>JAUPFT010000007.1:40202992-40695492 GCA_036936625.1 Parnassius smintheus behrii
GTCTTATCCGACACTATTCCGATGATATCCCGGACGTCAGTCTAAGCGAGATTAGAATGGCTCTCCAGCACCTTAAAAACGGCAGGGCCCCAGGCGAGGATGGAATTACAGCGGAGCTTCTGAAAGCGGGTGGAACACCGGTACTTGAAGTCCTTCAGAAGCTCTTCAATTCCGTCCTCCATGGTGGCACTACTCCAGAGGCGTGGAGCAGAAGTGCGGTGGTCTTGTTCTTTAAGAAAGGCGACAACGCTCTCTTGAAGAACTACAGACCGATTTCCCTTCTGAGCCGCGTTTACGTGCTGTTTTCGAGAGTCATTACGAATCGTCTCGCACCCAGACTCGACGAGTTCCAGCCTCCCGAACAAGCCGGTTTCCGAAAAGGCTTCAGTACCATAGACCACATACATACTCTGCGGCAGATTGTACAGAAGACTGAAGAGTACAATTTGCCACTTTGCCTGGCGTATGTGGACTATGAGAAAGCATTTGATTCCGTTGAAATTTGGGCGGTGCTGCAGTCTCTTCAGCGGTGCCAAGTTGACTGTCGGTATATCGAAGTGCTGAAGTGTTTTTACAGTAGGGCTACGATGGCTATCCGAGTACAGAACCAGAGCTCGAAACCTATCCAACTGCAGAGAGGTGTAAGACAGGGTGACGTTATATCCCCGAAACTCTTCACCGCTGCTTTGGAAGACGTTTTCAAGCTACTGGACTGGAAAGGATACGGTATTAACATCAATGGCGAGTACATCACTCACCTTCGATTTGCCGACGATATAGTCCTTATGGCAGAATCGCCGGAGGACTTAAGCACTATGCTCAATGACCTCAATAGTGCCTCCCAACGGATAGGTCTTAAGATGAACATGGACAAAACAAAGATCATGTTTAATGTCCATGTCATACCTATGCCGGTAGTTGTTGGGAGCACTGTGCTCGAAGTTGTTGACGAGTACGTTTACCTGGGACAAATAGTCCGACTAGGTAAGTCCAACTTCGACCGAGAGGTCAATCGACGGATTCAACTCGGCTGGGCAGCGTTCGGGAAATTACGACATATCTTCTCGTCAGGTATACCTCAATCTCTAAAAACTAGATTGTTCAACCAGTGCGTGTTGCCAGTGATGACTTACGGATCTGAGACGTGGTCCTTCACTGCTGGCCGTATGAGGACGCTCAAGGTCGCTCAGCGAGCTATGGAGAGGGCTATGCTCGGAGTTTCTCTGCATTATAGACTCAGAAATGAGGATATCCGCAGTAGAACCAGAGTGACCGACATAGCCCAACGGATTAGTAAGCTGAAGTGGCAATGGGCCGGCCATATATCGAAGAACCGATAACCGATGGGGAAGAAAGGTTCTCGAGTGGCAGCCTCGTACCGGTAGGCGTAGTGTAGGGCGACCCCCCACTAGATGGAGTGACGACCTGGTAAGATATGCAGGAAGTCGATGGATGCAGGTGGCTCAGGACCGTGCTTTGTGGCATTACTTGGGGGAGGCCTATGTTCAGCAGTGGACTTGTGAAGGGCTGTAACGATGATGATGATTATATTCGTGTATATATATATATATATATATATATATATATATATATATATATATATATATATATATAATAACTATGTCAAAATATCTATGTTTTGATTTATTTATTTTGAATCTAATTTATATAAAATTTAACTAATAGTACTGAAAGAAACATTAACCTTTACATTTTTCTAACAAATTAACTTCTTCCTGATAGGCAATGTTGCTGTACGAGGGTGGATTGAAAAGTGCTCGGCCTAACCAAGAAAATAAACACATACTAAATCAGTTATAAGTTCAATACACTTTTGCCACCTCCCCTTCCAAGCATTTAGACCGTTGAAAAAAAATGATTCTTCCTTAGAGTCAAAATATGCGTCTACAGCTGCTTTGACCTCGTCGTTTGTCGAAAATCTTTGACCTCCCAAGTGCTTTTTTAGGTTACGGAACAGAAAGAAGTCTGATGGTGCCAGATCAGGTGAATACGGCGGATGCGGTAACAGTTCAAAGCCACAGTTGTGAATTTCAGCCATTGACTGTACTGACGTGTGAACACGGGCGTTATCTTGATGAAACAGGACTTTTCTTCTGAGCATTCCTCGACGTTTTTCTTTTATTTCCTCTCGTAAACGACGTAGTAAGGTGCAGTAGTAATCAGAGTTTATAGTCTGACCCCTTTCAAGATAATAAATCATAATCACACCTTTCGAGTCCCAGAATACTGAAGCCATCACCTTATTTGCCGACAAAATCGACTTAGCCTTTTTAGGGGGTGGTGAACCAGGTCTTCTCCACTGTTTTGATTGTTGTTTTGTTTCCGGTGTACAGTAATGAACCCATGTTTCGTCCATAGTAACAAAACGGTTCAAAAAATCATCTGCATCGGCTTCAAATAACTCCAAACAGTCGCGTGAAATAGTCAATCGCGTCCTTTTTTGTTCAACTGAAAGCAGTCGCGGAACCCACCTCGCAGACACCTTGTGGAAACCCAACTCGTTGACAATGATGTTTTGAGTTCGTTCATAAGAGATGCCTATAATCTCGGCTATCTCTCTAATTTTTAATCTGCGGTCTCCCATTATTAAATCAAGTACTTCTTTAATATTTTCGTCAGTAGTTGACGTCGAAGGCCTTCCAGAGCGGGGTTCATCTTTCACACTCTTTCTACCACGCTTAAATTCTGCTATCCATTTTTTGACGGATGAATATGACAAAGCACAATCGCCTAATGTACTGACCATGTCATCATAGATGGCTTTTGATGATAACCCCTTCTTATGGAGGTACTTAATGACGACACGCTGCTCGATTTGCTCCATTCGCGGAAATTATGTCCGATTACTTTGTTAATAAATTTATAAAATCACAACTAATTATCGCACACGTTTCGAACTTCACATAATGAACTAGTCTGAACTGAACTAAATAATGTGGGTAGGTTTGATTTTTAGAATTGAATGGATCTGTGTTAGGCCGAGTACTTTTCAATCCACCTAGGTATTAGTTTCTAAACCATTATTTGATATAATATGACTATCTCACTGCAATTTAATTTAATTTAATTTGCAATTCCCCTGGTATTGCGGTTGATCATGGGCGGCGGTGGTCACTTAACATCAGGTGAGACGCATGCTCGTTTGCCCCCTCTTCTATAAAAAAAAATATTAGCAATTTCACACATACATAGATACATTATAACAGTATCGCACGGTGACAGTGACAACTCGGATACATCTCATACTCGGCGAGGGAAGTCATCGAAACTTAAGCACGATAGTAATTGCTTATGTTTACCTATAATGCAGAAACCCAGAGTCCATTAATCTTTTATGAAATACTAGCAATACGTCCGGGTTCTCAAGCGTGATTTCGAGATTGCGATAAGAGTGCCAACTATCGGGTCCGATTGTGAATTCAGGATGAACTCAAACCCACAATAAATTTTATCAAAATCAGTCGAGTCATTTTCCAGTTTAAGTGAGATTAACGATCAGCAATTAATTTTGATATATAGAGATTATACACAAAAACAAATAGATATAAAACTATTTAAATATTTGGGGGAAGAAGAAAGGCACTGATTAAAAAAGCCATCACAAAGATGCGGAAAATGCTCAATTTGGAATTTTTTTAATTAAATTGAATATCGAATTTGCAGTCTACACGATGGTGACTGTAGATGAAATACTTCTTAGCGTGTAATTATTAATATAATTAATTTAAATAGAGTGTCATTGATTAACATCCAGATTTATAAATATTAAAATAAAATTATTGACAAAACTTGTGAAATATAATTTTAAACGTCCACTCGTATTTAAACATACATAACAAACAAATAACAATACTTCTTGATAGCGCTTATACTCCTACGGTAAAATATTCTTAAGAAATCGAGAAAGAGAATCGTGGAAGAATTTTATTACGTAAAAGTGTTTTTTATTAGGCAAAAATGTAAAGTGATGTTCAAAACATTATAGCATTCTAGCACGGCACGGTAGAAAGCTGTAAGGAAATGAATTAGAGAAGCTCTTAAGACTAATTGTCGTTACGTTTAATCGCTTTGTACTTAGTAGCAGGTTCATGTACCTTTATTTTATTTTCATCGTGGCGTAGTTAGTTTAGAATTCGGTTGAAACCCCTGTGCAAACTAAAATTTATGAAACAACACACAAAGTTAAAATAAATTATTAAACAATATATCGCTGTGTAGTCTCGACACAAGAATACCCAGAACCCCATAAACCAACTCGTAGTTGGGAGTAGGAGACAGGGAAACTGAAACAGGAGATGAGAAGTAGCATCTTCCTGTTAACGTAACCCCCCCCCCCCACCAAGCGTGACAACTACGGCAAAATTAGCCATATGAGGCAATCTTTAAGCGTGCCCTAAGTTCAACGGTGGACATCTGATAGGCTGTAATTTACATACGTCGCAAAAGCTGGTTTTAGATCAAAAAATATTACTTAACGTTATCATTAACCTGAAAAACCCATTTTTGTTTATCGAAAAACACAACTTGTTTAGTTTTATGGAAAAATTTATGATTTATGGGGATTAATGAATGAATGAATGAATATACTTTATTGTACACTACTAACGAATATACAGATGACAAACACAAAATCAGACTCTTATGTACAATTTGAACACACACATACACACATATATATATATATATATATATATATATATATATATATATATATATATATATATATATATATATATATATATATATATAATGAATGTCTAGAACAGGTAAATGAAATTGTATACTTGGGGAGTGCTTTCAGCCGGGATGGAAGATGTGATTTAGATGTGGATAGGCGTGTCGCTGCCGGAAACAAAGTCAATGGTGCCCTGAATGCATTAATAAAAAGGCAAGGCGTGGTGAAGAGTGCACGCCTTGCAATACATAACGCAGTGTTGGTACCGACTTTGTTATATGGCAGCGAAACCTGGGTATGCCAGAAGAAGCATAAAAGCAAGTTGAATGCAGTGGAGATGCGATCTCTTCGTAAAATGTGTGGCGTTACCATAGCCGACCGAAAGCGAAACGAAGAGATTCGCAATATGGCAGGATTGAAAGATGACCTTATCACAAAAATTGATAGGGGCGTACTCCAATGGTTTGGACACGTTGAACGAATGAGTGAAGACCGAATGGTGAAGAAAATATATAGAGCGAAAGTAAATATTAAAAGGTGTCGAGGTAGACCGAGACTAACTTTCGAAGACCATGTGAGCAAATTGCTCGAAGAGGGGAGGGTCAAGAGTACTCGGATACCTAGACGTGCATGTATGAAGAAGTTAATGAACCTGAAAGAAGCGAAAGAGGTATGTAAGGATCGTGACACTTGGCGATCTGTTCTCTCTGGCTACCCCGTTAGGGATTGTGCGTGACGATAAGTAAGTAAGTATATATATATATATATAATCCCATAATTTATCCAAACTGTGTCCGAACGATTGGGACAAGTAAATGCTCTTTAAGTAGTCGCTTAAAGATTACAATTATTTGTGGTTCACGTATACAAAAAAGTCGAGCATTCCAAAGCTTAATAATCTGGACAGTAAGCGATTTATTGGAAAAGAGGATTGTGGGTATCTTTAAAATGAATTTTCTAGAAGAGCGTAGATGTTCCCCTGGAAGATCCACAAAATTAAACTTCCCCTTTAGATCGTGAGGAGTTAAATAATACAGAGTACAGAATAGAAAGAATATGCATGTTCCGGCGAAGTCGGATAGGTAACGACTTGAGACTTGAGCGGAATCAGGAAATATGGTGAAATTTCATTATCATCATCATCATTACAGCCCTTCACAAGTCCACTGCTGAACATAGGCCTCCCCCAATTAATGTCACAAAGCACGGTCCTGAGCCACCTGCATCCATCGACTTCCTGCATGTCTTACCAGGTCATCACTCTATATAGTGGGGGGTCACCTTACACTAAGCCTAACATAAGGATCGTCCCCCACCCAAAATAAAGTGGCATTTGTTGCATAAGGAGGAGTATGCAAGTGAATTTAGAGAGCTAGTTGTAAACAAGATGATAGAGATGGGTGATATGGAAGGAATGAGTGTGAATGAGTGCTGGAAGGAAATGGCTGATTGTATCCGAAGTGTGGCAAGGAAGGTGTTAGGAGAAACAAAAGGGAAGCGTATGATAGATAAGGATGGGTGGTGGTGGAGTGAAAGTATTAGAGAAGTTTTGAGAGAAAAGAAAAATGCCTTTAAAGAATGGCAGAGCTTAGAAGACCAGAATGAATCCATAAAAGAAAGTAAGAGAGAGGCGTATAAAGAATGTAAGAAGAGAGCGAAGAAGGAAGTTGCTATTTGTAGGGCAGAGGCGCAAGATAAATTATATCGGTCCCTTGAAAGCCCCGAAGGTCAAAAACGACTTTTTTAAATTGCAAGAGCGAGAGAAAGGAATGGAAGAGATGTTTCACATGTAAAATGTATAAAAGATGATTCTGGAAGGATTTTGACTGACGATGAAAGTATAAAGAAGCGATGGAAGGAGTATTTTGAGAAATTGATGAATGAGGAGAATGAATGGAATGGTATGCTTGAAAACCCACCAGTGAATATGGGCTTAGTTAGAGAAATTAGTGTGGAAGAAGTAAAAATGGCTGTTAGGAATATGAAGAATGGGAAGGCAGTCGGCCCAGATGGAATACCAGTAGAAGTGTGGAAGTTGCTGAGTGCGGATGGATGGAAGTGGTTGAGTTTATTTTTCGGTAAATTGTTGCAGGAAGAACAAATACCTGAGGAATGGTGCAGTAGTATACTGGTCCCCATTTTTAAAAATAAAGGAGACGTTCAAAACTGCAGCAGTTACCGGGGAATAAAACTCATGTCACATACTATGAAAGTCTGGGAAAGAATAATAGAGAGAAGAATGAGAGAAGACTGTGAGATAACACAAAACCAGTTCGGATTCATGCCCGGTCGAGGTACGACAGATGCCATTTTCGCATTACGCCAATTGTGCGAAAAGTACAAGCGCGTGCATAAAAATCTGCACATGGTTTTTGTCGACCTTGAAAAGGCGTACGATCGGGTTCCCCGTGAGGTTTTGTGGTGGGCGTTAAAGATGAAAGGTATGCCTGGGAAGTATGTGAGGTTAGTCCGTGCTATGTACAGAGCATCCCGTACATGTGTACGATCTGCCGCGGGAACTACGGGCAGTATCGATGTGGCGGTAGGGCTGCACCAAGGGTCGGCATTGAGCCCTTACCTCTTCCTACTGATTATGGACGCTTTGACGTCGGACCTGCAGGATGAGGCACCCTGGTGCATGCTCTTTGCTGATGACATCGTGCTTGTCGGGGAAGAAGGCATCGAGGTACAGAGCAGACTGACGGGGTGGCAACAGAGGCTGGAAAGTGTTGGCTTGAAGATCAGCAGATCCAAAAACGAATATCTGTGCTGTGATTTCGGCGGTCTTTCCAGTCCTGTACCCATGTCGTTGGATGGCGCTATACTGCCTACCTGCTCAGATTTCAAGTACCTCGGTTCCCTCATTCAAGGCGACGGCGGAATAGATAGAGCTGTGCAGCATAGGATTAACGCAGGGTGGATGAAATGGCGACAGGTCACAGCCACAACGTGCGATCCCCGAATGCCAATAAGGCTGAAGGGGAAAATTTACAAATCGATCATCCGACCTGTCGTCATGTATGGAAGTGAATGCTGGGCCGTCAAGAAGAAGGATGAAAATAGACTGCATGCGAATGAAATGAGAATGTTACGATGGATGTGTGGTGTGACAAGGATGGATAAGATAAGGAATGAGTATATAAGAGGAAGCCTGAAAGTAGCGCCAGTAGTAGAAAAGGTGAGAGGAAGCAGATTGGCATGGTTTGGGCATGTGGTGCGGAGGAATGAAAGTCATGTCACAATACGAGTGTTGAATATGAATGTGGAGGGACACACGGGCAGAGGAAGGCCGAATAAAAGATGGATCGATTGTGTGAAGAGTGATATGAGAATGAAAGGAGTAAGTATGGAAATGACGGCTGATAGAGGGGAATGGAACAAGAAGGTTTACTGCGCCGACCCCAGATAATGGGAAATGGTTTAGAGAATGATGATGACCTTACACTAAGCCTACCGGTACGAGGCTGCCACGCGAGAACTTTATTCCCCATCGGTTATCCGTTCTTCGAGCTATATGGCCAGCCCATTGCTACTTCAGTTTACTTATTCATTGCGCTATGTCCGCCACTCTGGTTCTACTGCGGATATCCTCATTTCTAGGTTTGTCACGTAATGAAACCCCGAGCATAGCCCTCTCCATAGCTAGCTGAGAGACCTTGAGCGTCCTTATACGGCCAGAGACCTATCCGTTGGGAGACACCATTGAGGTCATTGAGCATAGTGCTTAGGTCCTTCGGCAATTCTGCCATAAGGACTATATCGTCGGTAAATCAAAGTTGAATGATGTACTCGCCATTAATGTTAATACCGTATCCTTTCCAGTCCAGTAGCTTGAAAACATCTTGCAATGCAGCGGCGAAGAGTTTCGGGGATAGAACTTCATCTTATATTACACCTCTCTGCAGTTGGATGGGTTTCGAACTCTGGTTCTGTACTCAGATAGCCATCGTAGCCCTACTGAACAAACACTTCAGCACTTCGATATACCGACAGTCAATTTGGCACCGCAGAAGGGCTGTAGCACCACCCAAATTTCGACGGAAACAAGGGCTTTCTCATAGTCTACATACGCCAAACAAAATGGCAGATTGTACTCTTCGGTCGTCTGTACAATTTGCCGCAGGGTATGTATGTGGTCTAGAGTACTGAGGCCTTTTCGGAAACCGGCTTGTTCGGGAGGCTAAAAGTTGCTAGTCTGCGTGAGAGACGATTCATAATGGCTCTCAAAAACAGTGCGTAGATGCGGCTCAGAATGGAAATCAGTCTGTAGTTCTTCGAGAGAGCGTTGTCGCCTTTCTTGAAGAACAAGGCCACTGCACTTCTGCTCCACACCAACGGAGTAATGCCACCGGCGATGATGGAATCGAAGGAGTTCTGAAGGACTTTGAGTATTATTTCGGTGTTCCACCCACTATCAGAAGCTCCGCTTTAATTCTATCCTCGCCTGTAGTCCTGCTGTTTTTAAGGTGCTGGAGAGCCATTCTAATCTCGCCCAGACTGACGTCCGGGATATCATCGGAATAGTGTCGGGTAAGACTTGCTCTTGGATCGCTACTCACACTTGCGTGTGGCTCCAACTATGATGTGTACAGCTGCCCATAGAAACTCCCAATCAAACTCAAAATCTCAGGCGTCCTGGAAACGATGCTGCCACACTTAGTCTACAGCTTTGACAGTTGACTCTTTCTGGCAGAATGATCTCTGGCTAAGACTTTGGAGCCTTAGTTCCGCTCAATCGCTTTTTCAATACGAGCTGTGTTTGCCTAAGTCTGACATTGTCAAAGTAAGGAATTGCAACTTCATCGAATTCCATAGGCGTTACAGATAACCAGTCAATTCTTGAGATAAAGCTCTGGCTACCAATAATGATAGCCTGTGACTTTTTGGGATCGACATTTAGGCCATATGATTTACTTCATTCGTGAATAATATTTAAATCTTCGAGCCCTATAAAAATCCCATGCAGTCACATGCGACCGATCGGGATTTGCCGGGATTTACCGCAACCACACACAGCACTTAAACCCATTAAAACTTATATTTAGAAACTACTATTCTGTGAAGAAGTTTGGCAATATAAAACAAAAGTCAGGTTTTACTTCGTTACAAAAAGATTTAATTGAATTTTGATAACAAAAAAAAAAACATACCAAGCGAATGTTGGCAGCGTGAAAATCACAATTATTTTAATATATATTACTCGAAATCATTTACTTAAAAAGATAAATTATATTTACACAAAAACTTCAATTACAATTTTATAATAAAACACTATACTAAAAGACTAATAAAACACTAGAAAAATCCAAAAATCAACACAATAACATTCACGCGAAAATGGCGTACGAAATGAACGTAGATTATATATAAAAATCCATAAAATAACTTGACTTTTTATTGCACTAGACTAAAGGATAGAAAATTTCATAACAATTCTATAGTTCCAAACTTCTTCATAAAAAAGTAGTCTCTAAATATAAGTTTTTATGGGTTAAAGTGCTGTGAGTGGATGTGGTCATATTTGACCGCTTGAATTTTGACGGAATATCGAAGTGGTCAAATTTGGCCGCTTGATGTTTGAGAGGTTAAATCATTATTCAATGTAGCGACTGCACTCGACAAATTTACAAGACTTGTAAATTTTTGCGTGTAAATTTGGACATCAGCCGTATACATGTGGTAGAGAGAAGATATTTTATGAGTAATGAAAATGGAAAATAGTACAGGTGACAATATGCCGCCCTGCCCTATGCCTGCAGTACTATCACACCACGATGAGTGAGTTTCATCGATAAGAATACACTGCCGACGGCCACGGAAATAGCTTTAAAACCAGTTAATAAGTGATGGAAATATAATTATTTCTTAAAATTAAACGCGGCAGAATCCTTAAATTTAGTTTTATTCAATGATGGAAATATGTTAAGGGAGTACAACTGACTCAACAATAGATCATAATTAACAGCATTGGATTTAGTTTTAATTTCAGAGATCAATTTTAATGAAGAAGTTTTATTAAAAAAAGGGAAAACAACCGCGAAAAGTTCGCGAAAATGTTTGTGACATTTGTGGACCTAATGCAGTGTCAGTAATAGTAGCACAAAGTTGGTTCAAGCGGCTTTTAATCTGAAAATTTTGATGTCAAAGATGCAGCTCGCTTTTTTGCCCTTATACGGATAAAGTCACATATCTGTAGTACGACGCATATTAATAGGGGATTTACCAAAAAATAGTTTTGACCCATTTGAAAAAGTCTGGCCGTACAAAAAAACTCAATATTTGGGTACAATTTGTGATTATCTACTGAAACGTAATGAAACCGAACAGTTTTGCAAAGACTGATGATGAGGTGATCACTGGTGATGATAGGTGGATTTCCTACGACATGCACGTGCGAAAAAGATCATGGTCAAAGTGTTGTCAAGGGCGGGGGTTAGTCTACTTCTCACTTTTTGATATTGTAAATAGGACTAGATTAACACCTATTCTGCTCTCCTGTCCGCTGAGCAGTTAGGCGTACGGCTCTGGGGGAGAGCACAGGTCGTGTTGATCCCCAGGGCAAGTCAGAGGAATTCTCTTTCACGTGGTTGCCGCCTGTTGGTCTGGTTCAATAGGAAATAGACAGAACAGAAATACTCGGACGATTCTCTTTTTCTTTTCTTTTATCCCACCCCCTGTTCCTCTCCTAACCCAATCCAAGGTGCCAAGCGTACCGTTCCGATGGATGCGTGGCTGGAGGGAGTCCAATCGCAAACGGTGCCTACCCGAGACCAGGGCGATTCGGGAAGTATTTTAGCCATTCCTTCGGCATGCGGGGCTCTGCTGGGGGTGACCGAGTATTTCCCTAGCCAATCGTGGGAACAAAATGGACGAAAACCGACATTTTGTAAAAGACACTGAGAAATCTCCTTTATTGGAACTAGCTGTAGGTTCGGAAGAGACTCTTTTAGCCTCACCAACATCCTGCAACATTGCGCCCCAACCTGGGACAAACCGTGAAATGGAGGGCACGTCTGCAGCCGAACCACAATCGGAAACGAACCAGGGAGGGGAAAAGAAAAAGTTCACTAGGCCTTATAAGCTAAGTGGGCAACAAGGAAAAGGTACCAAAGGCTGATAGCAGCTGAGAGGAGCCGAAGAGGCCCTCTCTCTTTGCCAGAAGCCCTGGGATGAAATTCCTCTGCCCAAGCCTCCCCCAGTTTCGAAGGCGAATAAACGGAGTCAGGCATGCAGGAAGAGTCCCTCAAAGACCAGCCCAGGAAGTCTGTAAAGCTGGCAACGGGGGAGAAGAAGCTTAGCTTCAGTGCCGTAGCTGGCTCCGTGCGTGTGGGAATTTGCAATTCGAATCTTCTGGGTGTGGAGCAGATGCGGCTGGTCCACCGGGCACTAACGCAGGCCATCGCTAAGGCAGCCTGTGGGGCGCAACCGGGAATGGGTTCAAAATTTTCGGGTTACACCCACAAGCCAGGTTGGATTCTGGTAACATGCCCGAATAAGGCAAGCCAGGATTAGATTGTGGGGGAAATCGGAAAACTGAAGCCCTGGCCGGAAGCAGAGCTCTCGGTAATATCCGAGGGCGAACTGCCTAAGCATCAGGTGGACATTACCTATTACCCCGCAGTAAAGCCAAATCTCCAGAGGAGGCGGCTGTGCTATTGAGGGCACAAAATGAAGGGCTCCATACTGAGCTTTGGAGAATCCTCCACCGTAGGGACGAGGAGAATGGGTTCTTAGTAACCCTTTCTCTGGACGACACATCGGCAGAGGCTCTTCGGAAGGCAGGCGGCAGATTCGTTCTTAGCTTTAAGATGATAACTTTTAAAGTCAGGGGAGGCTCTGACGCGTAAGCCTAAACTTAGGTTGTACACCAATCCCTGTAACGCGTGCTTGGCAAGAAGTGTTAGATATAACCTTTGCTACTAATAACATGTCCAAGCGGATAAACGACTGACATGTTAGTAGTAAAATCTCGATGTCTGATCACAAACACATTAAGTTTGTGATTGGAGCATCATCAACCTATGAAACTGTCACTTTTAGGGATCCAAATGCGACCTCTTATTTATTTAATTTTTGGATCTCTACACATCATACTTCAAAAATAAGTTCGGTTGAAAGACTAATTATATTGCTACGCTCGTTAAATTCTATATTTCTGTCCATTAAAGTACAAACCCCACCCCCTTCATGTTTTTCATCTAACTTAAGTAAATCAAATTTTTGTTTTGTTATCCGTTTCAGTTAAACATGTCAATTTTAAATTTTTATCATTTTGTACTCGCACAAGTATTGCCAGCCCGTAAAACGATACACATTTTTGGCCACTAAGCAAAAATTGAGAGAGCTTGGTTGGGAAAATTGAGTTATACAACACTAGAGGAGCAAACCACATTACCGCGCGTCGAAAAGTGTAACCACTATCCAAACGCGACGACGTAGCTTTGAAACTAATAACAATTTTAAATAAACATATATCTATCTCACTTACACAAGTTGCGAAAACAATATCGTCACTATTTTCGTTCGCGAGATTAGATAAAGATAGACACACAAACATGCAATGGCGGGTTGGTGTGGCTTACTATATGAAATTTTACCTAAAATCCGTAATAAAAATGATTTTTATTTAGGGTGCAGTTAATTGTCTTTATATTAAAAAGTATATTTTATTTTAAAATCTTTATTGCGTTCTCCTAGAAAAAAGGATAAAAAGCTTAGCAGATGAAAAGAAGTAAACATAATGATTATTTTAACACCAAACAACAAAGTTATCATACAACATATTATTCATTGCTTCTATTTATCATTACTCAAACTACAAAATACTATGAAAAAATTCTACATCATATAAAACACTATGATAATATGTCAATATTTGATTTAATCAATACTACTTCTTATTTAGGTTTATCTCAATACAATTATTTAGTAAATCTATATGGTAATATACTGGATTTTATTTTCTCTAATATATCATTAACTATCGTAAAATCTAAAGCCCCAAATGTAGTTGAAGATATTTGTCATCCATCTGTCAATATTTATGTGAAAGATATAATAGTACCTTTGATTAAACCAAAAACTAGAAAAAGAAACTTATTTAGGAAAGCTGATTATAACAAATTAAATACTTTTTTTTTCTAATTAAGGTTGGTCCTTTCTAAAATCTCATGATTTGAAATACGTAATCGACACTTTTTATGTAACATTAAATACAGCCATCTCTAACTTTGTGCCACAAAAAATTGTGTCTTATACTTACAATTATCCTGTTTGGTATAGTAATGCCTTAATAAAGTTGATTAAAGAAAAAGCTAAGTATCATACTTACTGGAAAAAATATGGAAACCCAAATGATTATGAATCATTTTCTTCATTGCGTCCGTGTTTAAAAAAACTTGAAAGGGAATTTTATTCGTCTTACATTAATTATTCTCAAGAAAAAATTAAAACTACACCTAAACTGTTATGGGCTTATATAAAATCCAAGAGGAAAAATAGATCTGCATATTCCCAAATAATGAAATACAGTAATAATCAATTTTCAAATCAAATTGATATTTGCAATGCTTTCAATGAATTTTTTTGTCGTAATTTTAGTCTACCGGCATTACATTATCAAAATTTTACACATAAAAATTTCCTATGCAATGATGTTATTAGTGATATATATCTTTCTGTAACAGGCATAAAAAAGGCTCTTGATAATCTCGATTGTTCTAAAGGCACTGGATGTGATGAGATTCCTCCATATTTCTTTATAAAGTGCGCAGAATCGTTCGTGGCTCCTATAACATTAATTTTTAATCAATGTTTTGCAGAAGGTTATTTTCCAAAAATTTGGAAAACCGCTAACGTCGTTCCAATCCATAAAAAAGGAACCAAAACAGCCATCGAAAATTACAGACCTATTTCTATTCTTAATGTGCTGAGCAAGTTGATGGAGAGGGCTGCACATAAGCATTAATATCCTCTGATTGTTCGTCACATTCCTTCACAACAGCATAGATTCGTTCGTGGTCGCTCAACCAGGACTAATTTATCAATTTTTTCTAATGATGTTCTTCGAGGTATGGATGATGGTTTTCAGATTGATGCCATATATACAGACTTCAAGAAGGTATTTGATCGCGTGGATCACATTATTCTATTGCGTAAACTCCAAGATCTAGGAATTCATGAAAACCTTCTTAGGTGGATAGAGTCCTATCTACGTAACCGATCTCAAGCTGTTGTAATAGCTGGACATCGCTCTGATTTCGTGGATTTCCCATCTGGAGTTTCTCAAGGGTCAATACTGCAAGGGTCCGTTACTGTATGCATTATACTTGTATGATATAGTAGACTGTTTTAAATTTTCCAAATTTCTCATGTATGCAGACGACACTAAAATTTACGCATATATTAAGTCTGAGGAAGATGCACACCAACTTCAGAAAGACTTGAACCAGCTTTGTTTCTTCTATCATGATAACCGTATTAGTGTTAATATAACAAAATGTTATCAAATAAGCTTCACTCGTAAAAGACACCAAATTGAATATCGATATAAATTAGATAACATACCTTTGGAACGCATCTACCAAACCAAAGACCTTGGTGTTATTTTTGATTCCAAAATGCTTATGTCTAATCATGTCACGACAGTGGTTGCAAAAGCGTATAAAAATTTAAGATTTGTCCTAAGAGTGTCCCGTCCTTTCTCAGATTCTGAATGCATTAAAATATTGTATTATTCATATGTAAGAAGTGTTTTGGGGTACTGTTGTAATGTACTGTATAGTATAGTCTGTACTGTGTAACTGACTGTTGTAATGTCTTCTAACAACCATGAAACTCAGCAAAGAAGAGAATGACACAAAGCCACTTGACAATTGTCAAATATGTTTCTACTAGATGGCCTCTCTTTTTTTACCTTGGAATTTTATATTTACATAAACTTGGCTAATTTATATAAATGCAATACTGTGTATCGGTTCGTTATTTTTGTATTTCCAAATTTTTATTTGCTTTTTTCTGCTTTTTTATGACGTTCACGCTGACCACATGGTAAAAAAGCTCACAATGCCATGGTCTGTCATGCTTATGACGAGGTTGCAAATGAAGTGTTTGACCGGTCTCAGTTTCTTAAACATCTGACAAGGCATAGTTTCAATAATATGATGGTACTCATATTTTTAATGGTATTATTATTTATTGATATTGTATACTTACACATTTACGTAATTGGAATATCTACTAAACTAAAATCATTACACCAAAAAAACATTGACTTATTTATTACTAGCGTACAAAAACTTACGTATTTATAAAGATGTTAGTTTCGGAAATAAGCTACGTTGTTTTGTGTAATGTGGTGCATATTGGTTTCATTAACAATTTTGAATATTATTTCACTATATAAGAAACAAAGAAAATTTTGGAATGGTGGATGTGACCTGTGATAGCAGTGCCAAACTGCCTAAATAGACGATTCTATCTCTATTCCAGTCTAAATTCATTTTGCTCAATATAACTGCGGATTTCTATATCTTTAAAAGGCATCATCATCAGACCTAGAAATCATTTTTATATGTAAATGGGACTTTTTCTACAACCAAAAGTTGATTTTGATTGTCCATCTCCTCTCCTTACAAACTGTTCTTCTTCATCCTCTAATCCAGTTATCAGACCTTGTACTCCAGCATAAAAATCCATATTATTTCAATCATCAACATTTGCCACATAATCTAATATATCATCCGCCTCTAATGCGTCTGAACATGATTATATTTGGATTGGCCTCATTTTTCAAAATAAACTAAAAGGAGCGTAAAAGAGCACAAATTATCACCACCACAACCACAAATAAATTACATCAAACAAGCTAGCAATTGATCAGTAAGAAGAAATTATTGAGTGAACGCGCAATGTGTACAATTGACAACATAGCTGTTATAGCGAAAACATATATACAGGCCTGTTGGTCTAGTGGCTAGTGACCCTGACTGCTATGTCGGAGGTCGTGGGTTCGATTCCCACCCAGGACAAATGTTTGTGTGATGAGCACGATCATTTGTTCTGTGTCTGGGTGTAATTTATCTATAATATTTATGTATTTAGAAATATATAAGTATGTTTATCAGTTGTCTAGTACCCATAACACAAGCTCTGCTTAGCTTGGGACTAGATGGCGTTATGTAATAGTTGTGAAATATTATTATTATTATTATATATAGAAATAAATTTCAACTATTCAACTAGCTACATGTAAAATATCGATATTTTACCTCTTTTCTAGTATGTTGATTATTTTTGTACTAATATTACGTATTTTTCATATCAGAAAACAATAATGTAATCCACGCAATAATATCAACATCAAAACGTGTCACCTTGGTAGAATAAAGGCGTTTTATTTTTTAATTTTCAGCACTACCGATTTGACATAAAGTTTTTTTTTAAATTGTTAACAGCTCGACTGACGCTTTATATACGTCCATAAGTTAAAACACGTTGAATTTGCTCTTTTTACCAAACATTAAATGTCTGTAGACAAACGGCAACAAAGCGCGTTTTAGGGTTCACGCACTTTTTGTTTCTGCTTAGAATAAATATCAGTGTATAAGTCTTAGCCTTACCTTGAGCTCAAGGAGTTATTTGCATACCATTAGGACATGATTAACTGTTTATTTTATTTTATTTTCTTTTGAGGAAAAGATACAAAAATTTCATAAAATAAATTATCTATGGATCATATAAACTTTATATAGATTTAATTATTTCAAACCTAAATAACGCCACGTCAATAGTCACACCCAGGAGCCAAAACATGACGCTAGTATAAAATAATCACAACATATTCGTACCATTAATGCTACTACTAAATCTATGGCCGGCAGAGGATTAAGGCGTAGAGACATGGACCCCGGTCTTGGGTATCAGAATTCGGAGAGTCGGACAATAAGATCAGTTGACTTACATTCCAAAACTAATTGGTAATTTACTTTTCATTATGATAAAAGATTTTCTTTACAAAACAATAAGACATATTATGGATGTGTTGTCAGCTTTGTCTTTTAGCACTTGGTGGTTCATCTCGATGGGTTCACAAAATGGGGAACTTATATACATTAAAAATGTTAGTTCATTCACAATAAAGCTGAATTCGTATTTCCTACACTTTTTTAGTGTGTTGATATTGCACATTTTTAGCACGATCTCATTTCCAACAAAAGCTATTTGGAAGATACTGCTATACAAGAAAGCAACATACATAGCGCTCCCAGATGTTACAAATATATGTTAGTCTTTATTGCTGAAATTTAATAAAAGAGTCACGGTTTTTTATAACAGCGTGAACAAAAATTTATATCACACACATACTGAATTAATAAT
This sequence comes from Parnassius smintheus behrii, assembly GCA_036936625.1. Classification (NCBI taxonomy): domain Eukaryota; kingdom Metazoa; phylum Arthropoda; class Insecta; order Lepidoptera; family Papilionidae; genus Parnassius; species Parnassius smintheus. The sequence goes on from JAUPFT010000007.1 coordinate 40,221,066, forward strand.
GTTTTAAAAGTTGCTAAATTTACCACCCTTGCCTGCCTGGGGAGAGATCTTCCTTTTTTCCATAACGGCCAACGTGGTTACCCCGACGTGATATAAACACGCAATCTGTAACCTTCAAAAACCTCAACTTCAAGCTTTCACCATCACCCATCCCCCCTTTACATTCCGCACCGAGCAAACATCGCCTGTAGTCTTAAGCGCCTAAAAGCCAACCTAGCTTTAACAAGAATCATCAGTACGTCGTATAATGCCTTGTGTACAGGCACGGCACTGAGGCTCTTAACGCAGACTACAAGGACACTCCTGGCATTTGCGCCGTCGATAACAGAAGATAACAGACTAAAGGCTGTGATCGGTGGGCGAGCTTTACCGCGGTTTTGGAGCCAACGAGACAGACTCGTGTCTCGCTAGCGTTGTATATTTAGCATGTTGCTTCATAAGAATTCTAAGCTTGAAACTACAATTTTTTAGCTCGCCAGAGTATCAATAATGACGAGCTGTATCTAAAACCACCGTAACCTTCACAACAAGTTTATGTCTCAGCCGTCGATCAGGGTCTGAAGTGAATCGTTCGTCATTATCTTAATGATGATATATGTTAAAAAACTAATGCGACCGTTTATTAGGCGATTATTACTTAAAAATTTATTGTTCAAGTATGAAATAATATAAGAAACACCAATTACGTTACCTATTTCAGATACTTACTCTTCTTACAAATTAAATTAGTGTACATTAAACATTGAACTAAAATGAAGCGTTAAGTGCAAGTAGCCTAATGACAGCCAGTACTAAAAGGACGCAAGGTCATCATGCTGTTTCTTAATTATTACATTTTAAGTTTAGTTGGGGTGGTTAGCCGAAGTTTAATTAGTGTTACCTCCTCGCCTCCCCCTCCCGACCGGGTTCCAACCTTGTCATGACGGGGGCTTAGTATCCGTCGCTGGATCGGTGGCGGTGGTAGGCAGGTGGGGCCGCGATGGAGAAGAGTGACGGTATTACGACGCCCCACTCTCCCTACCCACAGTGGCCAAAACGTGGTTGCAACCAAAGACCGACACGTTTTTCCTAACCTCATGAACTCTATGCTCTATATCTCATGAATTGTAAAGGATGACTTGAAGAGGCCAGTACTATGCCAGGAAATATTAATCTTAAGAATATTTGCTGGTTGGCAAAATTGAACGTATTTTAACATTAAGGTGGAGTATCGTGGTTAAATAAGAAATAATAAACGGCTAAAACAAACTAAAATAGCTGTATGCGATATGAGAAAATATAATCCTGCTTTGAGAAGGTATTCAAACGTATTCAGAAGATTTTGGAACAGATCTAGAAAGCACACATCTGCGTAATCAATGATAGGTAGAATAAGTGTCTGAATCAGCATATTATGTTTGGTTTTGAACGGTGAAAAGTTTTAATAATGTTAGGAGAGCAAGATAACAACGAATTTTTGGCTAATTTACGTAGTATGTTGCTTCCAGCTTCTAGATCATACTATAGTCCATTAAAAGCATTAGAAAAGTTAATAAGTGGCACCACTGCTAACTGCAAACCCGGAATCTCATTATCAGCAGTTGCGTGTACAACCACCAGACCAACAAGACAGTCAATATAAGTAAGTATAACAATGTAAAAACACTTAAAGTATCAGTCCCGGACGAGACACGAGAATACCCATTTAAGGAAAGGGTCGTCAGTGACACATAACGCCGAATTTGTGCCCTTGATGTTTCTATAAGTACCGACAGCTAAGTTCCCTAAAAAAATATCAACACGAAAGGTTTACTGATTTTTAAACGTTTGCATAAATACTAAATCAAATATGTCTACGATCAATAGATGCAACCTGGTACAGTACTTCATATTTTCATATAATTTTTTGTTAAAAATAATGAAGTGCTAACCTATCAGTCTACTATTACATACAACAATCCAGATCTTATCTATCAAAAGGCTTAAAATATTTATTAAGCAAAAACTATTTAGTAAGGGTTATTATACTACTAAAGAGTACATAATTGATAATAACCCTTGGAAACGAGGTGGCTGCCATCATGCTGTTTCTTAATGTTTTCATAACAATTGTACAAAAAAAATATTGTAAATTGTGCTTTTAGGAAAAAAGTCCCGCTGGGTTTATTACTGGTTCTTCCCAGGACAGAGGTTTTTTTCCGAATCAGTGGTAAAAGTAAAAAACCGGCCAAGAGCGTGTCCGTAGTTTCCCGTCCGTCACAATAAGTGTTCCCACTTATGAGTTTAAAGGTGGGTATCCATTATGTTCGCGCTCCAGCAGCGCTCCGCGCTCCTGCAACTGCTCTCGGTAGTGGGTACTGTTGTTTCCATCCAAGTTCAAAATGATTTTCCTAGAAAGTCTTTATAAAGTTCTACTTTTCAGATTTTTTTCATATTTTCTAAACTTATGGTTCAAAAGTTAGAGGGGGGGGGGGGACACATTGTTTTATACTTTTGGGGCGATTATATCCGAAATTATTGACATTATCAAAAAATGATTTTAGTAAACCCCTATTCATTTTTAAATACCTTTCCAACAATATATCACACGTTAGGGTTGAAATTAAAAAAAAATACTTCCCACTTTACATATAGGGGGGCTACCCTAATAAAACATTTTTTTCCAATTTTTATTTACTTATTACCACTTTGTCGGCGTGATTGATACACATATTGGTACCAAATTTCAGCTTTCTAGTGCTAACGGTCACAGAGATTAAGCGAGGACGGACAGACGGACAGACAGACATGGCGAAACTATAAGGGTTCCTAATTGACTACGGAACCCTAAAAATTACTTTCAATAAATAATACATATAATGTATACAATAGGAATCTATTATATTCTATTGCAATGGAAATTACTTTGAATTTTTGCATAGTATTTCAACTGAAGCTGTAAATTACATGAAGCGATAAATCAAAATCTTTTTATTTATATAAGAGAGGGGGGCAAACGAGTATACAGCTCACCTGATGGTAAGTGATTACTGCCCGACCATGAACAACTGCAACAACAGGGCAATTGCAGATGCGGTGCCAGCCTTTTTGAAAGGAGTAGGCTCTTTTTTTGAAGGCTTATAAGTCGTGTCGCTCCAGAAAAATCTCTGGTGGTAGTGAATTCCACAAGAAAGTTGTGAGAGAAAGAATATTTCTTTTTAATCGCACGATGGTGGACCGCCAGTCATTCAGATGATATGATGTGCGATTGTGAAATTGTGTGGACGGAATTACTCTGGAAGTAGTGACGGACACGCAAACTCCAGTCCGGGGCACAAAAATGTGTTCTAATTTGTACCCCGGGTAAGAGAGATACGAAGTTTCAGCCAGAGAGGCCACTCGTGTCTCGGTTAGAAAGAGCAAGTCCGGCTTCGCTGTTTCCAGATGGTAGTGGACGGCGTTAAGGTTTCAATGAAGTCCCCTGATGTTACAGAAATTCATGGATAGCGTTGCAGGGGTCGCCTTTGACTTATTGTTCCGTTTGCCCCGAGCAGTTACTTGCGGAATTTTGCACCCTCCCTCCCACCAACGCTCAGGAGTGGAGTAGCTTGGTCGTGGATGCTCAACCCTCCCGAGATAGTCTTGCATTTGATTCCACTACCATGTTAATGGAGAAGGGGGGAGGGGGATTAGGCCTCCGGCCACCTGCAAAATAGATCTTTAAAAAAGAAACTTTTTTTACTTCACCATCAGACTGTAAAGTTCAGTTCTGGAGTCTCCGTTTTAGGTAGGCAAGCTTTCTGGTGATCACAGTATCAGTACACATTTGACGTTGCTCTCTGTTGCCTGTTCACGTATATAATACTACATATTAAGACTTTGCGTCCCGGTCAGAGTACTTTAGGTCTAACATAAAAGGTACAAAAGAAAAAATAAATGTATTTAAATGTTTAAAATTGGTATAGTTTTAATGGTCCCATGAAACCCCCCCCCCCACTTTATTTGACCCCACTAATTATTTTTAATTGCCAATGTCAATTTTAATTTTCATAAAATTACTAAATTTATAATTTCTCGTAGTATTTTTTATGATAACACTGCTAATACAGAATGAACTAAGTCTTTTGAAGGCAACCTAAAAGTTCAATTACGTCGACAATAGTCTAAAGAAGACAATTGCCACAGAATAATGTATTTATTATTTTATTAGGTATTTAATACGATTAGGGTTGCCATCCATCCGTTTAGAAGGCGTCTTGGGGGTTGTTTGGGAGGGGTTTACATAATGTGCGTCCGGGTATTAACCGGATTCATTTAATATTATTTAAAACATCGGTTCATTTTAGCGAAAATTATGAAACATCGCTTTAAATAAATAAACAGAGCCTTGATCTCGTTAAAATACAGAATTTATTTCTAACTAGAGAAATATTTAGCTTTGCCTGGATATTAATCCAAAGCCGGGGCTGATCTCATGTTATTGGAAATATTTAAAATATTAATATGTCAAAATTTCCGGATTCCGGATTTCGGAGATCCCTCCTGGCATTGTTCTCTATCTGTTCGTAAAGTTTCATCACAATCGATTCATTTATAAATTTACAATAAATATTCATGTGCGTTTCGTCCATTTTCCGGGTACGGGAACGATTTAGCACTCTACCGCAGCCTCGTCATACATACACATACAGTCTCCTCTTTGATTAAGTGTAGCGTGAACTTGGGCTGAAAGTAACCCTAAACCTTCAACTCGTCAAGTAGCTCCACTGTAGAGTACCAGTTATCTGTTGTAAAATCAATGTCAGTATTGCAAATAGACTTATATTACGTAGGCACGGATTTCTCCGTTTCCTTGTTATTCTTACCAAACATAATGGATCCTTTTCCGGTGCTGTGATCTTAAAAGGTTTTTGAATCCAATAGGCACTGCGTGTTCAAACCTTGCATTTCTGGCTTATTAACCATGTACATCTTGAATTTAGATTATCGTCTAAATTATGAGCATTCCATTAACCATTTCAATACAACCCATTAAATAGTTGTTTTGACAGTTTACCACAAAAAATTGCAATATTTCTGAAACGTTGCAAGCTGGAACAAAGCGAAACGAAGCGCTGAAAGCAATGCACGAATTCTGTTTTTGGACATAGATGCTCTAAATATTTCTCAGTTCCATCCATTGCAAATAATGGTAGAATATTTTCTCTGATTTGAAATATAGCAGAGTAAATGAACAATGACCAAAAGCCATATCGATTTCATTACAGCTTGCTTAATTTTAAAACTAGATTTATTAAAAAAAAACGATGTTAAACAATATCTCATCAATGACTAATTTCCAATATCATAGTACCCGGTTGACCGAGCTTTGCTCGGTATTTTTCGCTCGGTTTTTTTTAAATTCGCGTGTTTTGGAAATTATATTTAAATACAAATTACATACTGACGAAATATGAATAATATTTTTTGATCTTAGCGACATAATAGAAAAAACTGAACTGGTTACTTGAATAAAAAATCATGAGTGCAATTAGTTTAATTTAAATTTTCGTGTTTTTGAAAAATACTAAAAAAAAGGGCTAGAAAAAATAGATTTTCTCAAAAAAGAAAGGAACTTGAAAAAAAATTAAAAAAGTCAGTCGGTCGGTCTGGGCTCGAACCGGGGTTTTACGATTCTGTGACCGCCCATTATACCAATTAAGCTATTTATAATCATTGACAATCTGTCAAAATTTACCTTCTTATTCTAACGATATTGTAGCAGTTTTTCAATGCCTAAAAACGCGGACAAAAAGACATTTTCTAAAAATAAATCCTAGCTAGATCGATTTATTATCCCCGAAACTCCCTGGACACTAAATTTTATGAAAATCGTTGGAGCCGTTTCCGAGATCCCGATTATATATATATATATATATATATATATATATATATATATATATATATATATATATATATATATATATATATATATATATATATATATATATATATATACAAGAATTGCTCGTTTAATAGTATAGGATTCATTCAACCAACCAATGCTAATGCAGTATCATTAAAATTTGAGGAATTTTAAGTTGGATTAAAAGTATTACTAAAAATGTAAATCTAAACGTTAAACAATAATAAAATTTTGTGTGAATTCAAATTATTATTTCTTGAGATAGCACAAAAATTTGTAGTATTCTATGATAAATTTCCATTATGAGGGCTTATTTATTGCAAGACCCTCACCACATGTCGCTAATTGTGATTGAGGTGAACTTATTTGATGGTCACATAATGTCGTCATTCATATTAGTTAGTCATCATTAAATATTTTTTGGTTCTATATTATGTATTCACACAAAACATTGGTTTGTTCTTCCAATCATTTATCAGATTTCGTGAAAATTTTGTCAACTTGTTGCACGCACTTGCGCCAAGGTTATAGGCATAGTATAATAAACTTACTTAACGTACCAACCGACAAATTTAAATAAATTGCAATATCATCGTAATTGTCGTTCCTAATCAAACAATGTAACTGTTACAATTTTAAAATTTTATTTCCACACATCTGCAGCAGCAAAATGCCGGGTACCAGCATTCATATAAGTACTTTAGTTCGGATTCGACCAAACTTGTGTAAGTCTTATCATGCGAATAAAATCACTAATTACTCTAGTCTTAGAGCACTTATGGTTATACCAAATCTTAATCCATAAATAACTGCCTATTCGAGATAAGTAAATCGTTATACTGGCAAAATTTATGAAGTACACCAGTTATCCCAGATTATTTTAACGGCGCCAGCTACATTGTAACAGATATTTTCGTACTTTGTTGAAAAGGTTTCGTATTTTACAGTTTATAGTAGTAAGTGTTTTTCAATTTCAGTTGGCTTGCATGTTCATTCATTATTTATTAAAGAAATCTAGAGTAACAATACCCAGAAATGGTTACTCTACGTTTTTGTTCAAAAAGGCAAACGCAGATAACCGAGAGTTAAGACTAAAGAGTCAAATTATTCGAAGGTTAATTATTTTAATGTAACATGGTATTTGGCCGAATCCACCCATCCAAAGGGTAAATTTTTATTTCTTTAAATAACGCACCTAGCTGCTATATATACGTTGAATATATATATATATATATATATATATATATATATATATATATATATATATATACTTTGAATATATATATATATATATATATATATATATATATATATATATATATATATATATATATATATAAGAACAGAGTTCATAATAGCTTCTATTATGAACTCTTTTCTCAACTGAAAATATTTTACGCTAACTATGAAAGTTAAAAATATAACAATAAAACGACATCATCTGTGTTTTATAATAACTAACTAGTATCATGGTGGCTTATTTCCTTTGTGTGTTAAGTTGACGGTGATGATGAAGAAACGAAGAAAGGATATTAAATGTCGTTGTTGACTAGTAAGTCTGTTTTTGTAAACGCTGTTTAAAGCGTACTTTACTAAATATGACAATTTTAATGTAATCTTTATAAATCACAGTAACAAATGACCTTACTTACATCTGATGATAAGTGGGTACTGTAATCCATGGACACCTGCAGCTAACTTCAAACAAAGAAAGCGTTGTTACTTCTAAGGACTAAGTTGCAATGTGTCAATGAAGCTCAATAGAATATTTGACGAGATTAATAATTTATATTGGATGTATGTCTCTAGACCCTCACTGGACAAAATTGGAATTTATATTTAGTTGCCATGTGGTGGCGGCGTAAAACATCCATCCTTTAGACCGGAGCACTACCATTTGACGGTAGAAACAGGTAAAACTACCCTCTTACCTACCCCGATGGACTTATAGGCAGAACAGGAGTCCTACTATCTAGAAAAATATGATCTTATATGTTGCCTAGTTACACAAAGCATCAATAAATTGAACTTAAAAAAGTTTTGAATTAAAAGTCTAACAAATGTTTACTCATGTTGAGTTGTAAGGCGATCAACATTTACCGGCCGTAATCGAAATTGAGTGTAGATTGTAAAATGGGAACAATTGCAAAGCAAATGTTTATACGCGATCCAATCATTGGCTGTTCTTACACGTCCATTGCCAGAAGTGTTTGTCTCTAAGTTTCCAAGCCACAGTATCTTTATTGAACCAGGTATTTAAACCGATTAAAAAAATGTCTAACTAACAAAATTAATAACATAACTTAAGGGCAAATAATTATGTAAGTTTTTACATTTTTCACTCCAAATCAAAAATTTCGATCACAGCAGCCAGTCTCAACGAAGACTAAGCATCTGCACAATACTAGATTATAGGGCACAGGTACATATACTCTGTTTCCTCACACTCCTAGTCCGATGGTACTGAAATCTGACACGATCAGAGAAAGAAAGACTAAGTGAAGGACTATGCGCTATCTAAGGCACTTCGGGCTGCTACTTTGAGTTATTTATCAGAAAACCTAATAAAACAGGTCAGAGATTCAAATCCGGGGCTACGGCACTACGACACTAAAAATAGACTAGGAAGACGCTTAGAATCCAGGCGGGGATTTCCTTGTACTATAAGAACTCATTTAAAAAAATATCACCGTTACCGTCATAGCCTATTAAAAGTCTGCGTAGCCTTATTCTAGACATGCATTTCTTATACGATTTACCTATACTCACCTCACTTGGCATACGGCTTAGATAGAGCAACGCCGTATCCTCGTACTGATAATACTGCTCTCCATCGCCAATTTGTGTAGCTTTGATATTCATTATCCGCCATTAGTTGTATCGACTCGTTCCTTAAACACCAGTGCACTGTTTATCAAGCCTTGTATTACAAGCAATTTTCCTGTAAAAAAATTAATTATTACGAATATGTGTTTATCAAAACTGCACGTGTAAATTACAAGTTACAAGGGTCATTATTTATTTCACAAGTATATTTTTACACTTGTATTCATGATTTTGTTTATCAAAAATCCCTTGTAAGTTACAATTTGTAGAAAATCTTACCAAATCCAAAGAGTGTCTAGCGACTCTCCATTCTGTCTTACAAGTGTTTTAAGTAATACTGTAATATTTTTTTTAATTTGATTGTCCTTTTTGAAATGTAGTCAAGTGACTCAAGCGATGATGAAATGATTAGAACAATGGAACCAAGAACATATAGAACAAGAATTGACTACGGTCATATGGAGACTACCTATGAGTTTAATGGAAGGTTTCGACTTAAAGAACTTTTTGTCGCGAATCCGTTGTAAAATCGTTATTTTATTATCATTTCTAGGCGTTTTACAAGAAATCCCAAAATATCGCCGCGAATACACTTTAAATTATATATAAAAGGCGGAAGTACTTCGTCGCTACTATCTGTGCTACTACTTTTTTTAATGTCTTATCAAAATTAGGCGCAGACGATATACCATACAGCAATGCGTTTAAATAAGAATATTCAATAAAAAGCAAAAACATAATGGCGGGAAAAGAATGCGGCACACATTGTTGATTTTAGAACTTACAAGTAGAACCTACAAGTGTTAAATTTTACAAGCCCTGTAGATTTTTTTTTGATAAACGTAATTTACTCGAACATGTCAAAACTTTCTTGTAAAGTGTAACTTGTGAACAAGTAGACTTGTGAGTTTTGATAAACAGGGCACAGGAGGCAAGACATTTGAGTGTGTTTGACATTTGTAGAATAATGGGGCGTTGTTCACAGTGGTTCACAATTGCATCCCAAAAAAATTATTATCCATTACGATTATTGTTCAGGATGAAGAGCTACAGGAGACCTATGTTCAGCAGTGGACCTCCATATGCCGTAACGTTAACGGTTATCAGGAAGATGCTAATGCCCAACTCATGTTTGTTTCACTTTATCGCATCTGTTGACACCCGCAAAAAATTAATAGAATTAGATTTTTTTATAAAAATACTTGTTACGTTTAACATAGGAAGAGTTTAATTTTACAATTCTCTTAGGGATTCTGGGAAGGTTAAAAATATCGGCACTTCAGTAAACGACTTATATCTTAATCCAACCCAAACATAAAACCGGGGGGAAAATGTAATATCTACAAATTTTATGAACGCATACACAAACGTGACGATACATAAACATATTATCTATTCACTTACATATCTGAACCATTTTTTTAGATGACGTAGTAAATGTCGTAAATTAAATTTTATTTATGTGAGTATTTCCGCCCGAAACAGCATAAGGCGACTTTGCAGTACTTTTTAACTTTATTTTGACTTTTTAATTCTTATCACCATCATTTTCATCATTAAAGTATTTGAGATGTCCATTGCTGAAATAGGCCTCCGCCATCGATTGCCACATAGGGGTGATCCCTTCTCTAGAGAGATCACTTCTCTACTACCTCAGAACTGAATCTAGCAACATACGAAAGAATTACACAATCCAAATATTCTTAAAATAAAAATAAGTAAAAAAGTTATTATAAAATGAATACTCTTGTTGTAATATTTAATTAAAAAAGCTAAAAGCTGATAATTCACAATGATAATAATTATGACAAAAAATGTCTAATAATCTTTATATTTGATGGTTAAAAAAGTTAAAATATGAAAAAAGTATTTATTATTAGAGATAAAAAACGGGAAAGTTCTACATTCGACGTGTATGGTTTTTATGTATGTTCACCTATTTCCTGGATAGAATAATTTTTATGAAACAGATTATTTTAAGGGTGGTCCCTTATACATTTAAGGAAAAATTACTATCCTTGAGGTTTAAAAAATAGGGGATGAATATTTTAAATGTAACTATTTAGGCGACATTCTAGTTGTTTGTTTTTAAAGACGGTTTTTTATAGGATAGGGTGACAAACGAGTACACAGTCCACCTGATGGTAAGTGGTTGCGGTGTGTATATAGACATGTACTATAGATGTACGAAAACTCGATTACAAATCAAAACGTAAATGAAAAATTAAAAAGTGTATCCGGTTCTCTAAAAGCTACTGAAAGCATAAGTATTACTTAAATGCAGATTCACAAGTAGAAATTATGCAACAATGAGTTTCAACTTTTTTTATAATTATTATTAGATACTCGTATTACTAAACAAATGAGTATATTTAATACCCCGATTATTGGTTTGTCGCATTTGCAAATGACGTTCGTAGCATACCGTAAAAATTTATTTAGGCCTGATGCTATTGCAGATTGAATTCCAGCGCAATTAACAGAAGAATAAAATAAAAATTAATACATTTTTCGTCAGACTCGATGTGTATCATATATGTTTTAATTTTATATTTTCATTGTTACAGCTATGGTAGCTCAAGAACTCGGCGTTTTTCTTAAATTTAATAGTCAACCCTAGTTATATCCCCGCAAACAACTAAAAAACTGTTTATAACATTTTAAGTGATTTTCCCCGTTTTATTGTGTTAATATTGTTCCTCAATTTCTTAAATATAGAAATGAAGTGACAAATGAGTATTCAACGAGTATAAACGAGAATCAGTCCACGTCCACGATGGTTAGTGGTTACTGTGGACCATAGACATCTAAATCTATTGTTAGGGAGATTTTACCTTCGACTAACAGATGGCGCTGATTGTCACTTACACTTCACTTACGCTATACAAGTGATATTTCTGTACCATAATATTGCTGTTTTAAAAAGTATAATTATTTATTACAGAGTCATAATTTCAAATCGTGTTTTAATTTAGTCGGTAATTTATCGGAACAAACAAATCCTTCGAGCCGAATAAGTGAGTGCACAGTAGGTAGGAAGGGACATAGTGCAGTGTACTAGTGAAGTGTTGTGTAGTGATAAAACTTACGGATTTCAGTGTTGTGGATTGGGCCTCGGTTACCGTGAGTAATATACCGTGAGAATAAGTAGCAGGGACTTGTAAAATCTTTCGCGAGTGTAAAACCATAAAATAATTTCGAATGAACATTGGACTTAGAAAATTCGCGAGTGAAAACAAAAACATTTAGAAAAATTTCGCGTTATGTTTATGGTTACGGGACTTGTCCCGTGTCAATAAAAACTTAACACGGGACGGTACTTGAGAAAATTGTCATAAAAACTCAAGTCAAAACATAGTATCCCGTTTCGTACATCAGACTGTTCAAATACCCTTAGCCACCGCATTGGTAGATGTGACTTTGCGTGTGGGTTAAAAGACGTCTATCGTGCTCTCATTGACCAAGGTTTACAAGCCTCATTCGTCACTGAAGATATCGTTCAGACATTGCGTTGAAAAAGATAAGAATCAACAGCGTGGTTTCAGGATTGAGTGAAGGCAAACAGCTTCAAGACTTCGGCGCCTAGCAGCAGATGAACTTGGTCTGGTGTATTATGCTTCGGATCAGCCAGCGTCATGTGCTCCAGCTCAGGCCAGTTAGGAATTGTAATTGGTTGTTGTAGTAAATATGTTGTGATCGATTTCAAAATATAAGCTTTTACCGGAATAGTGAAGGTTATATTATATCTTGACTGCAGTTGTACTTTAAACATGTATTTGGTGTAAAGTTTTAAAGTATAGTTAGTTCTTTATTACAGAATCATGCCTTAAAATAGTATTTTAATGTAGTCGATAATTTCTCGAAATATATATCATTGATTAAGAATCAAAATCCAGATGCGTTTGTGGCGGCGCTGTCGTCGCGCCGCAAGCGAATCATACCGAAGTCTAAATCACGCTATCAATATTTCGAATCATAAACAGTATATATAGAACATCTCCGAACTATCACACGGAGCGTTGGCCGCTCCCCGGGCAGAACACCTCGCCCGGCGGAAGATCTCCCCTTTTCCTTCCACGGCCACACGTTGTTATCCCTGAGGACTCATATGGAATGTTATCGTTATCATTAAAGGGTCTCCGGTTCTCTACACTCATCACATGTTGCAGTGTGACTGTACCACGTTAATGAGATTCTGCAAAACCGTGGCCCTTTCCCGATCGAGCCGACCCATTGAAGTTATTATATAGTTGCAGCGTGGCTCTGTCACGTGTACGGTGAAGGGAAACATTGTGAAGATCAACAAAAAGGACACATTGGCGTCAGGGCGTGATTTAAAGCGAAAGGTAGCCGGGGTTATCTAATATAACAGGAATTTGAATATCTCAGCAATAAACAATCTACAGTTGGAAGCGGGTTTCTCCCATTGTAGTAAAGACTTGACACTCATCATCACGATTTGCAAGTGAATCAGCGATTACAGTACACGATATTTGTTTATGGACTTCTTATACCTCCACACCACCACAAGGTGCTTACTTAGGTGCGGATTTAGAAATTAGTTTCGATAATGAAGCTTTGTATTTTAACACGTTTTAATTAACACGCTTTCGTGTACTTATGTCGGTTCGGAATGAAATAAGTAATTGATTTATAACTAAATTCCCGATGAAATAGAGACATGAAATTTTTAACGTGGCTCAGAATCGGATAACAATGTAGGAATATAAAAACATGGTATTTAAAAAAATACATTATAAAAAAAATACTTAAAGCTACACTGTATAAAATATTACTTAATTCAAGGAATTAGGAAATTATGATAAATAACTAGCTATACACATAATGTTGAATTAACTAACCCTCGAGCAATCTATCTATTAGCATTTGCTAGGTAAGGATTATTGCGCTACAGAATTTTGGCGTTTGCCCAAATTCCATGAGCACACAATTCTGTCAATACTGTAGTATGTACGATGAGAACATGATTTATGAGACGTAGGTATTAATATTAAAACGATCACATGGTTAAAAATATGTATTATGTGCATGGACAAATAAAAAGTATAAATGAGTGTCATCCAGTTGTCACCTGTGTTTGTCATCGGCACATGTATCCTATACCTTTAAACGAGCAATTCTTCGGAAACGGAAACGGCTCCAACGATTTTCATAAAATTTTGTGTGCAGGGAGTTTCGGGGGCAATAAATCGATCTAGCTAGGATTTATTTTTAGAAAATGTCTTTTTGTTCGTGTATTTAGGCAATGAAAAACTGCTATAATATCGTTAGAATAAGAAGGTAAATTTTGACAGTTTATTAATGATTACAAATAGCTTAATTGGTATATTGGGCGGTCACAAAATCGTAATATCATGGTTCGAACCCAGACCGTTCCTTTCTTTTTTGAGAAAATCTATTTTTTCGAGCCCTTTTTTTAGTATTTTTTAAAAACACGAAAATTTAAATTAAACTAATTGCACTCACGATTTTTTATTGAAATAACCAGTTCAGTTTTTTCTATTATGTCGCTAAGATAAAAAAATATTATTCGTATTTCATCAGTATGTAATTTGTATCTAAATATAATTTCCAAAACACACGAATTAAAAAAACCGAGCGAAAAATACCGAGCAAAGCTCGGTCAACCGGGTACTTAATATTAAAACGGTCACAAGATTAAAAATTATGTATTATGTGCATGGATAAATAAAAAGTATAAATAAATGTCATCCAGTTGTCACCTGTGTTTGTCACCGGCACATATATTATATATTTATAAATACACACATTTCCTCCAAGCCCCTTTGGTTTTTTCCACCCTATATTACAACGCAGTCTATTTCTAGCTAAATATTTAATCCCATTTGAGTAATTGTAATGTCGACGGTTCAAAGTAATCCCCTTTGTCATATGCTAGTTACGAGAATTTACCGATGATCATTTCACTCTCATCTGTCTGCCTTCATAAACTTTGTAATTGCGTAATATTTTTCGACGTTTGATCCAAGCGCATTAATTGGTAATCATTTTCAGATTATCCAAAGTACGGTACAGCTGTTAGATAATATCGTAGAAAATCATTTTCATGAAGTAGGAACGTTATACTTGCGTAATATTTAATGCCGGAAAAGTATTTTATCTCACTTCTGATGGCGGATATAAATTAAAAATAATAATATTGTGAGAGCGGATGTTCAACTTGCTTTATTGCTTGCACAATTAATCATTAGCTTTTATATGATAAAATAAAATAAAAGTTTGATGAAAGTAGTTGTAAATAAATTCAAATTTTAATTTACCACCGAGATTTTCAATTCACACAACTTTAAATAAAGAAAGAGCATTAAGCAATAAAAGAGAAAATCGCTTCCATAATATTTACTCTTTTTTTTCTTTTACAAATAAACTGTATGCCTGAAATTAATTTACGTGTTTTCTTAGTTCTCTTGGCGGAGGCTGTATTCAATTTAATGAAAATAATTTAATTTTTTATAGGATAGGGTGACAAACAAGCACACAGTCCACTTGATGGTAAGTGGTTGCAGTAGCCCATAGACATCTACATCTATCCTCCATTACCTATCAAAATGTAGAAGCGTTATCACCCGTGATGACTAAGATGGAATGCCTCGTTTCCAGTAAAAGGGTCTCCGATTCTCTACACTCACCATACGAAATACAGCAGCATTAAGCTACTATTTTACGCTGGTATTCTGTGAGAGCGTGGTCCTCTCCGATCGAGCCGACCCATTCGTGCTAAGACTATACTACTAATATAACTGCAGCATGGCTCTACCACGTAAAAGAGTTAGACACTTAACACTAATATTGTAAAATACTGTTTCGTCACTTTCGTATTGTATTCTCAGAATTTGGTATTTTGTAACAAAACAAAAATTTGGTATGTTGTGTACAAAAGTACATTGCTCAACAAAAGGTCAATAGTTCCCTCATAGAAGGGATTTTGTTCCACGCTTGGCAGGCGGGTTGGCAACAGTAGTCCTTATAATTGTGATTTGTTATCAGGAACATGGTGGTGCTTATCTTCGGTTTTAGATTCCCTCTATTGCCTCTACGACATCCATTATTGGGCAGTGGATATCCTTACACCGCCATTACATGGATTATTATCTTAATATATATATATATATATATATATATATAATTTACGTGTCACGTTGTTTTTCCGCCATGGACCCCTAAACTACTTAACCGATTTTAATCAAATTTGTGCACCTTGTGCAGTTTGGTCCAACTTGAGAGAAAGGATAGTTTCTTTGCCCATGAGTGAGCCACAATTTTTTTTGCGAATTTAAGGATTTTAATAGGACATAAAAAAGGGTCGTCGAAAAGGGCAGAACAACGTCTGCCTGGCAACCTAGTTTAAATATATACGTACGGTATATAATTAAGATGTAAATTTAATCATAAGTCACTGTGACATTGTGTACTGCTTTCTCAAACAATTTCTATTAAAAAAATCGTTTTTACTAGTCAAAACGAATAATTTCGTGTGTCTGCTACTATATTGATACGTTTAATATGGAAGCAAGGATTTTCTTTGAGCCCAGCGTGCAAACTAAGCGATCAAAGCGATAGTGACGCAACAGCAGCCAGTTAAGCTCAAAATCACTATCATCATCATCTCATAACCATTACATCCCTTCACAGGTCAACAACCAAACAAATTTCTTCTTCATAAATTGCCGCAAATTAAGATTCTGAACCAACAGCGTCCATCGACTCTAATCGCATGTTCAAAATCTTAGTAATTTTTGATAATGTACAGTAATCAATAAATAAATTGTATAGTATCATATCGAATCGTCGACGACCGAGTGCTTTCCGATCGGCTCGATTCTCTGGCACTGCGAAGAGATGTTGCATCCCTTTGCATTTTCTTTCGCATATACTATGGAGAGTGCTCTGAGGAATTGTTCGGATTAATCCCAGCCGCCAAATTTCGTGAACGCACTACGCGGCAAACGTCCCGATACCATCCACACCATCTGGATGCTTGGCGGTCCACCACTGTACGTTTCAAAAGGAGTTTTCTTCCGCGTACAACCTCTCTGTGGAATAATTTACCACCGGCGATTTTTCCGGACCGATACGACCTGGGGACCTTCAAGAAAAGAGCTTACTCCTTTCTAAAGGGCCGGCAACGCATCTGCAATTCCCCTGGTGTTGCAGTTGATCATGGGCGGCGGTAGTCACTTAACATCAGGTGAGCCACATGCTCGTTTGCCCCCTCTTCTATAAAAAAAAAATCATAGTATCGGTTAAATAAAAACACCATTCATCCGGTGAATAACAATAGGGTAATAGATTCAGCCCAAAATATTTTATTATGCTCTTGAACAACTATAGGCTATTATCTTAATGCAGGTCACGTAGTAAACTTCTATTGTTAAGCCTAGAAATTTGCGAATAAAATTTAAGTAAAAATTGTTATATTCGATAACTTTAGACATCGTTCCGCTGAACAGTTGGTGATGATTTGAGACTGTAGTAATAAAATAATCATAAATAATAGTATTAAATAGATTTTTTTATTTTACTTACCAAAATTACTTTTTTATTTAATCATAATGAACTAGCCACCATAAGCCTTTGGCATTTTAAAAGCATTGTGCAGGAGTTTACTCCCCGTTAAATCTGGGGGCATCCTGTTACAACTTTGATCGCTTGACTTACGCTCGGTTACGACTTACAATTTTTGTGATGATTTATAACTATGAAGTACGGCTATGACTGAGCAAAGATTGTAGCCGTCCGTGGCTGCAAGAACTAAAATGCCGCCCTAAATCACCCAATTTTTGCAAGTATTTTAAAAAACTTAAAATCTGTAAACTCTATAAGTAGGCAAGGATGCCTATCATTCATTTTGAATGATGTTCAAACAAAATAATGTATTTTTGAACTTACTTTTGAAATCATCTAAATTTTCAAAATTACCAGTTTTCGATAATATTTTTATTTTAATCAAAATTATTCTTCACGGGAATTATTTAAAGGTTAATTAGTGAGTTGTTTCTATCCCAAAATGCCCTCTAAAACCTGCTGCCCGGGGTCATGGTCCCCATCAGCTCCCCCTTCTCCGCTGAATTACGAAGTGCAAGTAAAAACTTACTCCTTCAGCAATTTGTTAAAATGTTTAAATTTTAAAACTAATCTTCAAATAAATAGAGTAAATAGAGTAAATGGGGCCTTGCACTCTATTGTGAAGAGTCAAAATGTGTCGAAAAAGGCACGTATGGCAATTCGCAATGCTGTGTTGGTCCCTACTTTAACGTATGGTAGTGAAAGTTGGGTGTGGCAGAAGAAGCACGAGAGTAGAATGAACGCAGTAGACATGCGGTCGTTAAGGAGTATGTTAGAGATGAATCTGAATGACAGGGTAAGAAATTGTGTAATAAGAGAAGAGTATGGTATGCAAGATGATGTGACCAGGATTAAGAAAAGAATGCTTCGGTGGTTTGGTCATGTGGAAAGAATGAATGAGGAAAGAGTGACAAAGAAATTTTATGTTGCAGAAGTGAATGGCAGAGTCGGAAAGGGACGTCCTAGGCGAAAATTTATCGACCAAATTGGCGATTTATTGAAAACTTGCCAAATTAGGAGTACCCTTAACTGACGAGCATGTATGCGTAGGTGTATGGATGTGAAGGAGGCGAGAGAAGTGTGTCAGGATCGTGCCAAATGGAAGTCTGTAGTTTCTGTCTACCCCTCTGGGTGACAGGCGTGAGTGTTTATGTATGTATTAATCTTCAAGAAAGAATAATTTGCTATAATAAATGTTTTAGCCCGCAATTTTTACTCCATCCAACCAATCGTAATTCGTAACGCATATACGAAACTGATCATAAGTAGGTAGTTTACTTTTTATTTATTTTTTAACGTTCTTACAGAATTTGGATATGCACTTGCTTTAAAAATATTTTTTATTTTCTTTATGATATCACAAGTATTTATATCATTTTGCTGATGCTTAGAATTGTTTTTTATTACGTATCAGTATAACGTTAAAGGCAAATTATTAAAAAAAAAAAACTTATGTTGGAGTGTTGCTTAATGCTGTCGTTAAATGTCATGTCTTAGATTGTCAAGAGGACCGGCTACGCAATGCCATTTTACACACCTTTTATGGGGTTTTATCAACATTTTTAGAGTTTATACAATATGAAAACATCATGTGTGATCCGAAAGAGTTACAAGTACCACGTTTTAAATCATTGTTTCTAACAAACGATAAACCGATAAGTGAAACCTGGGATCAACAGAGGTTAAAGTCGTGAAGTTTAGATATATTTCGCGACGGCCAACCGCACCGCACGCATTCCTCATAAATTTAAATTTCATTTTAGTTTTGCGTATTATTTTATTTATTCATTTATTCTTTGAAAAGGATTACATAAACAGAGTCATATCACATCAACAAAGGCACCGTCACAGATTGGACAGGTTTTTTTTACATATTGTATTTTTTTATATACTAAAATTTTTAAATACTGGTTTACCATGTACATGGCGATAAATAAAAATATCACAAAGAAACGTGCGCGTCTTAAAAAGTTAATAAATTTTAAGAAGAAGCTTTAAAGCGGCCAGCGAGCTGTACTTAGACAGGATTTTACTAAGAGTTTCTTTGTTTTCAAAATTGTGCAACGAGGATATTGTCAGTTTTACAAATTCAGATAACGTACAGATTGAAAGATCAGTAAATTACAGAGAAAATGAATCAGCGTAATAACACCATATTTAGAAGACTTTACCTGTGTATCTACTGACATGTATCACGTAATTAAGCGTACTGCTTAACTAATAATACTTCTCCTTACTGCTCTGCATTTTGAATTTGTTATCGTCAGTTGTTGATTATCAGTCCCGTCTTTACTACTAATTAACGGAGTTAACCGAGAAAACCACATTCCATTAAAATTTGACATTTGAAAAATGTTCCGTTGACATCCCATTCACCCGGCTAGCTACTAGTATATTGATCTATGTATAGTGATATATGTATATATTATAATACCTTGACACACACGTAAAATTCCCTTTGTTAATCGTTTCTTGACATCTCAGCCATCTCGATATCGCACATGACATTTGTAAATCAGGTTGATCGGACCTGGACTTTCATTTTGGATCTAGATACTAGATATTAAAGACTTTTCAAATTATGTTTTTTTATAGATTAAGGGTGACAAACTAACACACAGTCTACTTAATGGTAAGTGGATGGTGTCGCCTATCTCTATAGATATCTACATTTATTTATATTTTTATTTATATCTAGATATCTATAGATATCTACATTTATCCCCACTTAAAAATCATAATGCAGATGCATTGTGACCCCTGAGGACTAAAATCGAATGCCTCGTTTTCATTAAAAAGGATCTAAAATTTTCTATAATTTACTGAAAACCAGACTTCAAAGATCAACTATTGTGATTTTTTCCTTATGCGCTTATTACACTAGGACCTATATATTGTTTAATTTATTTATAACTATAAAATGTTCCATACAAACATATGTTAGCAATTAAGTATAAAGAACAATTAAGCATAACATATTGAATGATCCTAATTTTAAATGTAGTAAATGTAAATCGGATTTCCGCTTCTGTGGCTTTGAATTTCCGGTAAGATTTTTATTGTAATAGTTTCGGATTTGACTCCTAAACAAAAGAGTATAAATATGGCCGTCACGACCCAAGCGGGGCATTCAGTTCTATTCAGTTCTAAGTGAAGATACTAAGTAACAGTGATTATTTGTACGAAGTGATTATTTGTACGATAAATAAATTGTGAGTTATAAACGGATAAAATAAAAGTGATATGCTGTAACATAAATTGTATTATTAGCTAACAAATCAAAAGTGGGATTATATCGAGCTAAGATAACTCGGTATTTCGGACTCATTGGGCAAAACATAAATAGAACACGAGCGTGTTAGAGCTATGGTAGAAGAATTGGAAAACTGTGGAATTATCAGTCTACTTCAGAGTTCGCGTCACCTATTATCCTTATTAAGAAGAAAACACGAGATTATCGTCTTTGAATAGATTTTCGGGCATTAAACAAAACAAAAGAAGCGGAAAATCTTAAAGTTCGTTGTAGGTGATTTGGTTAGAATAGAGAGAGAGATTCCTTCAACAGTCCAAATAGTAATACCGATGAATGAATAAGTATATGATTACAAATAATTGAAGTGTTGATGAATAATTTGAAGTGTCAAATTGAAGTTGTTGTGTGCACAAGTGCTGTTGATGATTTAGTACCAATAAATTCAAATAGTGTGTTCCATTGAAATAATACTAGTTTTAACGGAATTTATCGCGTATATTTAACTTTTTTACCCGACGTTTCGAGAGCTTTACAGCACCCATGGTCACGGGAAGGACTGAGATGTTCAACGTCCAGCTGTCATAGTTAACCGCGGTTACCATAGATTAAAATTTTAACTTTTGTTCCGATCTACACAGTATGAGCTTATGGTATCATGGAGTCTTGCAGTTGTATGCTTGGGTTGGGATTTAATTTTATTTATTATAGGATCCCAAGCAGATGGTAGAACCCAGCCATCTTCTCTATTGAAATTAGGATGTTTTTGATTTCAATAGCCTCGCGAATCATCCTTGGAAGGAATCGGTGTTCTTTAGCGAGGATTTGTGGTCTATCAAATCTGATGTAGTGACGGGGGCGATCTTGTACATGTTCACAGACTGCAGACTTCCCGGAGCGTCGATTCTTTACATCAGCTAGGTAGTCCTATGTAGGAGAGACCACATTCACAATCAAGCTTGTACACTCCTGCATCTTGCAGAGGGACGTTACACTTGACTGATGGTAAAAACTGACCAATCTTCTTCGGCGGCTTGAAGTATGTTTTGATGGAAGCGCGCTTCAAGATGTAGCCAATCTTGTCAGTGACTCCTCTAACATATGGATATTACTCAGACACTGCCTTACATCTGGCTACCTATTGTGGAAGGAGGAGTTCTACAAGCAAGTAGATGGTGTGGCGATGGGCTCACCTGTATCTCCCATTGTCGCCGACATATTCATGGAAGACTTTGAGGAGAAAGCCCTGCTTACTTCTCCCATAAATCCAAGACTCTACAAGCGGTACGTAGATGACACTTTCACAATTCTACCTTTAGATAAAGTAACTGCATTTTTAGACCATCTTAACTCTATAAATTCTAAAATTCAGTTCACAATGGAGTTAGAGGCAAACAAATCCTTAGCTTTTCTAGATGTGTTAGTAATTCGGAATCCTGATAACACCTTGAGCCATACTGTGTATAGAAAAAAGACCCATACAGATAGATATTTAAACGGTGATTCTCACCACCATCCTTCACAGTTAGCTACCGTGGGTAAATCTTTGTTTCAGAGAGCACTAGGGATCTGTGACAGTAAACACCTGGCTGCCGAGCTCCAACATGTCAAGCAAGTTTTGCATGACAACAAGCTTCGGGTCCCATGCCTACGTCACAGAGAACGAGTGAAGCCGGCCACAGTCGAGCGTGTACCTGCTGTACTGCCATATGTTAGAGGAGTCACTGACAAGATTGGCTACATCTTGAAGCGCGCTTCCATCAAAACATACTTCAAGCCGCCGAAGAAGATTGGTCAGTTTTTACTATCAGTCAAGTGTAACGTCCCTCTGCAAGATGCAGGAGTGTACAAGCTTGATTGTGAATGTGGTCTCTCCTACATAGGACAAACTAAAAGATCAATTAAAACCCGCGTCAAAGAACATATAGCTGATGTAAAGAATCGACGCTCCGGGAAGTCTGCAGTCTGTGAACATGTACAAGATCGCCCCCGTCACTACATCAGATTTGATAGACCACAAATCCTCGCTAAAGAACACCGATTCCTTCCAAGGATGATTGATGACGACGCAACAACATTGATGACGCGAGGCTATTGAAATCAAAAAACATCCTAATATCAATAGAGAAGATGGCTGGGTTCTACCATCTGCTTGGGATCCTATAATAAATAAAATTAAATCCCAACCCACACATACAACTGCAAGACTCCATGATACCATAAGCTCATACTGTGTAGATCGGAACAAAAGTTAAAATTTTAATCTATGGTAACCGCGGTTAACTATGACAGCTGGACGTTGAACATCTCAGTCCTTCCCGTGACCATGGGTGCTGTAAAGCTCTCGAAACGTCGGGTAAAAAAGTTAAATATACGCGATAAATTCCGTTAAAACTAGTATTATTTCAATGTGTAGTGTTCGCGTAAATATAAGAAATCATTAGTGTGTTCCATGTTATAAAAGTACAATCGAGATATGAGGCAGGCTAAAGATGTTTAGTGGTGTGTTCTCACTGTAATTATAAACTTAAAGTGCAAAACTTTGAAAAGAAACTATTCGCGTGAATTACGAACTTTTAAAATCTACCTTCATAATTTTATATTTCTTTTACATCATTGATTTCCGGTTCTGTCAATGAAAGCGACCTATAGACAATAGTGTTGCCATTACAGAAAATTTTTCTACTAAATCAGTTAAAAAAAATGAGTCCAAAAAGCTTTAAATGTTCTAAATGTAGCAAAACCACAAACGATAAGAAGCTATCAGTAAGTTTTGACTCCTGCAAGAGCATTTTATGTGGTGATTGTCATGGAATGTCACCAACTGAAGTAAGAGTGTTCGAGTTAAAGACAATAGCTCGAGTGGTTTCTTTCTTATGTGTCGATTGTACTTGTCACTAATGGCACAAATACCAAATATAATGAAACAACTGGAGGAACTTACTAAAGAAGTACACCACTTGCGATTACGTCAAAACATGCTGGTAACTGAAGGAGCAATACAAGAATTGGCTGAGCGCACTGAGAGAGCTAACAATATTATCTGTTATCCTTACAAAGAGAGGGCGCGATTGCGCAGCGTACAGTACTAGATCTGCTAAAGAAAGCAAATTTAAATATCTCGACATAATAACACATGTGACAATAACAGTGACATAATAAATTTCCGTATTATAGTAAACAAAAAAATTTAATACCTAAAGACTTAAAGTAAAAATCTTGTGACGGTACTCAAAATATTATGTGACTTCACCTATAAACAAAGAAAAGAAACCTTCAGTGAGTAAGTGTAAAATGAATGTCAATGATTTAAGATCGCTAAATAAGGCTAAAATATTGATATGACAAAATATAAATTAGATAAATTGTAACGTTGCACGTACATGTATGCATAATTATAATTAAACGGTTTATTAAAATTAAATAAACATTTAATAAACTAAATAAAAATAAAATAAAAGTTATTAACAAAAATAATTCTATAATTAACTTAGGTATCCTATTAATAAAACAAATCAGTAAACTAAAAGAACGAATTAAATAATAAATCAAATATTAAAATATTGTATTTCGAACAAACGCCCTGACGCTTCGTTACTCTATGCGCTTTGCAACTCTCGCGTCAGAGTTTTACCCGGCCGGTATTATTCCACGGCGTCGCGCTCCCGATCATTCTCCGCCCGAGCGCCCTGGGAGGCGCACACTACCACTGCAGCCGCGTTCACAAGCTCTGCTTTGTGTCCTCGTACGCGCTTGCAAATTTTAATCCCATTTTGGAAAAAGTTTAAAATATTATAATAATTCCGGCACTGTGGCCGTATAGTTTTTTCGTTAATTCTCGTCACCGAGACCTCCGTATCGTCTTGCACCCCGTAAGGGTAAGTGTTGAAACGTTACCTAGTTTTAAGTAGTGAAAGTGTTTTATAGGTAGTGTAATTTGATCATGCCAGGCTATTGCTTTTAGCTATTTAATTGCCACGTTATTAGTGTTATTTGCATGTAAATAATGTATGTAGCCGCTGTGCGCGTTGGAAAAAGTACCGTTACAAAATGGCGTCTCATACATTTCGCACCGCGATCAAATATCGCAAGTCACCATCTTGTTTCAACCAATGCACAGCCTAAATTAGTTATCCTGGTACATTTAAACAGTATTTTACACTTGCCGTAATTTTAATTCATGTGTATTTTAATTTGCGCCTCACAGCTATGTCGCTTGCCTTCCATTCCGCCTTGTAACTCCGTTCTGATTATGAACACCCGCCAGCTACTCTCTGTGCTCCCATCCACTGCTAGCCTGTGATATACCGGGGGTTCATAATCGGCGGCATTTTATTATTGAAGTGTAGTAGTAGTGTAGTGAAAAAAGTGTAATATTCAACAATCTATTGATGGTAATGACGAAAATTAGAGGCCGCGAATTTCTCTCATAACAAACATACGAATAAAAATAAAATGGATGATCTGCAGACTTATGAGAGAAATTAAAACAGATTTTAGTAAAAAAAAAATTAAATTCAATAGAATCACAGTTTTCTCAATTAGAAGAAAGAATGACCACAAAAATTAATTAAAATATAAATGAAAGAATTGAAAAAAAAGGGTATGAGATAAAAAAAAACTTGAGAATAGAAAGTGATAATACAAGAGATGGCATATGAATATGACTTGGAGAAAATCGAATGTGAAATACAGGACACAGAGGAATAAATTAAGGAATTGGAAACAAAAGGACACGAAGAAGAAAACTTATGGATACAAAATAATAATAATAAAAAAATATACAATAACACATACAAATAAAAGTAAGTGAAATTTATATATAAAATATCATATAATAGATTAAATGAAAAGAGTAAGAGAAAGGTAAAGTAATTTATCTAATAGCGTTCTAAATAATACGATTTAACAAGAGTTTTGAAAGAGTGAAGAGATTTAGCACGACGAATATGGAGAGGTAAGGAGTTCCACAATCGCACAGCGGTTACGGTGAAGGATCCCTTGAAAAAGGAAGAAGAGTGCAAAGGTGTAAAGAGAGAAAGATTGATGGAGGATAGAAGGAACCGATTATGGATAAGAGAAAGACAAAATTGAAAACGAAGTAAAAGAAAAGTCATCTGAAACACAAGAATATGCAGATCAACTTATAAAACAAACTTCGGACAAGAAAGATAAAATATGTGACAAATTAGAAGACGGGAAGAAAGCTGCTGAAAGGATAGCACAGGAAGAAAAAGATAATGTCAAAGAAAAGTCTTCAGAAATGAAGGAATCAGCTAATCAGTTAATACAAAAGGCATCATGTAAAAAGGATCAAACTGAAGAAAATCTTAAAGGAAAGAAGGACGAATTAAGCGAAGATATTGAACATGCTATACAAACTAATAAAGATAAAACGGCTGATGTGGAACATGAAGTAAAACAAAAGAAAGATGAAGCAGAGAAAGCTATTATTGATAAGACAAAAGAAGCTAATGCCGTCGTTGATGGCAAAAAGCAATAATTAACGAAGGCTATCGAAAACAAATTAAAACACCGATACGATGAAACTTCCAATTTGATTGATTGGGTTGAACAAATCAATTTTACGGCAAATGAAAAACTTGAGATAGATTGTTTGGATAAGCTCGAAAAGGAGAAGGACGATATTAAACAAAAGTCTAAAGAGGGGACTAAGGACTTGATTGTCAGAACTGAAGCCGTTACAAAAGACCTCAGAGATAAAAATGATTTAAAGTCGACTATTGAAGATAAAGTAAAGGAATCAGAAAATGCACTTAATAATCAATTAAACAAATTAAATGATGATGTTAATGAAAAGAAAGCACAATTGCAATCAAATATTAAATTACAATATTGAAGAGATGAATGGGGCTTCAGTATTCTTTACTTACTTCTTGCCTGTTGAGAACATGAAGGGGTCTCATGCAGGTGAATATTGAAGACATGAATGGGGCTTCAGTATTCTATACTTCCTTCTTACCTGTTGAGAACATGAAGGGGTCTCATGCAGGTGAATATTGAAGACATGAATGGGGCTTCAGCATTCTATACTTCCTTCTTACCTGTTGAGAACATGAAGGGGTCTCATGCAGGTGAATATTGAAGACATGAATGGGGCTTCAGTATTCTATTCTCCCATTCTTACCTGTTGAGAACATGAAGGGGTCTCATGCAGGTGAATATTGAAGACATGAATTGGGCTTCAATATTATTTGCATTGTAATTTCATTAATTTAAAATAAACTGTAAAATTACAAATAATGTTAACTTAATATGACAATACATTTTATACTTACTTCTTACCTGTTGAGAACATGAAGGGGTCTCATGCAGGTGAATATTGAAGACATGAATGAGGCTTCAATATTATTTGCATTGTAATTTCATTAATTTAAAATAAACTGTAAAATTACAAATAATATTAACTTGATATGATAATACATTTTATACTTACTTCTTACCTGTTGAGAACATGAAGGGGTCTCATGCAGGTGAATATTGAAGACATGAATTAGGGCTTCAATACTATTTGCATTGTAATTTCATTAATTTAAAATAAACTGTAAAATTACAAATAATATTAACTTAATATGATAATACATTTTATACTTTCCTTTCACGGGACGTGAAAATGTCAGGAAAGGCCGATTGTTAGCAATTAAGTATAAAGAACAATTAAGCATAACATATTGAATGATCCTCATTTTAAATGTAGTAAATGTAAATCGGATTTCCGCTTCTGTGGCTTTGAATTTCCGGTAAGATTTTTATTGTAATAGTTTCGGATTTGACTCCTAAACAAAATAGTATAAATATGGCCGTCACGACCCAAGCGGGGCGCCCTCCTTTCTGCCAAGGAGGGTCGCGTTCGTATACGGCTTAGAGATCTCTAGTCAGATCGTTAAGCCATTTCCTAAAAGGCGGTGTTTAGTGGGTAAAAGTCTCCACATAACCACGCAGCCGGCTGCGTGGTATGCTATGAGCATTCACCGCCTCCCACCCCCGCTTTCCGGAGGGTTGCCCATATTTGCTTCGGGCGCAAAAAAAAAAAAACCCAAGCGGGGCATTCAGTTCTATTCAGTTCTAAGTGAAGGTACTAAGTAACAGTGATTATTTGTACGAAGTGATTATTTTTACGATAAATAAATTGTGAGTTATAAACGGATAAAATAAAAGTGATATGCTGTGACATAAATTGTATTATTAGCTAACACATATGATAGGAAATTAAATACTGTAATAAATTTTAAAAATAATAATAATAAAATCCGGAAACCCTTTTATACTTGAAACAAGGCATTCCGTCTTAGTCCTCAGGGGTGACAACGCATTTGCAAATTGATACTTAATTGAGGATAAATGTTGATGTCTATGGGCATTCACTTACCATCAGGTGGACTGTGTGCTCGTTTGACATCCAATGCTATAAAATATGTACCTTCTCCGTTTATCAAAGACATTGTTTCACAAAAAGAAAATGTTTTCATCTTTTTTGCCGCTTGACATTTAAGTCCACTAGTAACATATTTGTAATCAATTACGAAGTAGTGAGACGGTTTTGTGCTCATTCCATGTAACAGATATCGTATTTTATCCAATAAAGCGAAGTTTATTAAAAATGGTACTACATGTTTACGTGAAACGTTCAAATATATTAACAATTGGATCAGTTTTTGCACTATATAAATTAATCTCCATCCATTGTAGCCCCTTAGAATCCACTAATGTATATAGGTCTCCCAATAGATTGATTTATAGGGTAGGATATTTACCGTAGTTGCCACGCTAGGTGGGTTGGCATCTGCAGTTTATTTTTATTTTAGCTGTTATCACAAATATAATACCTATTTCCTGGTTAGTTTTACTCTGTCGCCTCTTAGGCCTTAGGAGTTCTCTTACGCCGGCGCTACACGCTGATTCAAAATGAATATACATACAAAAATAAAAATAATAAATAAATCATTTTAATATTAGTTTAATAAAACTGCAATTACAACTTAACTACACATAAACTCATATAATAATTAAATTAAATTGTTACAAAGATTTGTTGCAAAGGATAAATATTTTTTATTCGTTGTCATTCATGATATTTTATCATCACGTTAGTTAAGCGGTGACACAAACAGTAGAGTTCCTGCTTTCTCACCTCTAATTCTTGCTTTAAAATTGAATGTATGTACTATAAATGTATGATGTATGTATGTCTGTAAATATTTTTGAATGTGTGTATGAACTTATTTTGTATGATTGAACCTCATTATCAGCAGTTCATATTGCGAAGTGTTATGGATTCATCTTCTTCCCCGAAGTTTTATAGGCTATTTGCCAGTGAGAACCAACCCTCTCCCAGACTGTCGCCTATCGTATTTCAAATATTTCTGAAAGATCTCTAGAGGTAGGGTAGAAGTAGGGTCCCTAGGGTATGAAGGGTGATAGCCAACAATTTTAAAGCGTTTATGGTAAAATTTATAACATAAATACCTTGAATATTAGTATGGCATTATATTTCAGTAAAAACTTCTAATATTGTTCAAGAAAACCATTTGTAAATTCCGAGCGACTCTAGAGGTAGGGTAGAGGTAGGGTCCCTAGGGTAAGAAGGGTGATAGCCAACAATTTTAAAGCGTTTATGGTAAAATTTATAACATAAATACCTTGAATATTAGTATGGCATTATATTTCAGTAAAAACTTCTAATATTGTTCAAGAAAACCATTTGTAAATTCCGAGCGACAGGTAAGCCATCGAGATTAGCAATGCGACTTTGTTACTCTGGTGGAAATAATTTGTCGGTAGAAGAAATTTTTTTATAGGATAAGGGTGGCAAACGAGCACACATTCCACCTGATGGTATTGAATGCTGTGGCTCATAGATATCTGCATTTATTCTCGATTAAGAATCAAAATGCAGATGCGTTGTTACCCCTGAGGACTTAGATGGAATATCATGTTTCCAGTAAAAATTGATTTCCGGATCTCTATACTTACTTTTTAGTGTGATAATAATAAAATAAGAAAAAGAAATCAGATTATATAGATACTAATACATACTACACAATATAACTAAACTAAATGTTAATTGTCAAAACATATGACATAATGACAATAATAAATTTAAAAAAAGAAATCAGCTTATGTTTGATACTGATACACAACGAAACCAAATGTCAATTGTTAAAACGAAGTTGAACACCAGAGTTACGCAATCGTACTGCAACAATGTTTCCAGAGTCAGATATTTAGTTGTACTAATTAAGTCGATTCCTACTTACGATGATTCGCGTGCATATCAGGAAACTTATACGTACTTAACCGATGTTTGTTAACTTTTGTGAATAATAAAGATCACGTGGTGAAGACAACTACGTCCGGAAATATTATTTTCAAATTTTCTAAATATTATAAACAAAAAATACATACGCGTGCATCGATCATTGACTCCAAGTTTTTGGATGGGTCAAGAATATCAAAATGCAAACCAGTAGCTAAATCAACTACCTATATTCCGTAGATTCTGTTTGAAGTACCCTAGAATCGATTCGCGATTTGTGTGATGTTTGTGTTGATGTGTGATTTCGCGATATGTGGCACATAGGTCAAACCCTGTTATTATCCTTACTGAACTGTTGGGAAGCAGTATTATCAGTGCAAAGTAAATAAGTTCCATGCTCACCAACCGAGCATTGTATGGGCTAATTAAAAAAAATGCATGCTTGCTGTTTTACTAACCATCGACGAAAAAGAGGGGTGTTATAAGTTTGACCACCATTTGTGTCCGTCTGTAACTTCGTAGCTCTTAAACGGATGAACAAATTTGAGTGCGGTTTATTTTAATTTAAAAACAGGTTTTCTAGCGGTGTTTCCTAGACTTTTTTATCAAAATTGTTTTACCTGTTCGAAAATCTTTAGCTTTTCTTGTTACTGGGGTTTTTGAAATGTTCAATTTTAGTAATCGTTTATCTTAGAATGATCTATGTCTATAGTCATGACTTAATCCTTATGATATGCCTTTGAACTGTTCCTTTTGAAATATTATACTATGAACAAAATTTGAATTAAAATTAAATTACATAGTTAGATTGGAAAATCTCTAAAACTTAACGTATAATTAGTAATTAAATTAACCATTTCACAGATAAGCGTCCAATACCTAATACTTAAGTGCAGTGTAAAAGCATATGTTATTTTCAAAGAGAGTAATGTCAATTTTTGCCTCTTAAATTTGATAGTAAACGACAAAAGGGCGCCACATGACACTACCCTCACTTGCCGATAACTGAATTAAGACGAGGACTTCATCTATCACTGTCTATAACTTTAAGATAAAAGCCCTTATATCCACGCGTATAACGTAAAACGTCAACTTCATAATAACTTAATAAACTACGTACACTTTAACTTAACTGCAGAAGTAAGGTAAGTAGTTAAGACAACAAACACCCCACGTTCTAATAAATTAACACTACCGAGGTAACTAGAATTTACGAGTATAATTTATCACTCGGTAAAATTAGGTAAAAAACTTTTTTACATTTATTTCCTTGGTAGCCAACTATTATTATAATTTTGTAACTCCAATTTTTGATCTCGAGTTCATTTGGACCCAGTCTTTTTATAATATGATTACAGGGGGACATGTGTACAATACGCAAGCTTTTTAGATATTTTTGCTATAGTTTTTAATTTGGTGTATGTGATATTATAGGCCTCACATAGTAAAAAAGTACCCGAACAAGAACCACAGAACATACACAATCTACTGGCAAAAACAGGTCAAATAATAAATGCTATGAAGTTAACATTCACTCGTAACTATGTGTGCGTTTGGCAGAAAAAAGCGCTAGCAAGCGCTTGTAAGCAAAATGGTGACCGTAAGCGGTAAGCGCTGTCAAATCGTAAGTAGCTATTTTACTCTAGGACACGAAGGTAGTTTTGGGGAACCTAACCTAATTTAATTATATGTTTGTAAAGTATTCATATTAAAAACTTACCAATCATGAATTTTTAATAACATGTATATGTTTATTCATGTCATTATATTACTTAAAACTAATATTGCACAAAACAACTTATAAACTCTACTTCAAAACAAACAAAATAAATAAGCAAAATGGCGGATTGTGTCAGCGCTACTGAAGTAGCAATCGTGTCCTGGCCGAAAACTATTTCAGCGCTTGTAAGCGCTTGCTAGCGCTTTTTTCTGCCAAACGCACCCTATAATTATTAGTGTTATTTGATATCAATTACTCTTATAATAAAGAAATGTATTATAATTTTAAGAAAAGTGTGGGGAGTGGGAACCCCCATATTTTTAACAAAACGTGTACTAAACGAAAAGCCGACCCAAAACCTGCTACATTTAATGGTAGTTGAGTAAATATTCTATATCTTTCAGAAGTTAGATATCGATTTAAAATGAAGCTACAAGTCATATTAAAATACTTCCTGCTTTAGTAGCTGATCTTTAGACTAAGATTCCCCACCATGTTGGAGAGGTTATTCAATCTGCGACTAAAAATCTCGCAGATTGCCCAGGGTATGCTGCAGTTCATAAGGTGTTCAGTGCGTCACTCGGGAAAGTTTCTTTCGTTCACCCCAATAGACTGATCTCCAGACTTCCCCAACAAACTCAAATTATATAAAAACTGCAATATTAGATAGCAAAACATCCCAGACACATCAGTTCCAAATATATATATATATATATATATATATATATATATATATATATATATATATATATATATATATATATATATATATAATAATATATGTATATATATATATATATATATATATATATATAATAATATATGTATATATATATATATATATATATATATATATATAATAATATATGTATGTATATATAATACCCTCCAGACAGAATTTCGGCGGCCTGCCTCAACGGAGGCTAGCCATCGGCACGGAACAGGATTGTAGTGCCCAAGCGTATGCGCAAGCAAAAGTGCGTGCGGTTACTTGCTTTCCGAGGCACGGGGGTAAGACACTGCCAACTTCCTGACTACGGGCAGCTACTGAGAATTTCTTGACAGAACTGAGACTTTAAACTTTCAACTTTTGTCAAAATACTTATTATTATATTTTTATTACACTTTCGTATTGATCGAACGGTTTTGAACCCGATGGTAAGGTAGAATTATATAAATATATGTTATGACCAGAGCACATAAATATTGTTGAAAATATAGTTCTGACTGGCAACTGTCATGTGCGCTAATAAAGTTGTTTCCTTAAATAAATCTAGTTATTTAATGAGTATTAACCCCTCAAACGCCAAACGTCCAAATTTCACCGCTTCGATATTCCGTCAAAATTCAAGAGGTCAAATTTGACCGCAACCACCCACAGCATTTTAACCCGTAAGGTCGTTTTCGCACTACGCCAAACCAACACGACATCAACACAACATTAAAAGTTGTGTTGATGTCGTGTTGTCCATCCCTTTTTCACTAGCACGACTCCAACACTACACGACTGTCACATTTTGTAAAGTTCATTTGTCGAGTACGCACGCAATTATGTGTCCTGCCTTCAATCAACGACAACTGCTAGTTATTTTACTATACTTAAGAAGAAGAAGGCGGAGAAAGAATTGTTGGATTCACCCTTTACTACGTGAGAGATATGTTGATGGAGCATTTTACGTGCTCTTTGATAAGCTACGTGAGCACGAAAATAAATTTTTCAACTACTTTCGCATGTCTATAGCAACATTTGATTATATAATTCCACATATAAATGATGCCATATTACGTCAAGACACAAAATGAGAAAATGCATACCGCCGAAAGAAATGCTTGCTATTACAATAAGGTAAAAATGTTTTACTAAGATACTTTATTTATCAAAATTTTGGTTTAACAGTGCTTGTACAGATGATGTAGCCACCTATGTTTCGTCACTTCTAGTGGATGTATTTGGGTACAAACGTTGATACACTTCTGGGGATTCTACTAAATATGTGTTACTCGTAGATATAGAAGCAATATTTACAAAAAGTTCAGTATACTGACGAGGAGTAGCGATATATGAATTTGATGAATACGGAGACTCTGGGGATGCCATATTGTTTGCGTTCACAGACAAATTAGAGTATGTAGATTGTTGTGGAGACGGGTCGATATGGAATGGATTACGATTACGTTTGCAGTATTTATTTACGACTTGCATAATTTCAATTCTGAAATCCATTTTGTCATCAGGAAATTTTTTTGTCGTTGGCAATAATGACATAAGGAACGCGTGGTCATCGTCAACCAGTTCTTTTTTTTTGGCAATTTAGAACGAATTGCATTTAAAATTTCTTTGTCAACAGGATTCATTTTTACGCGTTTGTTTGTAGAAGGCTGTATTGACGAAGGGGTATTGTGAGTACTGTGATCGTCTTCAGAGTCATCCTTTCTAGACGAAATACTAGATTCGGTTTCATCTGGTGTCATATTCTTCAACAAAAACTGCAACATTTCGCTGTACATGTACTTTTTCTTGGTGCTTTGTCCAGATGTAGTTTTTAAAGATCGTTTGAAACAATCCCGAATGCGAGTCCATTTGTCATAAATGTGGTTGACTGTAACAAAAATTATTTATCTCTTCATAGGTATTTAGCAAGCGGAAATACATTCACGGACCTGCATTATTATCACAGATTGGGAATAACAACAATAAGTGCAATAGTGAAAATTGTTTGTTGCCAAATATGGATTTTGTTTTACGAACAATATCTTGGAGATCCTACTACTACAAAATGGATATCGATTGCAAATGGATTTAAGCTAAAATCGCACTTTCCTAACTATGTAGGTGCTGCTGATGGAAAACATATCAGAGTACAAAAATTTCCTAGCTCGGGTTCCATGAATTTCAACTATAAAGGATACCATTCAATCGTGTTAATGGCAATAGTTGACTCTGATTACCAATTTGCCTATGTGGATATTGGTGCAAATGGCAAAGATTGCGGCTCGGCTATCTTTCAGAATACTGATTTCCATGAGCTGCTTATAGCGGACAATTTAAATATTCCAAGCTCAGCACCTCTACATGAATCTATAACCAGTAGATTACCGCATGTTCTAGTGGGAAATGAGGCTTTCCAACTAACTAGACACGTATTGCGTCCTTATGGTGGTCATAATCTGGACGTAAAAAATTCAACTATCGTCTTTGCCGTGCACGTAGGTACGTCGAATGCTTTTGCATATTGGCTAACAAATGGCGTATATTTCATCGCCCTTTATATGTCTCAAAACAATTCAGCAAAGAAATCGTGAAAGCATGTGTAGTTTTGCACAATATAGTTCGCCAGAAAGATGGATACAGAAATGAAGATTTATTAACACTTCAAACTCCAGGCGATATACAAAACATACAGATCGCCGGGAATACGCGGGGAAATCGTACTGCTAATGATATTAGAAACCAATACGCAGATTACTTTGTAAGCGAGGTAGGTTCGTTGCCCTGGCAAATTGATAAAATATAAGCAGTGGTGGATCCAGGATTCGCTTTGAGAAGCGTGTATTCGGTTGGGGGGAGGGCTATACCTGCTTTTTTATCAATTATATTTCGCTACCATAAATACATCGGTTTATTTATACACGTTGTGTATCGACCCGAAGGTTTTCGATCAATGATTATATCGAAATATAGCCCCCTCCTCCCTCTGGATTCGCCACTGAATATCAGGACCAACTACTCTTCACATCACATCGCAGAACACTCACAATGTAATCTGAACCAAAATATGAATAAAGTACTTACTAAGTTCCTCCTGTTGTTTTAGTTGTAAATTATTGTATTCCGGTTCTAAAATTATTGCGACATATTCACAAGCATTTCTTCTTATAATTTTTTGTCTGTAATCTTCGTTCGATTTATCCCAAAGACACTGTTTACTTTCTACAGCTTCTATTAACGTTGAAACATCGTATTTAAACTTTTTTCCATTATTAAATAAAAAAAAAAAACAATTTCTAGACACGCGCGAAAATGTTCGAGGAGGGCGCGCACTCGCAAGGAATGTTGTGTTGGTGTCGTGTTGCCTGCAGTGAAAAAGTTCCTGTAGAGTCTGCAAGGCGGCTATGTTGTCACAGTGTTGTCACAACAAAAAAGTTGATCCGATCTAGCGGACAAGACAACATAGCCGAATTGTTGGTTCAAAGTTGTATTGGTGTTGTGTCGTTCCCGTGTGTGAGAAAACGGCGCATACATTAGTATGTCGGTTGGAGTTGTCACAACATTATGTTGTGTTGATGTTGTGTTGGTTTCGCGTAGTGAGAAAACGGCCTAAGTATTTACTTATGTTTAGAGACTACTTTTCTATGAAGAAGTTAGGTATTATAGAATCAATACGAAATTTTCTATCCTCTAGTGGAATAAAACGTTTGGTAGTCTATGGATATTTATTACGTTCATTTCATGCGCCATTTTTGTGTGAATGTTATTGTGTTGATTTTTGGATTTTGGTTCTAGTGGTTTATTAGTATTTTATTATAAAATTGCAATGAAAGTTTTTGTGTGAATATAATTTATCTTTTTGTAAGTAAGTATAACAATGTAAGAGCGCTTAAAGTATCAGTCCCTGACGAGACACGAGAATACCCATTTAACGAAAAGGTCGTCAGGAACTCATAACGCCGAATTTGTGCCCTTGATGATTTTTTAAGTACCGACAGCTAAGTTCCCCAAAAGAATATCGACACGAAAGGTTTACTGATTTTTAAACGTTTGTATAAGAACTAAATCAAATATGTCTATCATCATTAAATGCAACCTGGTAAAGTCCTTCATATTTTCATATATTTTTTTGGTTAAAAAGTGAAGTACTACTACTAACAACGCAAACTTTATCTATCGAAAGGTTTAACATATTTATTAAGCAAAATTGTTTAGTATAAGATATTATACTACTAAAGAGTACACCTACATGAATAATAATAACCCTTGGGAATGAGATGGTTGCGACCATGCTGTTTATTAATGTTTTCAAAACCATTGTATAAAATATTATGTTGTAAGTTATTGCTTTTAAAAAAAAGTCCCGCTGGGTTTCTTGCTGGACAGAGGATTTTTCCCGAACCAGTGGTAAAAATAAAAACTGAATTGACTGCATAAGTATCACATACAATCTATATTGAAAAAAAATTATTCAATTCTATTCTATTCTATTGCAATAGAAATTAGTTTGAAGATTTTGTACAGTACTTCAAACGAAGCTACAAATTAAATTCAAAACCTTTGTTTTCTACTCCATCAGACTGTAAAGTCTCCTATATCTGGAGTCCCTGTTTTGGGAAGGCAAGCTTTATATATATATATATATATATATATATATATATATATATATATATATATATGTATATATATGTATATATATGTATATATATGTATATATGTATATATATATATATATATATATATATATATATATATATATATATATATACATACATACCTATATATGTATATATATATATATATATATATATACATATATAGGTATAAATTACTATAAACACTTTGGGTCCCGGTCCGAGAACTTTAGGTCTTATGTAAAAGGTACAAATGAAAAAAAATGGTTTAAATAATTAAAAATGGTTTGGTTTTAATGTTCGCATGCACCCCTCCCCTCCCTCATACAACGAATAAAATATTGAAAATTATTTTTAATTGTTGCGAATGTTAATTTCCCTAAAATAACAAAATGTTATGTTTATAGTGATTAAAACGCTAATTTATCGTAATACTTTTAATGATAACACTGCTAATATAGATTAAACTAGATCCATTGATGGCATCCTAAAAGTTCAATCACAGCGATGGTGGTCCAAAGAAAGCAACTGCCAAAAAATAATTCATTTATTGTAAGCTACAGTACTATTCACGCAACACTTTTTTCTCATTCCTTGATTTCCGTTTACTGTAGGTTAAATAAATAGTTTATT
Organism: Parnassius smintheus behrii; assembly: GCA_036936625.1. Taxonomy (NCBI): domain Eukaryota; kingdom Metazoa; phylum Arthropoda; class Insecta; order Lepidoptera; family Papilionidae; genus Parnassius; species Parnassius smintheus. The sequence continues at coordinate 40,258,585 of JAUPFT010000007.1, forward strand.
ATTATTTAATAAGATTTGTGTTGCCAGCCGTCCGGGTTTGCCCGCATTAGGCCCGGTTTCGAGGGCGTCAGGTGGGACGTTTGGGAGGGGCTTATATAATGTATGTCCGGGTATTACCCCGACTTAATTACATTTTAATTGAAACATTAATTCATTTTAGCGAGAATTGGATAATGTGAAAATAATAAAATTTCATTTTAAATAAGTAAACAGAAACTTAGTCTCGTTAAAAAACAGAATTTATTTCTATCTAGCAAGCCGCCTCTGCTTCACCTAGATCCCTCTTGACATTGTTCTTTACAACCGTTTCGTTACAAACTATTGAGTAGTTGTTTTGACTGTTTTCCACAAAAAAAGCAATATTTCTGAAATGTGGCAAGCTGGATCAAAGCAAAGCGAAGCTCTTAAAGCAATGCACGAAATCTATTTTTGGACATAGATACTCTAAATATTTCTCACCCAGTTCCATTTGTTGGAAATAATGGTAAAATATTTTCTCTGATTTTAAAAATAAAAATGAACACTGACAAAAATCCCTATCTATTTTATTACTGATTTTTTCATTTTAAAACAATATTCATTTTAATAAATCGATATTAATCAATATTTTACTTATACAACTTATTACTTATTGACTTATTCCAAAATTGTATCATATTATATCAGCCAAACAATTTTAATTATACTGATTGTAGGAATTTTAAGTTTAAATAAATGCAACACTAAAATTTTTTACGTCTAAGTTAAAGTTAAAGTTAACACTAAAAATTTTAACGTTTAAGTTTTTAATGATAACTTTCCAATTTTTTCTCAACGAGGGCATTATGATGGCTTATTTAGGTTAATACCCTCACTAGATGTTGCTAAATGGGATTGAGGTAAACTTATTTGACGGTGCCATAGTGTGATCATTAATTTACATTTGTTAGTCATCATTGAATCGTTCTGGTTTCTATATTATGTCTTCATACAAAACATTCATCAGATTGCGTTAAAACTTTGTCAACTTTACATGCACTTGCACCAAAGTTAGCATAGTACAATTAACTTACTTAACGTACCAACCGACAAATTTATTTCAAAGTTATAATATCATCATCATTATCATTCCTATTTGAAGAGTATAACTTTTACAAATTTAAAATGTGATTTCCACGCTTACTTCTTCTGTAGCAGCAATGCGCCGGGTGCCAGCATTTATATAAGTATTTTAGTTCGGATTCGACCAAACTTGTATAGGTATTACCGTGCGAATAAAATCACTAATTATCGACCAAACTTGTATAAGTCTTACCGTGCGAATAAAATCACTAATTATTCTAGTATTAGAGCACTTGCGGTTTTACCAAATCTTAATCCATAAATAACTCAACTGAGAGTAGTAAATCGCTACACTGTCAAAATTCATGGAATAAACTAGTTATTCCAGATTATTTCAATGGCGCCCGCTACATTTTAACAGATATTTTCGTACTTCGTTCAAAAAGTAGTATATTTTATAGTTGTGTGTGTATAATTTCTTGTATTTTGGGCTACGTTTCTTCTGGCAATAGACATTATTATATTAAAAATAAAAATCTGGCGTTGCATTATATTAAGAATTGTATTTCAGTTTTAGTTGGCTTCCATGTTCATTCATTATTCATTCAACAAATCTAGAGTAACAATACCCAGAAGAGGTTACTCTACGTTTTTGATGGAAAAACGCAAACGAAGTTATCTAAGAGATAAAAACAAAGAGTAAAACTATTCGAGGGTTAGTTATTTAGACACACACACACACACACACACACACACAAACACACACACTCATATATATATATATATATATATATATATATATATATATATATATATATATATATATATATATATATATATATATATATAAAGTTCTTACCTATGAAATTGGTTTTATAATTACAGAAAAGGGGGTTTATTATATCCCCTTTTCTGTTATTATAAAACGTCTAAAAGCTAAACCTAAGCTCTAATACCGAGACACTTACAGTTAATTAGTAATCTCTTGGTGTGGGACTCCTGAACGATCAATGACCCTTAAAAAAGTTATCGATACGTTCATTGCACTGCACTACGCTCAATTGAGAGTGAGCGCAATGTTATTCTCTGTTTTTGCACACGTTAGTTATTGGACCAAGTGGTTGTGTCCTGAGATTTTGCGTTTTTACAAGATTGGTGTATGCGTAATTGTGTATTTATTGTTTGTCTATGTGTGATAGCTGCGAATCGGTGACACGCGTCCCGATATTAAAATACAGTAGAAGGTATTTCTAGTGCCTTATTATTTCAATTTCTGTGGTCTATACAGTAAAACGTCAAATGAACATATTAGGTTCTCAAAATGTTTAAACACTTAAAAATAAACAACTGTATAATATTGTATACGCACAGTCTTAGTCTATCTACTCGTAGCATATCATATTTTTTAAATAGTGATACTAATCGAGTTATTTGATTAACACTTATCAAGAAAAATGTTAGTGAGGTAGCGTAGATTACTATTTTACACAGTAGGTTGGTCTGTGGCTGTAGTGGCCCATGGAGCTTCTCATGGCTGCGTACCATTAAATAATATATATTTTCAGCTCAAATTGTAATGCAGAAGGTGCTGAAGATTATAAATAAGGCACAAAGTGCAGTGCATTGGCTACGCATGGTAAACAAAATTTCCCCTTTTACACGGATAGATTTTCAAAAATTAATAAATATAGAAATTACTTTAAGGGAATAAATATAAAATTTAAGGGAAAAAGAATAAAAAAATGAACGAAATTATTGATGATTAGTAATGAACGAATTTATAATTAGGGGCGACAGTTTACATTTTTCTAACTTTTACCTTTAAAAACCCAAGGAATCCCATTGGATCCTCTAAATGTCACCGTAGACCGCGCCAAAGAGTAAAGTAATATTTAGAAGGGACCGCCTTAGAAACAAAGAGTATATAATCACTAAGTTTACTCGAAAAACATAAATAAGAGGGCTCAGAACGAATTTTTTAAAATGGTATTTATAAGTACATTATATTCTTCTAAATAACATTTAAAAAGAATTATATAATTACATAGTTCACACGTATATATATATATATATATATATATATATATATATATATATATATATATATATATTGTAAAAATTATAAAATTTGCATTTCAAATATTGTGTCGTTCCCGCATAAAGCAGTCAGAAGTAAATAAAACTAAATGTAAAGTGTTAGTTTTCACCACAATATAATATCCAAGGATAATTCTGATCTATTTAGAAGCGTGATTAAATTCGGCATATTACAGTTAATGCTGCGTATATTTTGACACAAAATATTTAGTTTACAATTGTTGTTCAAAATGTGGTTTTATACATCATCGATGTCACAGGTAATCAATCGCCTTAGCCACTTGAAAAGTGTCCAGATCAAGGTTTAAAGTTTCAATATTGATATTAAAGTCTTAATTTGTTGAAAAAAATTAAACAAATAAAAAATTAAATGTTTGTTTAATATTCAAAATGTAATCATTTTATCAAAATGTAAAAGAGAATATGCAGTTTAATTAAAAAATGGTCTGCACTATGCAGAAGTCTTTAGTCTTAAGAGCATCTTTGTAAACAGCAAAGAAAATTTTAATAACCGCTCAGCCACATTCGATATCTCATAATAATTGACCTGTCAGTTATCATACTGATGGACTGTAATTTTCGGTAAAACACATCGGTTTTCATACATATGATTAACAATGAATAATTAAAATCTCAATTTCAGTGCTTCAATTGTTTTATTTATATTGTCCACTGTATTGAAATCTTGCAATACAGTGCACAATGAACAAACCCGTAAAAACTGTCCATGTAGACAGAGATAAGTTTCGCAAGACCTGTCGCAGAAGAATTCTGGAACTTTCTAATCACACTCTTAACCTTACGGTTGTTAGACGAGAATTGAAGCTGCAATCTTCAGCAGATTTGACAACTAACAGGTAACGAAACAGACAGATCTCTTAACTTTTGCAGTGTGACTGAAGGTACTGAAGCAGCAATTGTATGTAAGCAAAGTTCCAGTCTTTACTAGGGCATCTGTCTGCCAGAAAAACTCATCAGTCGTAGAAGAAAGCTGACTATGTGAGCGTTTAACACATCATCGCTGTTAAAATAATGTGCCTCTTTTCTTCTTTCATTGTGTGTCTCCTTTTTCTTTCAACGATGATGTTCGTTTCTAAATTAATAAAGTTTTTTGAAAATATTGCGTGATGGTATTGATATTTTTAAATAGTTCTAAAAAAGTCTGCGACACATGTTATGTCTATCAATTAAGATTACCTCGCAACCACAAAAAGAAAGCTTTTAAACATGAATATAATTTTAGCACTTATCTGACTTCTATTGTAAGTTCATAATTATTGTACATTTGGTGCATATTTCATTCTTGTAGATGGTAAACCGTATAATTTAAATGTATGCTTGTCCTTATGTCTCGAGTGGTAACTTAATGGCTGCAGCAACATAATATGGTGACCCTGGACTGGCCTCTCAGCCCCCAAAAATTAAATCTGCGTGAGCAAGGGATAACATTTTCAACGAATTTTTTTATTGAACTTTTGCAAATATCCGGCGAGAAGAAGTAAAAAAAATAATGATTTTTCGAGTACTATACAGCACCTATGGTCACCTGGGGGCTGAGATGTTCGACGTCCGAATGTCATAGGGTATAATATTCAGTCTAAAATTATTAATTTCCTCTAGTTTATATTTCTTAAGTTTCCGCGTAAATCGGACTAAAATAAATAATTTTAAACTTATAATATAATATCATACTATATGTAATATATAGTAAATAGTACTATATATATAATCTAAGTATCTAAATACCAATGATAAGCAAATTACACAATGGCAAGAAATTTAATTTCGTTCATTTGTTCGTTAGAAGGTTCTTTTAATGTTACTTAACCTTGCTTAGCTTTTAAGATAATTTAATTTATTGTCAGCTAATTGCTCTTTCTTAAAGATTCACAAAGGAGGATGGAATTTTCAAATATAAGCCTAAATTTACGTAATAACGAATTAAAATATTGTATATTGTTTAATTTAAATTTTTTACTGCGGTTAAATTTATTTTAAATGGATATAAGACAAATTAAAACTCAATTTGTTTATTTTTTATTTTTGTAGTATCTTAGCGTAACCAAAGCCTGTTTCACTATTGCAGTGAAGACACTCAAATTTAAATTAGCCGGAAAAACGAACGCTGACCAAAGCGAATCATTTCGTTCGAATGCTAGGAATGTCACCAAAAATGGGGGTCCACTGAGTGACTTAACGTTTAATGGTAGAAAGGGAGGGCGGAATAAAATTATGAATTATTTCTGTGTACACTCTTTGGATACTAACTGCGCCTGTGATCAAACTGACAAGAGTAGTAATTTTTTTTTAATTAACCATAAATAAATTCTATTCTTTTCTATTATAATCTAGTCCAGTCTAGTTTATTCTAGGTACGTATTGTTACGAGCTTGAGGTTCGTGACAATAAAAATTGCCGATTGCCGAGTAAAAGCCAGAACTGCGGGGCGGGTGCTGGCTGATGTTAAAAGAGTCCCAAGGATCTCGATCTCACAAACCCACGATGGGAACAGTCTAATCATCAAGGGCGAGGTCAACGGAATGCCGTGTAAACTGACCATAGACACTGGAGCCTCTCGTACGGTTGTTAGTTCCCAACTAATAAGTCAGTTCCTTGGGGACTCCGCATACAACCGAGAACGCATTAATTTGGTAAAAGCCACCGGTCAGCGTATACCCGTCCGTGGAGAGAAAGAGATGGAGATGAAGCTAGGCAACATGATCTACCTGCATAATGTCATCGTGGCTGATATAATGGACGACTGCATCCTGGGACTAGACTTCATGAGGAAGAATTGTTGTGCGATTGACGTTAAGCAAGATGTCTTGAAATGTGGACAAGAGGAACTTTTTGTGGAAGGAGCATTACCAGGGAACGTGTACAGCCTTGAGAAGATTGTCCTTCCGCCGAGATCGGAAACGATTGTACCGGTTAGTCTTACTCGGAATCCTGGGCAACCTCATCGTTGTGTACTCGTGGAAAGGTTAGAAAATGACCTTCCATGGAAAGTGGCTCGAACCTTGGTCAGAACCACTAACATCTCAGGAGTACGTGTACTGAACCTTTGTGGCCAGGAACAGATTATAGAAAAAGGCACACTGGTTGGTACTTGTGAGGAAGTGGATTGGTTACTTCGGTGCCAATATCTATCGACTGGGACCCCCAGTAAGGATGCACAAACGATAGTGAGCACACTTTTAGAAGACTGTCGCAGTGGGAAATTGTTACGAGCTTGAGGTTCGTGACAATAAGAATTGCCGATAGAATTACCTAAATTAACACTTTAATTTACTTTACACTAATTAAAGTTAAAAACACTAATAATTAATCGCACTGATTCACTTTATTCCGCTCCGAAGCTTCGCTTGTCTCGCCAACTCCAATCTTCCTCGATCGCATCTTGCAGCGCCTATTTATATAAATTTGCAGCGAAATATCCAGAATATTCAAGTAAACACGCGCAAGGTATCGAGAGTTCGTGCTTCAACTTCAAGAAGTTTAGTTCTTCGGTTCGAGACTAGATGGCGCTAGTGCCGTCGACTTGAGCGCGTAACACTGCCCCCTCCTAAGACATGCTCGTCCCGAGCATTATCGGCCCCATAATAACGCGCAAGGCGATCCACATGGACGATCTTAGGAGTCCCTCTTGCGCCTATCTGTAACGGCTGCGCAATGTCAAGGGCTGTCCTATCCCATGGTGCACCAATATTGTACAATTTCGGTGCTCCTCTACTACGTGTCTGAGGTCCCCGCACGGCCGCACAACTTGTACATGTACGACACCAAGCCTCGACATCGTCACGATAATGGACCCAGTAAAACTGTTCTCGGACCTTCAGCAGAGTTCGTTTAACTGCCAGATGGACTCTTGAACGACCATTATGGCACAGCTGTAGAACATTCGGCACTTTAGCTTTAGGGACAACCATTTGCAAATGACAGCTGTCTCCTCGACCATTGTCCCATTTACGGCACAGGACTCCATCCTGAATCAGCAAGCTGTCCCATTGGGCCCAATAGCTTTTCGTGGTTGAACTCATCGCTGAGACGTCCCTCCACTTAGGCTTGGTAGCACGGGCCTTCATCCCTTCCAGAATTGGCTTGATGTCCGGATCTTCCTGCTGTGCATGTCGTAGGCCGTCCTTCCACCCGTTGCTGAGGTGGTCTGTCATGAGCATCCTCACGGATACCACTTCCTTACTCTCTTGCCTACTACAATGGTTGCAATCTTCAGGATAAGGTCTTCTTGATAATGCATCGGCGTTGCCATGAGATTTACCGCTGCTATGTCTGATAGTAAAGTCGTATCCCGGCTGCTGCTGGGCGGTGACGTTAGCCGCACTTCCCTTCTGAGATCGCTCACCTTCCCTTTCTAGGGTTCGCTTAGGGCAGCTGGATCGAAGATGACCCTTTTCCCCACAGCCATAGCACCTAGGGCTGTATCCTTTGTTGCGGTCGCGAACTGTAGCTGCTGCAACCTCCCTGACACAATGGGAACGATGATCCTGCCGCATGGCTTCCACCTCCAGTGCATGGGCCAAGGCGTCCTTAAGTGTCTCGTGGTGCCCGAGCCTCACAGCAGCTCTGACTTCCAGGTCACGGATGCCGTCGATGAATGTCTGCACCAGGTTCCCTTCAATGAGCGCCGGTACAGACCGGTATGCTTTTCGCACCAGCTTCTCCACCTCTAGAGCCCACTGCTGCAGGTTTTTGTTGATGCGCTGTGCGCGATCTTTAAGCTGCGCACGAAAGACGTGTTCCAGGTGAGCGTCACCATATCCCGCCTCCAATGCCTCAAGGAGTTGCTCATAAGTCACTTCCTCACCGAGAGCTTCCAGAACTGTTAAGGCCTGGTCCGCTCCGAAGCTTCGCTTGTCTCGCCAACTCCAATCTTCCTCGATCGCATCTTGCAGCGCCTATTTATACAAATTAGCAGCGAAATATCCAGAATATTCAAGCAAACACGCGCAAGGTACCGAGAGTTCGTGTTTCAACTTCAAGAAGTTTAGTTTCTCGGTTCGAGACTAGATGGCGCGAGTGCCGTCGACTTGAGCGCGTAACAGTATTAATAAACTTTCCTTAACGACAAACTCTAGTAAGTAATCATTTAAAAAACCCTCATTACCATATCAGCATCCTAAAATAGTTACTTTTATAAAAACATTCAAAAACAGTATCTTAGCTACCAAGATCAGCTCCTCAAGATGCTGTACTTAGGAATAGTGTTCTGTGACTTCAGGGCTTGATCTCTTGCACGATAAGGTTAGGTTAGGTTCACGTTTAAGCTATATTTATTTCTCAAAATATGACAAATCGCTTAGGAGAAATAAAAAAAAATACAAACAATAATAAGGGAATCCATTACGAGCATACAGAATATTAACTATACATATACTATTGAATTTTTGATTTTTATTAATTATTGATTAGTGTCCCGCTGGGAACATTTGATAAAAATTTTGAAAGTAAATTGTTGATATCGTCTTCATCGTCAGTTTCAGGAAGAATGTCTTTTACAGTTCCTAAATACGGTAGATCTAAATACTCCTTATGAAAAATATGGTTAACTGCTTTCTACATATTTTTCTTCTATCGATTGGAAACAGTCGTGCACATCTTACAACGTTGAACATCTAGAATCCAGAAATATTTTAATTTTCTCTTTCTTTTATCCTCTGAAACTTGGATGTGGGTAAAACGTAAACAATTAAAAGAACGGTAAACATAAGTTTGAGCATCGTACATAAAATGTATAGAGCAAAAAATTCCTGACTCAATATTCACATCTACAAAATTAAACATATTTTAAATTTTTTTAATGTGGTATTTTATTTTATAAAAAATCTTGTATCTGATGATTGAAAAATGCTTAAAATAAGCATTTAAATTATTTACTTCATAAATTACTAATGAATCTAAATAATATAGAAGTGCACAATATCGATGAGATGTGCAAATATTTTTTGTAGAATAATGGTAAAAACCAGCACACTAACAGAGAGAATTCAAGCGCAGTACCAACGGATTTACGTGCTTCTTGAGACAAGTGGGTGAAACACCGCCAACTTTCCACACAGCCCAGAGCTGCGACTGTAAATTTTCGGAGAAAAAACCTCAATAATTTATTTTAAGTCTAACTCAGGAGCTCGCGAGCAACCGCGTTTACGACCACTAGACCAACGAGGCAGTCTCACATTGTTACTGTTTAAATAAATATTTAGTTAATATGTATATGTAGTAAAAGACCATAAAATAAATTTAACATTGTTCATAAAAACGTCGGCATTAAGCACATTCTCCTCGTCCTTTATCTTTAAACAAATCTCCTAGTGCACTCAGTCTAAATGAGTTGTATAAAAATGCATATTTTGATTTTCTTTAACAAACAGATTTTGTGCCACTTAATACGCTCATATTAACTGATATATTTTTTAATCTTAGTATTAACATTTTCGGAGTTAAATGCCGTCAAAATTTGTGGTCCTCACATGGCCTCTGCCCATTTGATAGGAAAGCACCATGCGAGGGCACCAGGAAACGATGCAGATACTGCAGTACAAGAAAAAACCCACAGAGATCATGTGTAAAATATCTTCTCAAATATTTCAATATAATTTGCAAAATATCTCAAGTTCTGTTCTATACAGCACCTTGTTTCGATCCGATCTATGCAAAATGAACTGACTATGTCTTGAGGTCTTGCAGTGGTATGCTTGGGTTTAGTTTTAATTTTATTGATTATAGGATCCCAAGCAGGTGGTAGTACCCAGCCTCCTTTTCTATTGAAATTAGGATGTGTTTTTAATTTCAATAGCCTCACGTATCATCCTTGGTAGGAATCGGTGTTCTTTCGCGAGGATTTGTGGTCTATCAAATCTGATGTAATGGTTGGGGCCGTCTAGGATATGATCACAAACTGCAGACTTCCCATAAACGATAGTTATTTAGATAGACAGACCATAAACAATAATTAAAAAAAGCTGAAGGTACTCCGGGTTTAACAATGACATCGGGACGTCAGTCATCTCAGTACCCCGTAACCATGGGTGCTGAAAAGCGCCCGAAACGTCGGGAATTAAAAATTAGAAGTAAAAATAAACGCGGTAAAATCCGTAAAAGTAGTTTTAATCATGTGTAGTGTTCGCGTAAATATAAGAAATCATTATGTTAACCAGTACGGACTGGAAATCGCAAATAAAATACGCCGATTAGAGGATCTAAAGACCAAGCGCGCAAGATACATAACATCTTTAAATTTCTTGAAGAGATGCAGAGATCATAATCTCATTCCTACGTGTGTCAAGATATCCACTAAAAAAGACATTCGAGGAAGCGCTAAGATCTTAAATCAGGCTAGTAAAGAGTTGTTAATAACGGTGATTCAGCAAAAACATACCGATCTATATTTCATAAACAAAACCATAGACAATTCGTCCAGTGAATTAAAGACAGTTTTATCGACATTTGATTATAAAAATTGCGTGGAAACTTTAGATAAATGCGAAACAACTAAATACAATGAATGCAAAAATAAACACATTGATAAATACCATAAATTAACAACTAAATCAAATGTCCAACATACGAAATCGTTGACCACAGACACGAATCATAAACAACGCGCTGTCTACAACTTATCAAAACAAACACTGGACGACGCCACAATAAAAGTTTTAGAAAAAGGTATTAATTTCGCAATAACACCGCGAAAAATACCGTATGAGGACATTATCTGTAGTGTTGAGGACTGTCTGTATAAAAATAATATGGGTAATGAAGATTTAGAAGCCATACGTCAAGACATCTCGTCTATGTTACGTCGTAGTTCAGTGCCGAAATTATATCTCCCCAAAAATGAATTTAACGCGTTGAAAAACTTACGCAACAGACCAGAGCTTACGATTCTCCGCGCAGATAAAGGTAATTCTACGGTTATAATGGATACGTCAGATTACAATTTTAAAATACAACAACTTTTATCGGATGAAACCACTTATCGAAAGGTCAAAACAGACCCTACAACTAATACGTTTAAAACAACTAACGATCTAATTAAGAAATACTCCGAAAAATTGAATCTGGACGTTAATTCGATAATACCTTCATGTGCCAAACCACCGAAGTTGTACGGGTTACCAAAGGTACACAAACCGAATGCTCCATTACGTCCAATAGTGAGTCAGATTGATTCGCCAACTTACAGATTGGCTCAATACTTAGCTAAAATATTATCACCACTCAGAGGACACACAAGAGCACACACTAAGGATTCATACCAATTTGTCAGTGAGATAAATGACCTACATCTTACTGACAATAAAACCATGGTCAGTTTTGATGTTCAGTCTCTATTTACATGCCTACCTGTTGAAGACTGCATCTCAATTATAACTAGGAAACTAGAGGAATTTAACATGCCAGCAGAATATGCAGTATTACTAAGACATTGCCTTACATCTGGCTATCTATTGTGGAAGGAAGGGTTTTACAAGCAAGTAGATGGTGTGACGATGGGCTCACCTGTATCTCCCATTGTCGCCGATATATTCATGGAAGACTTTGAGGAGAAAGCCCTCCTTACTGCACCTGTTACACCAAGGATCTACAAGCGGTACGTAGACGATACTTTCACAATTTTACCATCAGACAAAGTAACTGCATTTTTAGAATATCTTAATTCCATAAACTCTAAAATTCAATTTACTATGGAGTTAGAGGCAAATAATTCTTTACCTTTCCTAGATGTGTTAGTCATCCGAAATCCTAATAACACCATTAGTCACACTATGTATAGGAAAAAGAACCATACAAACCGATATTTAAACGGTGAATCTCACCACCATTCTTCACAGTTAGCTACTGTGGGCAAATATTTTTTACAGAGAGCACGAGGGATCACAGCAAACACCTGGCCGCCGAGCTTCAGCACGTCAAGCAAGTTCTGCACGACAACAAGCTTCGGGTCCCGCGCCTACGTCACAGTTACCGAGTGAAGCCGGCCACAGTCGAGCGTGTGCCTGCTGTACTACCGTATGTCAGAGGTGTCACAGACAAGATTGGCTATATCTTGAAGCGAGCTTCTACATATTAGAACATTCTACAAGCCGCCGAAGAAGATCAATCAGTTCCTACCATCCTTCAAGTGTCATATTCCTCTACAAGATGCAGGAGTGTACAAGCTTGATTGTGAATGTGGTCTCTCTTATATAGGACAAACCAAAAGATCAATTAGGACCCGCGTAAAAAAACATATAGCTGATGTGAAGCATCAACGTTCCGGGAAGTCTGCAGTTTGTGATCATATCCTAGATGGCCCCAACCATTACATCAGATTTGATAGACCACAAATCCTCGCGAAAGAACACCGATTCCTACCAAGGATGATACGAAAGGCTATTGAAATTAAAAAACATCCTAATTTCAATAGAGAAGGAGGCTGGGTACTACCACCTGCTTGGGATCCTATAATCAATAAAATTAAAACTAAACCCAATCATATCACTGCAAGACCTCAAGACATAGTCAGTTCATTTTGCATAGATCGGACCATAAACAATAATTAAAAAAGCTGAAGGTACTCCGGGTTTAACAATGACATCGGGACGTCAGTCATCTCAGTCCCCCGTGACCATGGGTGCTGGAAAGCGCCCGAAACGTCGGGAATTAAAAATAAGAAGTAAAAATAAACGCGATAAAATCCGTAAAAGTAGTTTTAATCATGTAATCCCTTTTGTCATACGCTAGTTACAAGAATTTACCGATGATCATTCAGCTCTAATCTATCTCTCTTCATAAACTTTGTCATTGCTTGATACATTTCGAAGTTTGATCTAAGCGACTTAATCGGCATTCATTTTTCAGATTATACTCGATATTACGATAAAGCTGTTTGCTAATATTACAGAAAATCATTGGCTTAAAATAACAATGTTGTACTCGCGTAATATACATGCCGAAAAATATTTTACCCCACTTCTGATGTCGGAAATGAATTTAAAATAATAATATTGTGAGAGCGGATGTTGAACTTGCTCCGTTGCTTGCGCAATTAATCATTATTATGCATATTGAAATTAACGAATACTTGCTAAAAGTACTTAATTGTAAAAAAAATCAAACCTTTATTTCATTGTAAATCACTGAAACTTTCAATAAACACATTTAAATAAAAAGGACATTAAGCAAAAAATGAAACATAGCTTCTATAATATTTGCGCTTTCACAAATTATTCTGTTTTTTTTTTCTTTCACAAATAAACTGTATGCGTGAAATAAATTTACATCATTTCTAAGTTTTCGTGGCGGAAGCTATGTTAAATTTAAGGTGATACCTCGAAAATTTGGTGGATTTTCTATTTCACATATTTCTTTAAGCTTAGTAGATTACAAAACAAATTTTAATATATGATTTTTGAATATATGGCCTTGGATTGCATATAAGGAAAACACGATATCATGTAATTTTCTCGATAGAAAAAATTACACGATATCATGTAATTTTCTCGATAGAAAAAAATGCAAAGAGGGCTCTAATTCGTCAAGTGTCACCATGACACCACAATATTTTTACGAATAAGTTCACGGAATTAATTTTTAAGGCATAGTAAAAAATTATATCTAAGTTCTCATAAACCATTTTTATTCCATAACGAAGTTTTGTTTAAAAATTAAAAATGTTGTTTGACGCTTACGTAGTTTTTTTTCCGAGCTTGTGCTTTTATAATTAAAGGAAATTCGTTACTTTTATAATTCGTCGTTTTGTACATTAGGAGTTAAATTATATTTTTATTATTTCCATCCAACTATTAAAGCCTACAAAAGTACATTGCTAAACAAAAGTGTTTCCTCATAGGAGGGCTTTTATTCCACGCTTGGCAGGCGGTTTGGCAACACTAGTCCTTACAATTTTGAGTTGTTATCAGGAACATGGTGGTGCCTATTTTCGGTTTCAGATTCCCTCTATTGCCTCTACGATATTCAATATGGGTAGTGGATTTTCTTACACCGCCTTTACGTGGTTTATTATTTAAACATATATAGTTAAGATGTTAATTTGATCGAAAGTTACTGTGACATTCTGTACTGCTTTCTCATAAAATTTCTATTGAAGAAATCGTTTTCACTAGTCACAATGACTATTTCAAGTGTCCGCTGTTATATGCATATGTTTAATATGGACTACTGGTACGTAAATATCACATTAGTCTTTGAACACCTTTGGTTAAGACGACGATCGAAGCTCTGACGAAAGGAAGTGGTTTCTTTGAACCCAGCGCGTAAACTGAGCTATCGAAGCGGTAGTAACGCAACAGCAAGTGACTAGTCTCAAAATCATCATCATCATCATCATCATCTGATCATCATTACAGGCCATCACAATTCCACAAGTAAACAAGGGTCTACTCTATAAATTGACACAAATTAAGGTTCTGAACTAACTGCGTCCATCGACTCTAGTCGCATGTTAAGCCGCATGCCAAATTATGATTTTTTATAAATTGAGAGTGACAAAATAACACAAAATCTACTTAATGGTAAGTGAATCGTGTCACCCATAGATATCTACATTTATCCCCGCTTAAGTATTAAAATGCATGTGCATTGTCACACCTGAGGACTAAGATTGAATGCCTCGTTTTCAGTTAAAAGGGTCTACAATTTTCTACAATTTACTGAAAACCAGACTTCAACAATCAACTACTGTGATTTTTTCAATGAGAGCTATATATTTTTTAACTTATTTATGACCAAAACATGTTCTATACAAACATATGATTGAAGAAAATTGAAAACTGTAATAAAATTAAAAAATAATAATAATATAATTTATTATTTAAGATTATTATTCTGAGCTTGCATTGCGCAAACGGGTTGCCTCCGCATGGCGCCGTGTCCGGGATTGCTCCAACAGTCTCTTGGCGGCGATAGGGAGTCTCTATTGCTGTCCTATCTTGAGGCACTGGAACAGCGTCCGTATCGGCTCGAGACCTGTTCTGGTAAATATAAAGTAGATAATGAATAGTAATATAGTATGTAACCTTTTAAATTTTATCTATTTACTCACCCTAGATTACAAGTTCTTTTTGTAATTTCTAACCCATTCTATGAAAAGAAATTTCTAAAATATTATAAAAGCGAGCTTCTGATCTCAAAATATTGTTACAAGGTAAAACTCCATGAAAAATTTTAAATTCGTTATTAGTATTATTTTAAAATGATGTACACTGTTTGGTAATGTTTGGGCAGTCCGTTCGCAGACACCTGTGCCACATGACGAGCAGTATCAGTCAGTGCATTTTATTTTTAGTAATACAAAAATGTACTACACTAAATGACAAAATCGTTCAAAAACGCTGAACTCAAATTGGACAGAGTAAATTCGGTAGTGGACTTTAAATGGCTGTTGATGTGATGTGATACGCCACACGAGAAATACTCAGGGTATGGAAGATTTTATTCCATCATCTGTGGTGCCCATTGGAGGCAGATCCCAGGTAAGGTTTGGTCGATTCTGCATAATAGCATCACGCTATTATATATATATATATATATATATATACATATATATATATATATATATATATATGTATATATATATATATATATATATATATATATATATATATATATATATATATATATATATATATATGGCTGACGCGTCACCCCTGTGCCAGCACCTTCCACATAACCGCAACCAGCGCAGAGCGTCTCGTATCGTTGACGACCGAGTTCTTTCTGATCGGTTCGATTCACTGGCGCGGCGAAGTGATGTTGCATCCCTTTGCTAAGGGATGCCGCATCCCTTCGCCGCGCCAGTGAATCGAAATTTTCGAACTCTTTGCTATTAATAAAGAAGTCATTATTAATAAAGAAACATTTTCAGACGAACTATACTTCACAATATATTTAAAAGCAGGAACAGCGAGATACAAAATGAATAACAAGAAGTAATTCACGTCGAGACGTGGCTTGGGGCTGTACTTTATGATCAAAATAGTGAACTGCAGTGGCCTGTTGGCTATTGTCTATAACTGTAGTTGTCCCTGCTTTTAAGTAATATAAAAAAATGGTGGATTTATATTTTTAAGCTTTATTAATTATCTTTTAATCAGAGATATTTCAAAATCTTATCGAACTTTTATTTGTCGCCATATTATCTTTTAATGTGTTATACAAACAGATATTGTAATTTAATTTGGCGGTAATTAAATTTTAAACACTGTGATTATCATACATACTTATTTTTATGTCGAGTTTTCTGAAGTAAAGTTATTTCTATACGTTTGAATACTGATTCTGATAATGCACTTAACGGGGACCACAGAGATTTGTTACATATTGTATTTATATTTTAGGTTCTCATGATTTCAACACAAGTGGTAAAATAAAAAAAATGTACATCATCAATATATTCAAAGTCAATTTAATATCTGTAACTCAAAGACTACTGGTAAGGTCTTGATCACATTTTTGTGGAACCACATGAGAAGCTACACTGAAGGTAGCCGAGCTGACAATGACATTGGGACGTCAAACATCTCAGTCCCCCCCGTGACCATGGTTGCTGTAAAACACCCGAAACGTCGGGAATTAAAAATAAGTAAAATCAGTTAAATAAACGCGATAGAATCCGTAAATTTAGTTTTATTCAATAAAAAAATCATCAAAATTGTTTCACACGTAAAATATACAGATGAATTTAGAACCTCCTCTTTTTTTGAAGTCGGTTGAAAATGAATTACTTCATTTTTTAACTTCACGAATCTTACGCAATATTTTACTCAATAGGCTTTATTGAGCCGTAATAAGGAATGAAAATGAATTAAGCTAATAATGAACCTGTCTGATAATAAGAGGCTCTTGTATGGACACTAGCAAGTATCTTCAAAAGGTAAAAGCCTAAGAAATGATCTATATTATTAGAAAGGACAGAGATTCGTTGCCTTTGTCCCACTCTCATCATTGACTAAGACTACGATGAAAGTCCTCACAGCCTGTGATAATACTGGCTCTCTGTCTTCGAACTGGTTCACCAGTGTGGTACCAGTCCAGATGGGCTTCTAGACGGCGGTCCTGCCATCATATCGTGTTTAAAAATTATTATATCAAAGGACATTCTTTATCGGTCATGCAAGACTCCTTTTAAATCCTATAAAATGAAGAATATTTGAATAACATTTATTTTAATACTAAAATTTATTTGCAACATTGAACGATTTAAGGAAACGTGGAAGTCGTCTGTAAAAGTTGAAAAGTTTTATCCACTAAAATAAAATTTAATACTCGTAGAACTTTGTTCTCCGTCAGTTACTTCTTGAACATCAAGTTCCGAAGTTTTGGAACAATTTTATTGTTGGTGTATTTAGTCTCTGCCTATACCTGTGTGTGACATGAGAGTGTGTGTCCTCGTGCATGAGAGTTTATGTACTTACTAGCTGATATTGTTCTCTTTTTATGATCTCATCCTTCGGTTGTTTTAAAGCTGAATAAATTTTCAATTTTCTTCATTAGAAAAGCCGCATACTGCAATAGGTCTAATAAGAAAGGAGCGATATTGCTTTGAGATTATTGGGTCACAGATAAATTAGAACAAAAAATTAAAAAAACTGTATTTTTATGTGTATTAAATTGTATTTATCAAAAATTGAATAAAGAATATAGAAAAAAATACTAAACTAACAACAAATGAATCCTATAATATTAACTAGTAGTTTTATTATAGTCAAGATAGGTAAGGATAAGACGTCGTGTGCTATTTGACTAGATTTTCAACATGGTGATAAATTGTTTTACTGGAGATAGATACTATATATTTATCAAGTGTAAGTCGTATTAAACGAGAGAGACTAAGTATAGTTCTTTTTTCTTATAATGCAAGTATGGAAGATTATAAATCAAGTACTCTCCACACACCATGTTTTACGTATTTATTTCGTCAATAACCTAACTAGTTTCACAATTTCAAGACATTTCCAAATGTTGTATAAAAATTTTGAATCCCATTTTTACTTTACAAATTAACAAACCCCGGCTTTGCCTGAGTTGGATCGGTTGATCATAATAGCTGTAACACACGGTTGAATGTGTTCATACGGTACCGCGGTCTCAGTATGTCCAACGTTCGCATTACACAGCCGGATCGGACCTGGTAGTCAGCTCGAGTGCACAGAGCAATGTTGAGATGTCACGTCTTCCTCACTCTCATCATCATCATCATCATTACAGCCCTTCACAAGTCCACTTCTGAACATAGGCCTCCCTCAAGGTATGCCACAAAGCACGGTCCTGAGCCACCTGCATCCATCGACTTCCTGCATGTCTTACCAGGTCGTCACTCCATCTAGTGGGGGGTCGCCCTACACTTACGCCCTTCGCCTACTGGTACGAGGCTGCCACTCGAGAACCCTTTTTCCCCAACGGTTGTCGGTTCTTCGAGCTATATGGCGGGCCCATTGCCACTTTAGCTTACTAATCCGTTGGGCTAAACTCATTTATTTATTTTTTCACTTTATTTAATAAATTTTTGTTCACTTGCTTATTTCATGCAGATTTCTTCTTTATCGGATCGTAAAAGCCCACTGTTAGACACTGTTTGGTATCTGGATTATTAAAATCATAAAATACTTCAACTATAAGAAAACAGTGAAAAATAACCTATATAAGTTTATTAACTGTTACACTCACGTTAATGTTGTTTTTGTACATACAGTATGTTTACATATTTATACTGGAAATCGAACATTAAAATATTAATTTTCATAAATAATAATTTCTTTCATAAAGTTTATTAACATTATGACAATTATTTGCTGCTATTACGTTACAGACAGAGAAATTACGATAAGGTAACATTGATAAGTTAGACTGCTCAATATGTCAATAACATTTTGATGTTAACAATTTAGCGTTTTAAGTAAAGGGCAGGGAAACACTTAATTTTGATCGTTTAAATATAGTAATCTGTATGTTGATGGTGTAACAGTATTCATTACTGCATTTCGTTCTGTAGGCGTCCTGAGAGACGACTATAGACACTGCCAGAAAGGTTTTATAGCTTCCGATTGATGGCATTATAACCATCTCGTCTTCACTAGAATATCCCATCAATGCAATCATCCACACAGTTGGAAAAGCCCATGCCCAGCGGAGGACTTTAACGACCTGATGGAGAAGAAGCAGAAAAGCTAAGTGTATTAAAATCAAAACTTTTAATACTTATATGTAATAATCGCTTTGCTCAAATTCATCCATTTTGCCATAGTTGCCATGCGTGGCAGGCGGGTTGGCTACCGCAGCTACTTATTACTTACAGTTGTTATCAGAAAGATGTTGCTGTCCATCTCCTGTTCTAGTTAACTCTTACGACACTCACGAGATGATGTGACGTTGTGGATATTCTTGCCACGCTTTGCCGTGGCAAGACTATCTACAACATTATTGAATTAGTATAAATATGAGTGGGTTTTTTCTACACTGTTATAAGATTCCCTAAATTATAAAATATATAAATTAGTAGATACATTGATGTAACCGAGCTGCGTCGGGCAACTGTTACGTGGATAACAGAATTACTGGGTCGCGGTGCTCTCATCCATCATTGTAGATAATTTGAAGATAAAATCCTTTAAGAACGCTCATTAAACGCTACGTGGCAGATTTTAATATGGAGATAGATATCTTTATCGTTCAGACCGTTCTACATAGAAATTTCAAAGTAATGGCATTTCTTACTAAGCCCCTCGAATAACGTATAAATAATTGATGTATGATGTATCTTGTAAAGGAAGCAATTGGTAAAGAACGATTAAGCTTCTATTCTGCTTGTGTAGATTTGAAAAAAAAGCAATTAAAGTGATTTATGATTTAAAACTGGCTGTTTATGAGGCCTTTTCATATGTTCACCAAAAGACAATAAAAATCAATTTCTCTATAATAACGCCTTAGTTTATATTATAACCAAGATATGGTACGGTTTATTTACTTAGGTGCCATAACTGCATCGACATCTTTGTGATTATAAGTCTGAAAATTTCACCTTTATTTTAGTAATATAAAAACACAAGCAATAATATCATACCATAATAAAGCTTTATATAAAATTATGAAAGTGTTATGCTAATAAAATACTACTGTATTTGCGATTTTACGTATTGCTTAAAGCGCTTATTACATTATACAATTTTTAGAAAATCTAATTAGGAACCTAAATTGGAAGCTAGTGATCACATTACACTAAATTGAATTCTAAATCGTGACGAAGCGCATTCGTAAAGAAGTATCGACGGTGTTGCACGTTTGATCGATGGCGCCGTATTTATCAAAACAGCAAAAATTAGGACTTGCCTTAGCCGTGGTGGGAACAATGGATATTAAAAAAAGAGAAAAGAGCACTTGTCATTGAGAAAAAAGCTGTCCAATATGAATATAATTATATATTTTTAGATTCTAAGCAGTTTTTTTATAGGATAGCGTGACAAACTAGCACACAGTCCACCTGATGGTAAGTGGTTGCTGCGGCCCATGTACATCTACATCTATCTCCGATTACAAATCAAAATGCAGATGCGATACGACTAATATGGAATACCTCGTTTCCAGTAAAAAGGGTCTCCGGTTCTCTACACTTGCCATACGAAACACAGAAATATTAAGCTACTATTTTAAGCTAGTAGTATACTATGAGAGCGTGGTCCTTCCCCGGTCGAGCCGACCCATTCGTGCTACAACTATACTACTAATATAACTGCAGCATGGCTCTACCACCTATAAAACAGTTTGATTATTTGTTAAGTTTGGTATTCAAAGATATTGAAATAGAAGTTACGATATTTCGATAAAGTGTGAGTGCCAAAGAATGTTTTTAGTTAAGTTAAGAACATTACGTTTTAGAGCCACCGGAAATTAATATTAAGATTTAAAGTACTGCTCTCTGATATCATAACCGCTTCTATCAAAACTTCAAGACATCCGCTTGTATCAAAGCGCGGGCGCCGAGCGCCAATCGTTGTTCTAAAATCTAAATCGTAACGTTGCGATTACACTGTCCTAAATTGTAAACAATTTAGGAAGTAGAGCGGTCGGGACCTCCAATTTACAAAACTACGATTACACCTTCCTACTTCCTGATTAGATTTTCTAAAAATTGTATAATGTAATAAGCGCTTTACCAAATCCTAAATTAAATGATG
Organism: Parnassius smintheus behrii; assembly: GCA_036936625.1. Taxonomy (NCBI): domain Eukaryota; kingdom Metazoa; phylum Arthropoda; class Insecta; order Lepidoptera; family Papilionidae; genus Parnassius; species Parnassius smintheus. The sequence continues at coordinate 40,279,914 of JAUPFT010000007.1, forward strand.
TTTGGCCACCAGAATGTCTGAAATTAAACAAAAACACTTACTATTACACAAAATATTTAAACGAATTCTTTCCTAATTCCCGTAGCCTGGTGGTTCAGATGGTAAACGCTCTCTTTAAATATCACAGTACGCGAATAGCCCGGGTTCGGTCCCCGCCGGCACCAATAAAATTGTTAATTGCAATTTTAAGTGCTGATTTACCACGTGCTCGGCGGTGAAGGAATACATCGTGAGGAAACCTGCATGTCTGAGGAAAAGGAAAAAAAAATTCGAAAATATTTCGAAGACATGTGAACTTCGCCAACACGCATTGGGGCAGCGCGGTGGACAATTGTTCGTATCCTTGCCCTAACACACTCTCATAAATAAGACGAGGTCTGTGCCCAGCAGTGTGACGTATAAAGGCTGTAACTTTACTTACTCTTCCCTGCTAGATGCCCTCTCGAGTCTTTGATAAGGTTAAATCTATTTTAACTTCTTCACTTTTACTTAAACAGTCTTTACTATTTCGTTAACAAGAATTTGAAAAACATGAAATATTTGACCAGTATGTACTCATTTCGAAGTGCAACCGGGTTGGCGAGTGCGAAACGGACCTGGAGCGAACATATACTGATAACTACACAGTGGTAATGCTGCTACCGGGCCGCCGATAGATCGCTGTTACTCACAAGGAGAACGCACCGCTTGCGTGCAGGTGACGTGGACATTTGAAGAAAAGATACATATGAAATTATTCCTTCCCCTCAAAAACCCGTAAACAGTCCATTAATAGACTTTTTCCCTTTATGCATACATTACAGCCTATCGAAAGTCCACCGGTGAACTTGTACCTCTCCCTTAGATTGCCTCATATAATACCCCCCGTATTTAACATAGTTGTCAGGCTTGGATGTCGGTTTGGCAACAGCAGTTTTTAATTTAAAAAAAATAAAGGGTCAACCTTTATTTTTTTATTTATTTACCGGATCAAAAAAATACATTCAGATATAGGTTAATTTAACATCTAATAACCACAGAGGTTTGCCTTGATGCTAAATAATTAAATTTAAGTCAGCGAGTTATGTACAAAACACAGTCTAAGTCAGTACTTGGGTATATGAGTAGGTAGAAGGTATAATAAGAATATAAAGACTAAAAAGGTAAGTTAACAATTTATTTAAAGTCAGAAGTAACAAAGTAAAAGTAAGAGCTTAGGCAGGTAGTACATTATGTTGGTAGCATGATATTTTTATTTATCATGAGCTTGGTCATGTATTTGTGAACTCGTGTATGTATTTATTGTGTTTCGTGTGGATTTATTTGGCGATTTGGTTTTGGTTTAGTGATAAGGATAGCACAGCATTTCAGAATTCAAATAGCCATTGTGGTGGCGACCGTACGTTGAGTTTGCAGTTTTGAATCAGCATTTTAGCTAACACCCGCAAAGCGAGTCAGTCGCCCCTCGTCATGCGTTCTCCTCGGTAGCTTTAGCGTTAGCTAGGTAGTTTAACTTCTGTCCGGTAGTTCAGTAATGTTAGCTTTATTTCGGTACCTCGGTAGCAGAGCTCGGTTTTAGGCTTTGCATAACTGTACTAATTTAGTTGTTAATTAAGAGAATCATTGTGGAAATAGAAATACATCTTTATATGTGAAGAATTGAATTTTATTTGTGCACCACAACTTCTGAAGTATTATCAGTACAACCATAAGGAAATGACAGTAATCCGGAGTCAGAAGAATATAAACTAAAATAAACCAACCTCAATACAACACAAAAGCCATTAATAAATGGATCAATAACCTCATGACATGTGACAGCTAGCGACATCTATCTTGCATTTTTTAGTGAGAATAAAATATGAATACCACAGAAACAAAGGCAAATTCGTGAATTTGAATGATCAAAAGTATTTTAATACTTTATTTAATTTCATATCCCTATTAGTACAAAACTAGACTTACGATTTATGAAATATTGGACCGTCTCCTTTCTAATTAAAATATTTGTGTCAATATTTTTAATACACGCTTCGATTTTTATTTCAATTGATGGAAATTATTGAAAAGCAGTTTGAACTGATCAGCGACGATTAGTGTAAATGTCGCAGGTTTATGGTCAAAAAAAAAAAAGACCTAGGTTTTTGATCAAGAACCGAAAGAAGACAAAGTTACTACTTAATCTTATAATTTATCTGAAAAAATCCCGTTTTTGATAAAATTTAAGCATAGGTTTGGTAAGGTTGATTTTATCGTAAAACTAAATTATTCTGACCTGATTTGTCCATAAACCTGCGACATATACAAACATATATATATATATATATATATATATATATATATATATATATATATATATATATATATATATATATATATAAATACTAAGAATTCCTAACATAGCATTGCTCCTGGTACTAATGGCATCGCTCAACCGGCAAGTGCTTTATTATTGATTGACTTAATATTTTGATTTACGTTACGTAAAAAAGATTTAGGGATACCGCGATTGAAATATTTACCGACTCCGAACATACTTCAGCTTTCTTCAGCAAATTAAACATTATATTTATGAAATCTATGCATATAACCGAAGTTTATAAAAAACAAGCTCAAGAAACATAATATTATGGATATTACTGATATTACAAATTATAGTTATGTACAGCACCTGCCGTGTAGTGGCGGTTAAGAATATCCACTACCACATATCTCCCCACATATCCACCTCTCGATGCTGAGGCTCAATTGTCCATGACTCAAGTAGCTCAAAGCGTCTAGAAACAAAAGCCGATGCAACCAAAACTGGAGTCCGGACCCGAACAGTACTCTCTGAATCCCGTTGAGTCTGCCGTGATCTTGTATCACCGCCGCCAGTGGTGACCGGTTTTCTGTGCAAAAATCATTTTTAAACCTTCTTTATCACGCAAGTGACACTAGTCAAACGATTAGTCTACTGCTGCATACCACAGCTATTACTAATACTAACAACCCAACGCCTAACACCGCTATTCTGCTGAATACTATGTACATTATCTTCATAATTTTTGTTATAAATTACAGGCCTAAGTTTGATCAGAAATTCAAATTATATTAGGCGATGATATGGTGCTAGATAAACACTTTCATATAAAAATTCCTATTCACTCTAGCCTTAAAAAGACGCATACCTATTGTAGTGGTCAAGAAAGACAGATGCATTCAAAGAATTCCAGGACCTCCATGTTTGAACAAGTTCGAGATAAGTCGAAAATGTAAGGATGGAACCTAATGGTACATAGAGTAGTTCGATGGCAAAATGGGAATGGGAAAACTATAGAGTGCAGCGATTGTGCAAATACTTTAAAATCTCTTCTTTCACGAAAAATCTTCGAACTCTGCACCTGTATTAGAATACTATGCAAATTAGCGTCAAAGTATGATGAATAGCCTAGAAGTATTTTCACACGTCTTTCCACTAACTCCAAAGCAGCAAGTTAATACTATAGCACCAGATCAAATGTGAGTAAATATATCGTAGGTATAATGGTAGATGTGTGGCGTGACCATGAAGATCCTCTATAGACCGGTTTGACAAAAATCGTACTGTAGGAATATCATTATGTTCATTAAACGCGACAAGGTAAGCACGCAATATACGTCTATAATTTATTGAGCAGATTATGGAGGTTACTGAATTTGGTCTTTAATTTGACTACCCTTTTTAGGTAGTAATAATAATAATAATAATAATTTCATTTATTCGCTTAAACATGGTACATTAGAGGTGACAAATATTGGATATTGTATATAGTCCACATGTTTACCACATCTGGCATGCGAAAATTATAAATTAAATGAAAAGACATAGTCATGTACCTACATTGATTAATTTAAAACAAATAAATATAAATTAAAAATGTTAAAACTACAATCATTATTACAAGCAAAGAATTTAAATATGCATTATTCATTTAAATCAAATAAAATTAAAATACAATCAACATGTCAATCATTATAAAAAGTAAAAATTAGGATGTCAAAAGAGTACATATACCAAATCTACAGATTACACAAAAAAATAGTCTAAAAGAATACAATAATGTCAAGTTCAGGCAACAAGATTCTATTCATTTCAAAATTGTTTTACGTCATAAACGCACTTTAGTAGTAGCCAGCTTTTTAGTTTGGTTTTAAATTTACCAGTTTCTGTCTCTTCTTTAATGTTTACCGGAAGTTTATTATAAATTTTTACACACATCGCGTAGCAGCCATTATGATAAAATGCAGTTTTAGGAATACGTTCTATAACTAGTCTATTAGAATTTCGATTGCTACGCAAGTATACCTCAGATGCTTTTTTGTACATATGTAAATGTTTTTTTACATGAACACTTGCTTCAAATATGTACATACCTGGTAAAGTTAGTATGTTAAGATCCCTAAACAAGGGCTTACAGGAATCATACCATTTGGCCCCAGTTAGGGCTCTCACACACTTTTTTTGAGCTATAAAAGCTCTTTTTGAATAAGAGCTGTTACCCCAAATTAATAATCCGTATCTTAATATTGTTGCAACATATCCATGGTATGCAATGAGTGCGGTTTGACTTGACGATGTTCTTCTTAACCTATTTAAAACATATACAAATCTATTAATTTTATTACAAATTTCGTCAATATGAGCCATCCAATTACAATTACTATCTAATTTTATTCCCAGAAATTTCTTCTGTTCGTTTTCTTGCACTTTGTCATTATTATATCTTACGTCAAGATCTAGTTTCTTTCTACTATTACTATAAAATTGTAAATAACAGGTTTTTGCGATATTGACTTTCAAATTATTATTATGTAACCATGAAATGACATCATTTATTGCACATTTTATGTCGTTTTCATAATAATCTTTATTTCCATGATATTTTTTATGATTAAAGATATGTCATCCGCAAACAAAATGCATGGGAATGGAGTTGAATCCGGTAAATCATTTACATAAATTACAAACAAAAAAGGTCCAAGAACACTTCCCTGAGGAACTCCAGCGTACTTAAGAACTAGTCGCGATCTGAATTTTGTCAAAATATTATTTTTATTAGGGCTTATAACTTCCACACACTGTTTTCTTGATGATAAGTATGACTTTATCCACTGCAATGTTAGTCCTCTTATTCCATACTTTTCTAGCTTACGTAATAAGGTGTCATGGCAAACAAAGTCAAATGCTTTTGACATATCGAAAAATACACTTGTTACATTTACCTTATCATCTATTGCATCGGTGATTCTTTTTAATAGATCAAAACACGCCATCGTGGTTGATTTGTTTTGCTGAAAGCCATACTGTTCTTTTTTCATAAACTTGTTTTCATTAAAATAATGACTAAGCCTACTATGCATAGCTTTTTCAAAAATTTTTGAGAAAACTGACAAAATTGTTATTGGACGATAGTTATTAATACCTTTTTTATCACCTTGCTTAAATAAGGGCTTGATCAAAGATAGTTTTAATGACTCTGGAAAAGCACCTACTTCGAATGATAAATTTATCAAATATGTAAGTATAAGCGATAGTTCATCCTTGCAATATTTAATTACTTTTGTATTTACGCCATCATAACCTTCACTTCTAGAATTTTTTAAATTAACTATTAATGACTTTGTCTCCTCCAGAGTAATTGGACGTAAAACACACTTTTGCACGGGATTTTAATGTTATACAGGCGTGTTTCTTTCGCTTGCTTAAGGTTAACTATCCTTGTCTGACTTTCATAATACTCACTAAAAGCATTAGCAATCATCTGTGGAGATCTTAGACATTCATTATTCTTGTTTATCATGTTTAAATAGTTGTCGTTCTCTTTTAACACTGCCTCTGATTTTATCATATTCCATGAACATTTTCCTTTATTCTTACTGGTATTAATTCGTTTAAAATAATTTATTCTTTTAGACACGTCAATACATTTTTTTAGTAATTTGCTGTAAATTTTGTATTTTTGTTTATTCTCTTCAGTCTTTTCCTTATAATAACCAATTGTGAGTTTCCTTTTCATTAAGCAACTAAGTCTCAAACCTTTTGTAATCCAGTTATTTTTATATTTTATGTCAAGCTTTTTTATCTTAATCATGGGAAAGCATAGATTATAAAATAAGATAAAAAGGTCCATAAATTTATTGTATGCAGAATTCATATCCTTGTCCTCAAAAACTTCCTTAAAAGTAAGCTTTTTTATACATTCACGAAACATATTAATGTAATATAAATTATAATTCCTTTTATACTCCCAAATATCATTTAACTTTTTTCTCTGCTTATGTACATCAACAGATAATATTTGCGCGGATTCATGATCTGATAAATATAACTTTTTAACACATGTTGTTGCATTCATTATATTACTAAATATATGATCTATACAGTTGTTTCCACGCGTTGGTTCATTAATATGTACATATAAATTATAATTCGAAATGATATCATTTAATTCAATTGTATTTTTACTATTTTCCAAGGTATTAATGTTAATGTCTCCAGCAATAATAATTCTTTTATTGTGATTATTTATTAATTTTGACAATAAGTAGTGTAGTTTAAAAAAGAATATATTCACATTTGAACCAGGTGTCCTATAGATGCATATTATGTAAATATTATGTAAAGGAATTTCTATTCCACAACATTCAAAATGCTCGGATTCTGTTAAATCTGAAATAAATTTTATTTCATTCCACTCTATATCTTTCTTTATCAAAATACATACACCACCTCTATTTTTTTTTACGACCATAGAAACCAGCTAATTTGTAACCATAAACATTATAATTATTATAATCACTTGCTTTAACAAATGTTTCCGTTAAGCATAAGACGTCTATTCGTGTATGCTCCTCTTCGTGTAAATTTTTTAATGTTAATTCTAAAATATCCTTTTTGGAGCAAATGCCAGCTATATTTTGGTGTAAGATTGTGAATTTCATATTTAAAGATTTTTCTTTATGGACGAAAGGAATCATGTGATACTTGTTTATAAGATTTTACAGAATGAAAATAATAAGTTATTAACCCTCTATTTGGTTTAGAATTTTTAGAGCTCTCGTTGATGATATTGCAATTTTCATTATTATGTCTAACATTCTTTTTATTCATTAAATTAAAATAGTAAGGTATAGTGCCCGTTATGAATTGACCTTTAGGTGAATTAGGTTTAGTTTTTTGCGAGTTAATAGTTTTGTTGTGTGTCAGTCTATTTCTTAATTTACTTAATGATAGAAATGATGTATCATAGTCAAAGCAATCTATATTAAAATTTATTTTTCGACTCATATGCCACAAATATTCTTTTACGTTATAAAAATTACCACTCGATGTCAAAAAAGTACAATTATTATACAACCTAACTAAAGAAGCTATATTATCATTTAATGTTTTAGTATTCAAATAAGGATTATTTACGACTTCTAAAATATATACTCTACTACATTTACTTAATTTATAAAGCACCAAGCTTAAATAGTTTAATAATTTAATTGGGTTAGAATCATTCGCACCCGTCACAATCACAATCTTGTCGTCATAGTTTAAGTTCTTAATTATATGATTAGAGTAGTCCAACGAATCTGCACAAAGAGATTGTGGTTTTATAAATGACATAATTTTGTAGTTATTATCACCCCTAATTTCACGATCCATGAGTAGTTTAGTCGCAAGTCCTGTCGCTTGTTCATCACCCAGTATATAAATTTTTTTTTGCTCTAATGTACTATGTGTTGATTGAGTTTCAATTTTCTGTTCTTTGAGTTGTTTTACCGGCTGTTTACTTTCCGTTTTTTCTGAAGTTCCATCTAGCGGACATTTATGGAAACTCAATTGAGAATCAGTTTGCCCAATTAACAATTTTGTTTTTGTCGTAATCAACATGTCCTGCTCATTTTCTTTGTTTGAATCAATACTTAATATAGAACTTCTCCTATTTTTCTTTTTCTGTACCGAACTGACCGATTTTCGAGACCCGTAAAAAAGATTGTTACATGTATCTCTTAGTTGAGAAATCGTCTTTTCATATTTCATATTCTTTTTTTTAAGTGAGCTATTCTCAAGCAATAGATTCTCTATTTCCAAATTAGCGCTAGCGAGTATGCTTTTAGTTCTTTCCAATTCTTCCTTTATGATTTCCAGTTCGAAATTAAATGGGGTTGAAATATCAGGTAAACTCTTTATGTCATATTCCGAATCAGATGAAGTCAACGAGGTATTCATCTGCGAGCTGGTACATGTTTTATGTAATTTTTTTTAGATCTTATTGTCACATTTTTTTCATATTTGTGCTCATCAGTATTTTTCTCGAGAGTTTCTTGCTCTTGTCTGTTTAAATTTGTAGTACACATAGGTGAAATAATTGTACTGCTATTTTGTTTTTCGTGAACGCAATTAATACATCTCCATTTCTGTTTTCTCTCCTTAGACATAATATTAAATCTTTTAAAAGAGACATTGGTACAGTCTGGCTCATAAAATTTATTACATACATTACATTTTAAATAATTCACACCTTTAATTTTTTTATTACATTTGAAACAATATTTCTCTTTAGATGCAGAGTTGGTTTCCATTTTTTACAACGCCCTCTAGTGTTGCAGTCACTAAAACTATATAAACTATAAATATGTTATGAGTCAATAGCAGTACCTTATTTGTCAATAGATGTCGCTATTACAATAAATCCTAACAATTTCAGCACCCTAATCAATTTGAATTATTTACAGGTACTTATTATTATACTTTTATATTAATATACTTATTATTAGGTACAGGTTGCAAATTAGAAAACTTCCATGAACTGGGAACGATTATCGTTTTTAAGGCGACATAATCGCATGAACATAAAATACAATACTAGAATACAAGACAATAATAGAATACTCTTTATGTTACTTTTGTTGTTTCTAGCAGTTCTATGAAAATATACTAATCTCGATCAGTCTCCACTGTTCAGTTTCATATTCAGTGCTGTCAAGGACGTGTTTAACAAAGCACACAGAAGGGATACTACTGTTAGATAGATTGTATGACATATCAACAATTTCATATCTTCGGTGGCTTTGAAAAGAGCCGTTAGGGTTTGCTATAAGCGCTTATTATATTATACAATTTTTAGGAAATCTAATTAGGAAGTAGGAAGGTGTAATCGTAGTTAGAACAGTTAGGATTCGATTTAGTCAAATTGGAGGTTCCAATCGCTTTACTTCCTAAATTGTTTACAATTTAGGACAGTGTAATCGCAACGTTACGATTTAGAACAACCAGTCGGCGCCCGCGCTTTGATACAAGCGGATGTCTTGAAGTTTTGACAGAAGCGGTTCTGATATCAGAGAGCAGTACTTTAAATCTTAATATTAATTTCCGGTGACTATAAAACGTAATGTCACCATCAAACATTCTTTGGCACTCACACTTTATCGAAATATCGTGACTTCTTTTTCAATATGTTTAGATACCAAACTTAATAAATAATCAAACTGTTTTATAGGTGGTAGAGCCACGGTGCAGTTATATTAGTAGTATAGTTGTCAGCACGAATGGGTCGGCTCAACCGACGCTCTCACAGAATACCAGCGTAAAATAGTAGCTTAATGTTGCTGTGTTTCGTATGGCGAGTGTAGAGAACCGAAGACCCTTTTTACTGGAAACGAGGCATTCCATCTGCATTTTGATTTGTAATCGGAGATAGATGTAGATGCCCATGGGTCGCAGCAACCACTTACCATCAGGTGGACTGTGTTCTAATTTGTAACCCTATCCTATAAAAAAACTGCTTAGAATCTAAAATATATATAATTATATTCATATTGGACAGTTTTTTTTTCTCAATGACAAGTACTCTTTTTTTAATATCCATTGTTCCCACCACGGCTAAGGCAAGTCATATTTTCTGCTGTTTTGATAAATACGGCGCCATCGATCAAACGTGCAACACCGTCGATACTTCTTTACGAATGCGCTTCGTCACGATTTAGAATTCAATTTAGTGTAATGTGATCACTAGCTTCCAATTTACGTTCCTAATTAGATTTTCTAAAAATTGTATTAAGTAATAAGCGCTTTAGCGAAAGAAAAAGATACTTACACAATACTATATAAATATATGTATGTATATGTATATATAAACAAAATAAAAATAAAATAAAAATAAAAAAGCCTTTTATTTCATGCATTTCACATAATATTTTCTTGTAGTAATAACAGGTTATAAATGGACTGTTATGTTGTTTTTTATACTATCTCATACGTGAATAGTTATATATACATATTTTTCGTCCCTTTTATTAAAAATTTTTATTTTCATTTCTGTCTCTCATTTTGTATTAATTTAAATTTATATAAATTAAATAAAATAAAATATTAAATGTGCTTGTTAGAAATCATTCATTTCTTTTAATATACATAAAAATTTTGGTTTTCAATATATTTAAAAAAATATTATATAATGAAAATAAAAATAAGAAAAATAAAGTTATAAGAAAATAAAATTATAGATTTAAAATAGAATAAAGATTTAAGATTAAAAAATACCATGCATGAACCCCTCAAGTAGTGAGGGTGAAGGCCTACTCCAGAGAACGCGGTCTCGGTCTTTGGCTTCCGACATCCAGTTTTTGCCTGCGACTCGGGTGATTTCATCTGCCCATCTATATGTAGGTCTTCCTCTTTTCCGAGTGCCTGTAGGACCTGGCCATGACGTTATACGAATTGTCCATCGCTCGTCGCTCATTCTTGCTACGTGTCCTGCCCACCTCCATTTTAACTTTAGAGCGTGCGTGAGGGCATCTGTTACTCTTGTCTTTTGCCTGATGATAGTGTGACGAATTTTTCGAATTTTTCTAATTTTTGTGACGCTTCTTTCTATGCTACGCTGGCAAGATGTGATTTTATTTTTGACTCTTTGTGTGAACTTCCAAGTTTGGCATGCGTAGGTCAATGTTGGCAAAAGACATGAGTCTATGACTTTGCTCTTGATTTTCATTGGCATCTGACTTTTTAGAATTTCCTTTAGGCTCCAAAATTTTTTCCATGTCTTTATTATTCTTCTATCAATTTCTGTATCATTGTTTTGTTTTTGAAACGAAATTTGTTTGCTTAAGTATATATAGTTCTCGACATACTCTACTGGCGTGTTGTCAAGACATATAGAGTTTTTTGTGGCATTTGTCATGAGTTTTGTTTTTCTCAGGTTAATTTCTAGTCCTACCTCTCTACTTGCTTGTTGTAATATGTGTAACATTGATTCAAGCTCTATGCTGTTTTCTGATAGAAGAACAATGTCGTCGGCGAACCTCAAGTGGCAAATATGATTCCCTTTTATGCGTATACCTATTTTACCCCAATTTTGTTTTCCGATAATCGATTCTAGTACTGCTATAAAGATTTGAGGCGACAGAGGATCGCCTTGCCGTACTCCTCTTTTGATATGGATAGGTGGTCCTGCGGTCTCTAGTTTCACTCTGCTAGTGTTTCTCTTGTAAAGGTATTTTAAGACTTGGACGTATTTTTTCCCCACTTTTTGTGCTTGTAAAGCTTCCCATATTGCGGGATGTAGTATTGTATCGAAAGCTTTCTGGTAGTCTACAAACGCTATGTACAGTGGACGTTGATATTCCTGATATTTTTCAATAAGTAATTCCAAAGAGTGGATATGGTCCATTGTGGAGTAGCTCTTTCGAAACCCAGCTTGCTCGATCGGTTGACTTTTTTCCAGTGTATTCCTGGTTCTCTTCTGTATTATTGATGAGAATAACTTATAAAGTGATGGAAGAAGGCTAATTGGTCGATAATTGCCTATGTTTTTTGGATCACCCTTTTTGAACAATAGGACGATATTCGACTCGGACCACTGTATGGGTGTTATCGAAGAACTTAAAATCAAATTAAATAGATGTGTCAGAGGGCTTACTAGGTAATTACCAGCTATTTTTATTACCTCGTTTGTTATTCCGTCCGGTCCTGGACTCTTCTCTAATTTTAACATGTTTATTCCCATTATAATTTCTGCTTCATCCACTGGATTTATATCTAAATCGTTGTCATCATTTTCCGGTTCAGTTTGGTCTATGTCTTGGCATTCTGGGGCACTGTACAAGTTTTTATAAAAGTTAGTTGCTATGTTTAAGATCTCTCTTCGGTCATACGTTGTTCTTTGTGCATCATTTAGTCCTTCTATCCATGTTTTATGAGATCGCAGTTCCTTATACGCTTTCTTAATATTTCCTGTTGACTTAAGATGTATTTCGATAGTATGTTTTCGATTGTTTGAGTAGTCTTTTCGAACATATTTGCTAACTAGCTTGTACAGTGCTTTTAATTCATGTTTCATAGCTCGCGTCTTTGGTTTTGTTTTTTGTAGAGCACTTCTATGTTGTATTAACTTTGTAGTATCAGTTGATAAAACGCTGCTTCTTTCTTTGTCTTTATCTTTTACGAGAGCTTTCTTCAAACTGGTTTCTACAATGTGAATTATGTTATCATAGCATTCTTGTACAGAGTTCTGTTTACTTTAAGCTTTTGTATAAGAAATGTTGCTCTTAAAAGTCTGTGGTCCGTAGGGAAATTCAAATTGACGACTTGTATATTTTGCACGTTCTTCTGTAAGTTTGTCAGAATATAGTCTATTTCGTTTTTACAGGTACCGTCTGGAGATCGCCACGTCCATCTCTGATTATTTTTTTTTTTTTTATAAAAAGTGTTTATAATTGAAAGTTTGTTTTCGTATGCGAATTCTATTAGTCGTGCGCCTCTATTGTTTTTTGTGCCGTATCCGTGGTTTTTCATTATTAAGTTTTCTTCTGGTTTTGGTTGACCAATTTTGGCGTTAAAGTCCCCATAACTATTAACTTCTTTTCTGATATTTTAAGGGCTTTGTCGATGGTTTCATAGAAACACTCTATTTCAGCATCGTTTGCAGCGTCTGTCGGGGCATAAACTTGTATTATACTTATTCTGAAATTGTTTATTTTTAGCGTCAATATAGCGACTCGTTCTGAAAGACCGGTAAAGCTCTCGATATGGTTTTTGAGGTGTTTCTTCACGAGAAAACCCACGCCATAAAGGCCTGGGGTCTCTCCTATGTAACAAAAGATAATATTATCATATTCTTGGATTGAGTTTCCTAGCCTTCTAGTTTCAGAGAGGCCTATTATATCAAATTTTGTCTTTTTCAGGGCTTCGGTTAATTCTAATAGGCGAGCATGTCTTGATAAAGTCCTAACGTTGAACGTCGCAATATAGAGTAAGTTATTGTTCATTAGCTCTAGCTTATTTGAGGTGTTTGTCTCTGAAGGGTTTTGGTCTTTTTCTCCCACGGGGACCGGCCGGATTGGGAGAGCTGTAGCTAGCGGGGCCTTTTGTGTTTGCTATTCTGTTTCATTGTGCTCTACTGTCAGTGCTTGATCGTGCGAAATGCTTTCAGTACTATAAACAAGTTTTGGTTTTTGCAGAACGTAGTTTTTTATAGTAGTTGTCTTGCATTTCTTTATGGGTTGTTTTATGTTTTCTGTGGTGTTTTGGCGATCATGTGTCTCTGATTCGGGCGATACAGATAACATTCTTTTGCTTGTATGGTATTTTGATGTATCCCTATTTGTTGGGTAATACAATGAGTCTGTCGTATTTTATAAGTTTTATTACCCGACTCTCTTTCTACTTTCAAATGGGTTTGTAGTTCTCTGCGTTTGTTCAAGACTTTTAGGGGGTAGTCCTGTTTTAAATAGTATGGAGAGTTCTTTAGGCGTTTTTGGTTTTGCTGAATTTTTATTTTTAGTCCCACTGTGCTGAACGTAACAACAACAGGTCGAATTTTTTCAACCTTTTTCCCAATTCTTCTGACCGATTCTATACCATTCTCATATTGTAAGTTAAAGTAGTTGTATATTATATGTAATATTATTTTTTCTAAATCGTGATAGGATTTTCTCGTTCTTCTACTCGAAATATAATCAGGTTTTTGCGTCTCGTGAATTTTTCTAAATTTTTGATAGCTGAGGAATGCTCCTCTAATTTCTTTTCTATACGTTCATTTTTAATTTCCAAGCTCCTAAACTTGTCGTTTATATTATTGTTAATAGCAGTTTTTATTTCTTCTTTCATTTCGAACATATCAATCTTTTGCTGTTTTATTTCTTTTTGCATGTTTTCCAGCATGCATTTGATTACTTCCATGGTTCTTGAAATGTCTTTGTAAGCTTTAAGTTGGCTGTAAGACAATTTGATTTGATTACTTTTGTGAGCAGTGCCCTCTATTGGTTACGTGGTGAATTAGAAAGTTTGATTAGTTCGATCGTTTACGGATATTGAGTGCGATGTATCTCTTGAGTTAGGTTGTTTACGTAGTGTTCTAGTTTAGTAATAGGAGGCGTTGCTATTACCGTTTTGTATGTCTTGTGGCTTAGGTTGATGATGATTAGCACTTTTAAGGTTATTTTTTAAATGTTAAATAAGATTTGTAGTTTTCGCACTTAATAAAGTTTTTAGTTCGAGTGATTGTTCTTTGAAGAACAATTCTTGCAACAAATCGTTTATCTAATAACTTGACTCACCAGCCAATATTTCGATTCACTTAACACAACACTGTTGACCGTTAAGTATTTTATTTTGAAAATATTTGTTAGCACTTAATATATATTTACGGATTTATACACTTTTAGCTTCTAATATACAGAAAGCAATATTTTTATTCACTATAAATACGGACTCGATGTGAACAGTGGCACTGTGGCGCCCTCCACAAATTATTTATATGTATGTATATATATATATATATATATACTAGCTAGGACGTTGTTCTGCCCTTTTCGACGATCTTTTGTCATGTCCTAAGAAAAATACTTAAATTCGCAAAAAAAAATGGTGCGTGACTAATGGGCAAAAAACCTATCCTATCTCTCAAGTTCAACACACGGTGTGCAAATTTATATATATATATATATATATATATATATATATATATATATATATATATATATATATATATATATATATATATATATATATATATATATATATATATATATATATATATATTATATGTTTGTGTACATTTTTATTTAATTCCTTTGTAACCGCCTTCGTAGTTCTATCACTGCCCTAAGGTTGACTGGCAGAGAATGCTTTTAGGAGTAAGTCCGCCTTTTGATCCTGTACTTAATATAAGGTTCAATAAAGTTTAAATAAATAAGTAAATACGGACAGATAACGACATGAATTAGATATGGTATCGTAGTATAAGCGAGCCCTTAGCTCCTGAGCTACCAGAAAATGAATTTTGCATAGTTAATATCTTGAACGTTCTGATCTTCATAATTAGTCGAGACCGGACGATATCATTATTACTATTTCACGTTTTAACGTTAATTAATTGTGTACTATTATAAAACAATGCAAATAATGCAGGGAATAGAGTGAATGGGGCACTACACTCTATTATGAGGAACCAGAATGTGTCAAAAAAGGCACGTATGGTAATTCTTAATGCTGTATTAGTCACGAAAGAAGCACAAAAGTAGAATAAATGCTGTAGAAATAAGGTCTTTAAGGAGTATGCTAGGGTTGAATCTGAATGACAGGGTGAGAAATTGCGTGATAAGAGATAATTGTGGTATGCAAGATGATGTTGTGACCAGGATTAAGAAAAATGAGTGACAAAGCAAATTTATATGGCAGATGTGAACGGCAGAGTCGGGAAAGGACGCCCTAGAAAAAAGTTTATCGACCAAATTGGCGATATTTTGAAAATGGGCCACGTTAGAAGTACCTTTAACCGACGAGCATGTACGCGTAGATATATGGATGTAAAGGAGGCGAAAGAGGTATGTCAGGATCGTGCCAAATGGAAGTCCGTAGTCTCTGCCTACCCCTCTGGGTGACAGGCGTGTTAGTGTTTTTTTGTTTAGTGTTTTTTTTACTATTATAAACAAATTGTTTTTACAAATTGTTGTCATTAACATTTAAAAAAAAAAGACAAATCTCATATTTTCACGTAGACAGACAAACTTTAGGGAACCTATAAAAGAAAACTAAAATGCATTTTTTTGAAATATCTTGCTAATAAAGAAATTAAAAATCAGTATAGGTGTAAAATGAATACCTATGTAAAGTGAACTCTAAATCTATACCAACTATTTCTAATTATAAAATGTACTTACATTAAACGCTCAACTTATAAATTTAAATTTAAATGAAAAAACCTAGAATCCAGCAAAGGAAAAGTTACGATGTTACTCAGAGAGGAAATCTCTGGTGTGTGGAAAATTTTACACCTACCTTGTTTGAAAAACGAAGGCGAAAAAACTTCCGGACTGGATGTAACTACAAAGCTAGCTCTTCCAACTTTTCCGACTTTGGGGAATAACGTTAAAATAACACACGAATAAAAAATCATCGACGTTGTGCTTTACAAAGAGAAAAGTAGTCGATATACTGTATACGATTTGATATGTGGATACTGAGGATATTGGGTGTGTGATGGATTTGAGATGTAGAGAGGCGATGCAAGAAGTAATTTATCTCCCCTAATGTATCATTGATATTATAATATTAAGTGTACGTTATTGGCATTTAAATAGTATAGTTTTTTTCGTGGGTACATGGCAATACAAACAGAAATATCCGAAAAATCTTGTCGCCGATAGGTTTGCTTTATTATCATCTACCCGGATCATGTCGGATAAAATATACTTAATCCGGCAATGGAAAGCAGTAACAAAGGTGAAAGAACTTTGCTAACAGTCACAAAAAAAAATTCACAGCTTATTATTCTTTCTTTGTGATAGACCCATGAATTTTATAGGTGATTGAATCGATTTAAAAAAGAGTCTAACGAGTACCTTACCAAGAGTAAAACTGTTATTACTCTAACTCCAAAAATACACTTCATATAATAGTACTTATTACAAGGTCAAGAAAAAAGTTTCTTCGTATTTTATTTAAGACATTTTTTTCAAAGTCTAATTACACTTAATTATAATATACATGTGCCATTTCGTTCGATAACTTGTTGTTATCTTGTATGTATTAACATAATGCCGTTACTGTAGAAATCTTGGAATTATTGTTAAAAAAATATGACAAGTAGTTTGACAGTTATCTCTTGATATTTACTTAATACTACCCAAAGAATTCTGAAGAGAACGAAACAGGTGAAAATCTAAGGGGACAAGGCCAAGACTTTATGGTGGATGCATTAACACTTCCCAATTACGCTCTCTCAATTTCGGTAATTTTATACTATCGCGGTCCCCTCGTTTTTTGGCTCTAGAAAATCAAAAAATCATCCGATTTCGTTATTTTTTAAATCTTCATTTTACGGCGTATTTACGAATAAATTACAAGAATTAAAAAAATTAAACTTATATTGGTTTCAGGGCTTTAAATTTTCGTGAAAATACACTTACCCACGTATAATTGTTGATAACATTGTTACAAATAATCTAATGAATTTGTTATATTTTTTTCATAATCTACACAAAAAACAAACATTTAAAAAAAACATTGCAAAATGTTTGTCTATAATTTTTTTTATTTTGGTGTTTTATTGATAATATATTTGTTGTGTTAATAATAATAAAAGCTAAAAACCGATTTCAATGAACTATATATTATTATTCGCGCCTTTTAATAAAATTATTTATTTAAAGGCGGTGCTAAGTCATAGTGTGTGCCCCCCAAGGGTGTTGCCTAAAAGTAGTAAGGAACAACTAAAATGACATTTAAACAGTTAGATTGAAAAACTCATTGAATATTTTGCCACTATCAGGGATGGAATATTTTCTTCAAGAAAATATTCATCCTATTAGTGGCAATGAGTTAATGATCCATTTGAAGAAAACTTCTTTAAATGGATATTTAATCCGTTAGCTGTCATGTCAGTCACTTTGTACGAATCACATAATCATCAGAACACGACTGACGACAGTGTAAATTTTAAAATCCGTTTTCCATTTAAGAAAAACCGACCACCGTTAAGAAAAAAAGGTTCTTGAGTGGTAGCCTCGTACCGGTAGGCGAAGTGTAGAGCGACCCCCCCCCCCACTAGATGGAGTGACGACCTGGTAAGATATGCAGGAAGTCGATGGATGCAGGTGGCTCTGGACCGTGCTTTTTGGAATACCTTGGGGGAAACCTATGTTCTGCAGTGGACTTGTGAAGGGCTGTAATTATGATGATGATGATGATGATGATTTAAGAAAATATCATTTATCATACATACAAAAAATATACTGTTGATTTGAGAACCTCCTTCTTTTATGAACTCGTATAAAAGCAGCTGTTAATGAGTATAATATAACGTTTGGTCCCGACTAAAAATACATAATCGACATACAATGTCTGTAACCATAGGATAACGCGGGCCACCAGCGGATCGGAGGGGAGTAGCCATACGCAATCGTTCCTCTCTGTCGAAGTATAAGTCCTCATGCTTGTTCATTCATGCAAGTTCATTGGGATTGAGGCATTCCTTGGAGAAGGCCTATATTCAGCAGTGAACTTGTGATGATGATCTAATTCAGATAAAGATAATAAAACGCAAAACTGTTATACTCTGATTGATTATAATAGAATTCCTTAGTTTCCGTACCGTGTATTAATGGCGTCGTTAAAACATAAAAAATGGTTTATATTTTATACTCGCAAAAATGTTCTCGACATAAGCCCTGAATGGGATAGAGACAGTCAAAACTTTCGTTTACGTCCAAAACATAATGGAAGGGAAAAGGTTTTCTCCTATTGAACAAATGAACACATAACATTGTCAACCATGTACGGATACGTTTTACGTACTGTTTCATGTACAGGCCACTGAAACGTAAAGTTAGAAAAGTTTCGGATCTCATTCCGTCCGGGTGTTTTATTTCATCCAATGTTATACGTCTCTTTTTATGTTCGCAGATGTACAAATTTTGTAAAAATATTTCTCCATGCTAGGGAACAGCGAAAATAAAGTCATAACAATGTATTATTTTTTTTTGGATTAGAGTGGTTAAATTTAAATATATGATAATGATATTGTGAAGCTTACTTTATAATTTTTTTTATTTATTAAAAATTACAAAAACAGTGCATTGATTTTGATAATTAGGTTCGTTCATAAAAAACCGTGAAAGCTTAGTGAATAAGCGTGTGAAATTTAATAGTATGAGAGCGAAACCAGTCCGATTGGCAATGAAACTAATAAAAAAGTTAATTTAAGTTTTAAATCAGCCTGATTTGCCGTGTGGTCAACGTTGAAGGAAATTTAAGAAATGGAGATGTGAAAAGAAATTTGAGAACATTTGAGGTCCGTACGCATGGTGGAGTCTTTCCTACTACAAAACCCTGAGAGAAAATGCAGCAGTTAAGCGTGTTTTCATTTTATTCTCTTTAGGCTTCTAACATTAGGTTTTATACTTATAGGTTTTAATTTACATTACGATAGTAAAACGAGTTGCGGGTAAAATAGTATTACTTTGCTTTATCAATCTCTAATGACTCATTGATAATGCAGATAATTTATTTTTTAAATATTAAAGTTACAAAAGTACTAACAGTCCACCTGACGCACTAGCTGTTGCGATTAATGCACTTGCAGCTCCGTTGATACCTCCAAGAACTAAAGATGGAACATAAATATGGATGGTCGATAATTATACTGGCTTTTAATAATCTTCAAACAGAAACAGTCAAGTAAGATGTTTACGTGTATACGATGCTGTTCGTAGCAAGAACACACAGTCAATTCGCAACCATTGATTAATACCAAACCATTTTCTTTTAGGACGTTCTTGTGAAGATAGTCCACCTGGTTTATTCATGGATGAACATTTAACCGGTAAGTCGTATTGGAAAGCGTCTCAGAGATTAGCGGACCATTTTTGGTCACGATGCCTACGTTGATAGCTCGAACATGCGACGGTAGCAAGTTCATAGAGCCTAAGGTGGGCGATGTTTTTCTGATCGTAGATGATTCGCTACCACGCAACACATGACCACGAGGTAAAGAGCATAGGACGTTAACAGGAGAAGATGGTTACACTAGGGTTGTGGACGTCTCGTTTAACATTCCTGGTACCTGCGACGCTGCCCTTGTAATGGTACTAGCGTACGGTGGGGAGATTGTTAGCATTGCAAACCTAAAACCATTGTTTATGTAGAGAAGCTAATCCCTGAACCTTAAGACAGTGTGTAAATGTGCGAATATATGAATGTCGCTACATTTCTAATTAAAACATAACGCACTCGGTTGGTTTAAATAATACATATAAACGATAGCTGATGCTGTGTAATTTTTTTTATTTAACTTAGAATCATGTGTTACGTAACAATCAATTGCGCAATATGAATCGAGATAATGATTACAAAGAAATTTTATTAAAAATTAAAAATAATTCAAAAATATTATTTTTATTTGTTCTAAAAAGATTCCACCGCTTTCGAAGGAAAGAGATAATACAATCCCAACTAGCACGGTAGCGTTAAAACAACCTGTATATCGTTCGTATATGGGATCCATTCGAGTATCAAAGTGTTAAGAATACCTGTAGCAGCGGTGTTATAGAGTGCTCTAACTCACTTATAACCACGAAAGAGGCCCACGATTTTACAGGTAAAGGTTATAGAAAGCCTGTAGAGCAACGGTATAAAGGTGTTAAAGTACCTACATAAGAGTGTTTATTCATCCTCAGCTATTACTTTAACCGGTATTACTGTGGTTGTAGAAGGGTTAGTTAACACTCTGGGACATAGAAAAACGTCGGCTAAGAATAATTTATCACTCAAAACTTCATTAGACCTATTAAAAATAGTTGTTTTACACTTTAACGCGTAATAGTTATATAAAATACTCTCAAGCTCAAGTCTCGTTTGAGAAATCCTATAAACGACATATAATAAAATTGTGACAACGAAGAACAGCTTACCGAATGGCGAGACATAATTGACAGAGGAGTTATAATAAAGTGTTCAAGTTATTTTAGTTTGTGAAGTGAAAACAATCAGCCATTGTGATTTTACGGTAAGTGTATACTATGTTTTCCATCTCAATTTTAACGCGCTCAGGATTTGTTAGAGATTTCAAATAAAAGTTATGAAGAATAAAACAGACACCCCAAATTTGTATCATATTTATTCTTGCATCCTGGCCAGTGGCATGTTAAATTAAGTGGCATCAATGGAATAACAAAATTAACAAAAATAATGAAGTATTTTGTTGTCAAATATTGAATAATCCAGTCATCAATTTATAGGTTAGTTTACCAAAACAATGGCGAACTTACTTAAAGCTTTAGGTCTTCACTTAAGTCATCTATTACACACTTTGAGATACAACATCTTTACTCAAGAATATTGTGCAGTCTTTAGTATACTTAACAGTGCAATAATAGACTTGAATAAATATACTTACTATAGCCAAGGCAATACAACCGGCTAAACATTTTACGAACTGGATGGATTAGGGTTCTTCAACGAAATAATCAAAACCTGCAAGTATTAAAAAAAAATCACAAAAAAACAATGTTTTGGTATTACTTAAACCGAGTAAATGATTTATATGGTTTGTAAGGTGTCTTTTTATTAGTTCGATTGTAGTATTATACTACACATCATAACAAACCACTTTTCCTAAGAAACATTTATTTTTAAGGATTGTCCAGGTTTCTATAACTTTTACTCATTACAATCGTAATATCTCCTCAGTTCCTTACTCGCAAAATAAGTCAGTCACAGTCACTCAGTCTTACACAGTCGACGAGTGAAAACGGACATCAATGCGTCAGCGGCTCGAGCAGTGTCGTCTGATCATCTCACTTTGATACCCGAAAATAAAACGCGTACAAGGTCAGTCATTCAATAACATTCATTATTTATCTTAACTTAATGTAACATAGAATGTTAGACTATAGGTAGATAGTGTAAGTTGGGACTTGTGCCGAAAGATTTGTTTATTTATATAATATTGTGTTGAAATAGGTACGTGGAAGTAGGTAGACCTTGTTTCTATGTAGGTATAGATATCTACCATATTGTTTAGCTCATCTTTATTTTCGCCCCTATGACGTGGTACTATTATGTACAAAAACACTATTGGGACAACTTTTTTGTTTTAACTACCCGCGACTTCATCCATATGGCAAATGTGACTTCGGTAAATCCAGTAATACCTAATAGTTTTTAAGTTTCTTAAGCACAAACTAGTAAGAAGTGCTAGTGCAAGTGTTTCTTAAGGGTTGCATATACAACTACGTACAATGTTATGATTTTTTTAATCGCCGATTCAATGTCACTTGTAGTTTCGTAACTATGAAAATTGAAATTATGTAATTGTTTTTAATTATTTTTTATATATGAACGTTCTTATTGGCCACAAATGCTTGCTTTTAGAGCCGCAAACGACATGATCTATGTTTATCAGGTTGTAACGAAATATCTAAGGGATACGTGTGGAGGATAAATTAAAGTTAACAACTTTCACCAAAATGTGGGTCAAAATAAAAAAAATAATAATTGGCACGCTATGTAAATTGATGAAGAAAGATTTTCTCTATTGGGACAATTTGTTATACCTTGAGTAATTACGTATATACGTGTTACGTATGTTTTCCGTTGTCTGAATTTGTGTACTAAGTTGTTATTATTATTGTTTCAGCATGCCGTTCAAAGTTGTTCAAACCTTGGAGGGAAAGAAATATAAATTATTTACTATTCCATCGGGTTGGGAATCTAACAATATTCTCAGATATCCAAATAAATGCATATCAAAGTATTTAAAAGATGAAAATTCAACACCAACGCTAGACTGGGACGTAATAAAATGTAAAGTAAAACGGACCGATGTATTAAGCTACGAAAACGGAGAAAAGCTTGTATCTGAAATGCTGAAGCACAGTGATACGGAGGACGATGTCGATAATTATACGCAGCGGCGACGTTCACATAACAAATCTTTAAATCTGAATCCAATAGCACAAGATATGGTAAGAACTACATATTAAATGAAGGTTATGACTTTAGTAGCCTATAAAGAATGAATTAATGTTTTTTAAACATTTAGTCTATTTATTTTTAAACTCTTTGTCAAGTCTTGTTTAATAAAATTTTACCGGCTCTTTTTTGTTTCAGATGGGCAATGTTGTTTTGACTAACCGTAACACAGACATAGCGTCATCGTCCGCTGACTTGCCGATTGAATTAAACTATAACTTAGTTTATACCGAGGATATTCAAGCAAATTCAACAAATACATCTCAAGTCTTTTCAAATGATACTACACCTTTAGTACAGGATTCAGTAAGCTTTGACATCAGTAAAATGTTTGAGAACCAAAAACAAATATTAGATAACCAAGCAACTATTCTAAGCCAAATTTATCAAAATCGACAGCAGCAACTGGATAATAACTCGGCAATTATCGCCCAGATTCAGTCTCTAAAAAATGTGCAAAATAGTTTCATTCAAAAGGTGTCTGCTTTGTCTGTGCAAATGGAAGACGCAGTATTTCAAATAACTTCATCGTATAATCAAGACGTGCAAACTTTAAATAGCAGCAAAGGCCATGTTGAAAATATTCCAATATATGAAAAGCCAGTTGACAGCGCCCAGGAGTTAGATGAACTCGAAAATCAGTTATCGGACCCAAACAATAGAGACTGTTTGAAAAATAGATATTCTATACTTTGTTCTGGAGGTAAAGCTATAGACTGTGCTTATATGCTTGTTGATGTTATGTTTACAAGGAAATTTATTGTGAGTGCTCATGGAGTGGGGGCAGCAGAGGTGAAGATTTGAAAATTCCTTTAAAAGGTTATAAACATGTCTTGTCTTTTTTCTGGAATATGGTGCACTATTGGGATCAGGAATATTCTTTAAAAGATAATGAATTATTTTTCAAAACGATTTTGAAAAATGCCAAAAAAAGAAAAATTGCAAAACTTGAAAGAGCTTCAACATCAAGGCAACGTTCGAAACCCAAAAATAATTTGAAACGTATGAAGTTTTCAGAAGAAAATGAGACAAATGTAACTTCTGATAACGGTGAAAGTGAGAATGAGATAAACGAAGAAGAAAACACGATAAATAAGAAGAAAAGAAATGATTCAGTAGAAGAACACACAAAGGAAAATAAAGAAGGCGATGTTATAAAAAATATCTCAAAAGACATCGCCAAATATAATAGTAACGTTATAATTGGAAAGGAGACAAGTGTCTGAAATTGAAGAAAAGGAATCGTTACATTAAGCAATTATAAATATTTATTATATATTATACTATTTCGTTTGATATTCTGAAAACTATGTAAAGATTAAAGCTATTAGAGTATTATTTTTATCTATTTTTATTTTGTCATATGTAAGGCTATAATTGGAAATCGAGACTGATTGAAATAATTACTAGACATTACCGAATTTTTAAAAATATTTTTGTAGGTTAATATTTATTATGTAGATCAAGTTAGTAGATATACAATATGTAACTAAAACCCTATCAGGATCATTATTCAAACGTATAGAAATAACTTTTTTGTAAAAACTCGAACAATATTTTTTATTTTAATTAAAAAAAATTGTATGCGAATTGTATGTGGTTTTATTACCTCTGCATTATCGGTGGAGTAAGAGGATTGTCAAATACCTCGCTTTACTAAGCTTTAGCATCGGCTAGTGTCAGTAAGAGGCAATAAAACGACATAAAATAAAATATTTTTTTAATAAAATTTAAAAACGAGTTATTTCTATAGGTTTAAATACTGATCCTGATAACATACTTAACGGGAACCACAGGGTTTTTGTTACGTTGTATATACCTATAGGTGAAAAATATACCTACTAATACGTAAGGCTGTATTATCTCAAAACAATTACTTTGTTAAGTACAACATAATATGTTAAATTGTATTAGTTACCATAGTTAGTTTAGGTATACTTATTTGTTTTTTTATAGCAATCTAAGCTAAAGAAAGCATTTTTAATATTATGATGGATAAATAATATTCTCTTCATTGATTTTTTCATAATTCACATACAGAGTATTTATTTCAGAAAATATTGTGAAAGCAAACATATATTTTGTTTCTAAAAACCATATTTGTACAACAATCTTTTCTTAAATTTTTACTGTTTTAATAAAGAAATTTTCAAATTAAAGTTTGCTTATCATTTGAGTACCTACAGCGTATGTAATAATGGTAGAAAGTATATTATATCTTTATGACTAATACAAACTAATTTACATTTGATTTCATTTGGATTTATTACTATAACATCATCAGAGACAACATAAGGTTCTTTTACTTTATACATACTTAAAAACGATGACTTAATCGGTAAGTCAAATATGATATATTTGTTCAAAATTTTTTTACCACTTATGGTAACCTCTTTTTCACTACCAGGGGACAAGTCTTTTAATTCAAATATATCATCATTGTGAGTCATAAAATATTTATCTTCTGGCTTTAAAGAGAGGACAAAGTTTTTGAAGTGAATTTTACGATTACTTTTACTAGTTATCAAGTAGGGTACATTATTCGTGGTTTTTGCTGTCATCAAAAGATTAATTGTACTTTTCTCACAAATTCTCTTAGCAACTTGTGCCAGAGGTTTGTCACCCTGTCTTAACATTCTCTTGATTAAATATAATTGATTCTCAAATGGATACGCATCGAAGTTGTGAAGAGGGCCAAATTTTTGAACTTCGTCCACAATATGGAGTAAATTATGCACATTACTGGTGATATAATGAGAACCATAGAAATATTTATACTGATCTACAAAATGTTTCAGCATTTCTCTGGCAAGTGGTAGTAAAGTTGTGTAACATTTATTGGAACATATCGTAATAGAGCAAAATATACTCAAAAAGTGTTCAACAACATCAACACGAAGGATATCAGACAATATGATAACGCTTAAATAATAAAAAAAAATTCTAAATTCACTTGCTTTCCAATAAGCGAGACAATCTATACTTCTTACTGCCCGGTGGATCTCAGACGGTAATTTACAGTTTTTTAAAAATGCCTCTAGGTTTTCAATATCTCGCGCACACAGCTTAGTCATATATGTTCCAAAATTGCCATCTCGCCACCCAATAAGCAGCCTCTTCATTATACCCAGATCTATGAGGTGCAAAGAATCTGCTACTGGAAAATCTTCTACCATATCAATTGGCAATTGTAGTAAAGGAGAATCTATTTTATGATGACCTCCGTAAAGTTTAGCTCTGAAATTTTCATCTGTTCTTGGAGAATCTTCCTTGGTAGAGAAGACTACAGTATGAGATGTATGCGAATATTCTCCAACCGTCGTACACTTTAAACATCCATGTCTTCCGTTAAAATTACATACACCTGAAAAAAGTATGTCACACATTTAGCCAATACAAATAACTTAGAAAATTTGAAAAGATCGCCTTGAAATCTTAGCCTAACTAATTTAGTCAGTACATACGAGCGTTAAAGCAATGATTAAAGACTGAATACAGAACATCACAAAATTTAAATGAAAATTATTCATAAAATAATAATAATAATTCGTAAAATTGACTATACATAGTAATTTAGTTCGTCTATCACGATTATAACAATAATGTTAAAGTTTCAATACGGCCATAAATTAAAAATATTTACCTTTAAGGAATGCCCTTGCTGGAGAATCACAAACAAAACATTTGATTTTTATAGAAACAAGTTTCTCATCTATAATTATTCCATTACTAAGTAATGATTTCATCTCAGTTACAAAATCTTCTAAATATTCTTCTAATATTTTTGGTTTGCCTGTACCATAGTATATTCCAATTGTGAATACATTCCCCTCTGCATTGGCTAATATTGGCCAAAACTCCTTTTTGGCACTCTTAAATATTGGCAGACCGTCAAAATTAAAGATTAAATGAATGCTATTTGGAATGGGCGTGAAATCCTTAAGTAATTTCATTAACGGTTCAGTTATACCATGATGCCAATATTGTCCTCCTTCTATATTTTTAATACAAATTTCTTTTGGAGTACGCAAAACAGTGCGTGGATCTTTCGGAAGTAATAATGTAGTACTAACGTAGCCTTCATTCAAAATCAACAGAAGCTGTTTTAAAGCAGTTTGGGTAATATTGTTTCCTACGGACCACGTTTTTAATTGTTTAGTTAGTGCAGTAATTTTTTCAATATCACTAAATTTTTCTTCCTCTTCTTCTTCATCTTCTGACGCACTAAGTGGTATGGAATCGAAAAAATTGTTATTTACTTGTGCTTTTTCTTGTTCTTGTTCTACGGAACCCTGCTGTGCCTCCACTCGAACTTGACCAAAATTACTCGTATTATGGCTATTTATATATTCTCTTTGTAACGAATCTTCTTTATTTTCCGTAATAACTGGAATACCAGAATCTAATCGGATATCATCATAACTAAGTGATTTGTTTGTGTCATTCGTACCATTATTAAGTGAATCCAAAAAAATACGGCATTCCTGCATAATTCTTTTTTTCACTGCGCCTGTTTTCTTTTGTTTACTCCATCTTTGTAATCGTTTCATTTTAATGTAACTTAATAATAATACTTGGTAGAAAAATTTCTTCAGTTCGTAATAAGGTTGTTTATAACAAAAATTATAACAAATCGCAACTTTAGAAAGACTGCTTTTGAGTATTAATATCCATACTTGTCTTGTATAACACCATTACTTTTACAATGTATTTAAAGTGTATATGCCAAACACAATAAGCATTAGTAAAATTAAAATTATAGCTTAAAACTACATAAATGAGTTGTTCAACACTTTTAGTATCTTGTGTTAGTACACTCTTGACAAACTCTATTTTACAACCCATGTCTGCACCTATAGTCAATATAATACCTAAAGGCATATAAGACACTTCACGGCAACAACTAAACAACAATAAGTGTTAACGAGAGTCAGCGAGCACTGTTGTATAGATTTAGGAGCTACAAACAGGTCAAAGCTACAACTTCTTAACTATACTTGCTGTGATTAGCACTATTCTAACTCTTAAAGCAACCTAACATCGTTCATTAAAGTTCTAGAACCACTGTTGGAGCTAAATTTATCTTTTAACTCTTATATATGTCTTTTAGTTAGAACTGAGATAATTATTACTCAGTTAAACAGACTAAAGTTATATTAAAACCTGTAACTGACACCAAAATGTTAGTTGGGATGTTAGTGTAGTAGAGCTATATGTTAAGAAAAACAAGGATAGCCATTGCTAGAGCGAGAGAATGAGAACCTCTTATCAATTGACGCCATATCCTGTAGATGATTTGCTTAAAACTTTAATTAAAAGATGCGATTCAAGCTTTATTTTCTGTATTAGCTGTCTAATTGTTTAAGATAAATATTATGATAGGATCTGTGTAAATGGAACTATATTTGTTAGTCATAATAAAGTTTAATATTTAAGATTTTAAGGCGTACGACTTGTATATTATAATAAATATAAGATGTAAATTACATAATAATGCTTTGTATTTTGTTAATGTTGTAAAATTTATGTTTTTTATTGTTTTTATAATGTAATCTTGTGTGTTCTTTTTGGAAAAACAATTTTGTATGTACCTTTATAAATAAAGTGATTTTAAAATCCGAAAGATTTTTCTTTTTTCTAAGGATTTTACGTTATCCTTGTGGATTACAATTGCTAACGTATCCACGAATATCTCTGTGTTATAAATGATAATCCTCAATGCAAACAAAATATCAAATAAAATCGTTACATAATGCCAAACAAAGCGGATACAACAAAGCAAAAATAAAAGGATTAAAAATAATGTAAAGTATGCTACGCATTGAAATAATATAAACAAGATAAGAATTAACAGACAAATATGTATACGGGCTTACGATGAACGAAAGTATATAGTCACTGGTATAAAGTTACAGGGGGTTACCCCGTAGAAGGGGCTGGTAGAAGACATAGATAAGCTTGTTTAGTGGTCAATTGGCCGGTAAGAAGCAGGAACATAGGTAATAACATATCAAAAGCGGCTGCTTACGGAGCAGTAACATTAAAATAACGCGATGAGTAGTCTAAACAAGCCACGTACTTCTAATACAATGTAAAATATACAAATATATACATATATATGTATATATTTATATATTTTGTATATCTTTATAATAATATATGTGTATAATTATGTTTATAACATGTATCGCAATATGTAATGTGTATGACTACTTATAGTTAAATTAAATCAGTTGCACTTTGCACCCACAATATCTTCTCTGCTTAGCCTGGAGGTAGACTGGCAGAGAATGCCTTGTTGCATTAAGTCCGCCTTTTTGTACTCGGTGTGCAAATAAAGCATAAATAAATAAAATATAAGGTTAGTGTCTTGGACGAAATGTAAAGTTGTTATAACATAAGTACAAAAATAAAGAATTATATTTTAAAAAATGAGAAAGTATATGGAATAAATAGTAGAATCTTCGATCAAAGTAAGATGGAGAAGTTTTAAAATATTACGTCTTTCAGATACAAAACATTAATGCTCAAATAATATCTCGGAAAACAGAACACAAAAAGGTCATAACTTCTGGTTAAAATATAACGTACTCGGTAGGTTTAAATAAGAATAAAAAGAAACAAAAACAAATGAAAAAAAATTAAAAACCTAAATCAAAAAGTGAGGACTAGAAGAAAGAAATAAGTCGTTGAAGGAAATATTAGAAAATTTAAGAAACCAAAATTATATAGACACCGACTTATACAATTCACTTAATGGAATTATTGCTGCCGTTGATATATTTAATGCTTTAAAAGGAAAAAGTAAAAAAAAACATTAAATATACACCTGCAATGAAAAAGTTTTGTTTAACTTCGAACTATCACTCGCCAAAAGCATATCATTACGTTAGATGCACGTTTAATACCTGTCTTCTACACCCAAAAACCCTAGCCAAATGGTACAGACATATAAAAAGTGAACCGGGATTTTGAACGGAGGAAGTTTTTCAAGCACTTAAGGCAAAGTTACGAGTTAGTGAACACCGACCAATTTGTAGTCTGGTGTTTGATGAAGTGTCCATTCGATCTCAAAAAATCTGGGATGGCAAAAAATACAAATCCAATTTGTTGATATAGGAACTGGTATAGAGGAGACGGCGCCTCTGGCTTCTCAAGCTTAAGTGTTTTTGTTAGTAGGATTTAATCATAGATTCAAAATTCCATTAGGATATTTTTTGTTAAATGAAATCTCAAGAGAACCAAAAGCTAATCTGAATCTGAATGGTAGATGTCGCATCACTAACCTTTGATGGCTATTCTACGAATTTTAATGCAATCGAAATACTTGGTTGAACAAATCATGAATACACCGGTCGTAATAACTCTAATACCTCATCCGCATCCTGAAGCTAAATATAAAATAGCGTGTTTTTTGGATCCTAGCCACGTAACTAAACTCATTAGAAACCAGTTCGAAGCAAAAAAGGAATTTGTGGACCTAAATAACAAAAAAGTTGAATGGAAATTTATTGTACAACTAAACGAGTTACAAAATGAAGAAGGCACACTTGGCTAATAAACTATCCGAAAGGCATGTGACTTTCAAAAATCAAATTATGAAAGTAAAGGTAGCCACACAGTTGTTGAGTGCAAGTGTTAACACTTCTTTAAAAATATGCAGAAGTGAATTAAATCTACCGTTTTTTTCAAGAAACTGAAGGTACAGAACTATTTATTCAAAACTTCAACGTTATGTTTGACGTGTACAATTCTAGGACAATGGAAATTTGATTACAAGAAACCTCTTTCTGAATCAAATAAAAAACCTTCTTGGATTAGTTACAGAATACGTCACGAATTTAAAAGTAAAAATAATGACCAAAAGGAAAGTGACACAAAGTGGTCGCCCTTTTTATGTCATTACACGATTCTATAAACCAGTTATAGAAACTAAATGCAAAGCAGGGTTCTTGGGTGTATTAATTAATATTGAGAGTCTGAAAGCTATTTGTAGTAAATGGATTGAGACTGAACAACGATTGATCTACCTACCAACTTACAAGTTGAGCCAGGATCACTTGGAAATATTATTTTCATCTATTATGGTCCGGCCACACTAAGGAGAAATGCCGTTAATTATCGCGTTGATGGACGTTGAATGTAGGTGTGGCTACGAATTAATGCGATAATTTTCAACGGCATTAACAATGCCGTTTTCCGTTTGCCGATAACTCGAGTGGCGGTACATCAAAGGATTAACGCGTGAATTATCGCGTTGAAGCGGCCACACTACGTTTGTCTTATTGTGCACGGTGAGTGCCACGGGGTTGCACGTATGGCTGCCTATAGTGCACGCATGATTATCAAACCGACCTCACTTCATTGTTGACAGCGCTCTGTCTTGAGTTTATATTTCGTCTGAGATATGTATATATATATATATATATATATATATATATATATATATATATATATATATATATATATGTATATATATATTTATATATACGATAGTACAACTACGCAAAGGTCGCGTATTTGTATTTCGATAACGGTAACAGTCCCCTCATTCATCGATATGCACGATCTGGTACGCAGTGAGCGTTTGTACACATAAAGATATAAGTAAGGAAAGCGATGGCGCGACATTAGCGACGTTGTCTATTTAGCTTCAGCTTTCCTTGATTCTAATTACCTCAATTAGTACCGAGCACTTATGCGATATAGGCGCTCGTTTAAATTAGAGCGACTGCTAATTTTTGTCATGTGCTGAATGCGATGAGAATTAATTTGTAAGGAAAACGAATAAGTTTAAGTGGACGGGGTGGAGGAGTTGATTAATTATTGTTACTTTTATTAATTCTTCTATCATTTCTTTCACAAACATTGAACTTGGTCATCCAAATCGTATATAGAACTGTAAGATTTACTTTGAAGGTTTGAATATGTTCCTAGTATGACAACGATTTGTAATTAAATGTGAGGACAATAACTGATCGATTGATTTAATAATAATTTATTTCCAAATATGTTATTATTTACGATTTTATCCGAGATCTAGAGATCCGCCCCCGCTACGCACGTGTAATTTCTGGATCTCGAGAACGGCCTACCGGGTCCAAATGTGAATCTAAACCACCTGTCCCTACATTCAAAAACTAATAAAATATAAAGAAATAGGTCGAACTGTTTTAGTTAGAATAACGGACAGCAATTGATTTTCGTACATAGAGATAATATTTAGAATTTACTACGAAAATTTCATATAGTAGATGCATTGTATGTTCATATTAATAATCAGCTGTGAATTTTGAGTGATAACGGATTCAGAATATAATTAAGCAATGATTATTGACATTTATTAATTGAATCCGTGTGTTAACGTATATTATGTGTTTGAAATATTGAATTGTATGTAAATTGGCTTCAATAACATTATGCTATTTTTTGAATATGTAGAAACAATATCACTTTTACAATACAAGAGATAATATTAGTTAACGTAGGTGTATATAATACTCGTAATTGGATCACATTTTGTGCTAGCACTGTTCGTTTTCTTTGCTTCTATTCTTTCTGTCTTTGTCGTTCGCCTTACATTACGAAGAATTCACGTCGTACCTTATCTTTATATTTTTATACTATTAAAACGAATCATATAAGCAAAACATTCAGCTTAACGAAAAGCGTCACCAATATGCGATCGTTTGTAAGGAACCGCAATCATCTTAAAAACAACAGTCGCATCTTATTTGCGCTGACCGAACTTTTACTCAACTTGTAAAGTTGCGCCTTCTTTTGTGGTATCGCTTGGTTGATACTTCATTGAATTCGTGTAGCAGCTGATATCCGCTCGCTTTGCTGCGCGCAAGATAATATTTTAGTTCGGAACCTAGATGTAAAATATCAAGAATTCTTATGTATATTGGTTCTTCGATGAACATTTATTACACCACGCAATGATCTCAAATATTTTCCCATTTGGCCTCACAAAACCCTAAGTACGAAACCCCTCTTTAGGTATCACGAAATTTTCGTGTATGGGTAATTATTATAATTCCAGCCATCTGCGTGAAATAACCTCTGAGAATAATTAAGTGACAGACGGACAGACAATTAAGTGATTCCATAAGCGTTTTGTCAAGGTATAATAAAAATATAATATCTATCATATCCATTTATTTTTGAATCCGTATAAGATAAAAATTATAACAAACTCATTTAAATCTGTCAAAAATCTAGTTATCGTGTTTTGTAAGGACGGTTTAATGCAACAAACGGCTTTTGGCAACAGTGTTGCCCACCGTTTGCAGCAATAATCATTTAAGAACAACTGTCGTTGGATGGGCACCGAGGTTGGCTGGATTTTCGGCCAAGTTGGAAGCCGTGCCGAGTGTTACAGTTGCCGCGGTAATTAGTTCACTTACTCACGCCATTTTGCTGCTGCCATTAGAGCCGACTTAGCCGCTCGGCTCCTTATCGTGACGTTTCGTGCTCTCGCAACATCTTGCTTATAACACCGGTGCAGTCGGAGGGATGTTTAGCGCAGCCGAGCTCTTTAATAATTATTTCAAGTTTCATTTTCTGTTTTAACCGTGTCTTTCATGAACGTTTGGATGTCGAAATAGGATATTAGATTATAACGTGTTTAATGATAAAATTTTATAAAATGATGATATTTTTCTGAAAGCTTATTGCCAGTGTATTGTTATAGGTTGTTAATCATAAGTGTAGCATTATTATAATGTATTTTCAATGCGCTTGTCGATTCTTTTTTAATATAATTGATAGTCAGAAATATGATTAAAAAAAAACTAAACTAACATTTATAGTTACGTGTTATCTATTTTCTTTCATTTATGCGCGCTATAGAATATCAAGCTAAATAATAAAAATAATGTACTATTTATATATTGGCATTTTGTAAATACTGTAGCCTAGTTTAACAAATGTATTTTCATTCAAATATTACGTAGTAACAATTCACTATCGTCCTTAAAGTATTGAACGAACTGAGTATACATAAGGTAGTTCGACATTTACAAATCACAAAAAGTTAATTAGGATCCGGTCACTCTATGTTATTAAAATCAACGTAAAATTATGTGACTTTGTAGATAGTATGATAAAATAAAAAGTTAAGGTTCGGTACAAATACAAAGTCCAATAAATAATTTAAATATAACTGCAAGGTATTATGACAACGACTACTATATAACATAAAAAATAAATAACATAAAATAAAATAATAAGAAATTAAACAGGTAAGTATTAATGAAAACTATAATAGAGTGTTATTTCCCCGAAACTCTTCACCGTTGCATTGGAAGACGTTTTCAAGCTACTTGACTGGAAAGGATACGGTAATACCATCAGTGGCGAGTACATCACTCACCTTCGATTTGCCGATATAGTCCTTATGACAGAATCGCTGGAGGACTTAAGCACTATGCTCAATGATCTCAATAGTGCCTCCCAACGGATAGGTGTAAGATGAACAGGGACAAAACAAAGATCATGTTTAATGTCCATGTCACACCTATGCCGGTAGTTGTTGGGAGCACTAAGCTTGAAGTTGTTGACGAGTACGTTTACCTGGGACAAATAGTCCGACTAGGTAAGACTAACTTCGACCGAGAGGTCAATCTACAGATTCAACTCGGTTGTGCAACGTTCGGGAAATTACGACGCATCTTCTCGTCAGGTATGCCTCAAAACCTGAAAACTAAGTTGTACAACCAGTGCGTGTTGCCAGTGATGACCTACGGAACCGAGACGTGGTCCTTCACTGCTGGCCGTATGAGGACGCTAAAAGTCGCTCAGCGAGCTATGGATAGGGCTATGCTCGGAGTTTCGCTGCGTGATAAACTTAAAAATGAGGATATCCGCAGTAGAACCAGAGTGACCGACATAGCCCAACGGATTAGTAAGCTGAAGTGGCAATGGGCCGGCCATATAGCTCGAAAAACCGACAAACGTTGGGGAAAAAAGGTTCTCGAGTGGCAGCCTCGTACCGGTAGGCGAATTGTAGGGCGACCCTCCACTAGATGGAGTGACGACCTGGTAAGACATGCAGGAAGTCCATGGATGCAGGTGGCTCTGGACCGTGCTTTGTGGCATACCTTGGGGGAGGCCTATGTTCAGCAGTGAACTTGTGAAGGCTGTAATGATGATGAAGATGATGATGATAATAGAGTAAAAGTATAAAAGCTTTGCCGGCAAAGAACTTTTACTTGCATCTAGGGTATTAGATTCACTCTGTAACGTCTAACCCAAAATAATAAATAACGCAGTAAAATGTGACATAACGGTAAGTTTAAATCGCTAAAATGTCTCCTAGATATTTACCATTTTGTTTTTACGTTGACGAAGTACACGTAGTCGATTTTGTACACATATTTTGTTTTTTGTTAGATTTTGTGCGCTACAACTTCTTTCGGAAGCTATCAACTTCGCTTCTACCACTATGAATATAAAGAGTAAGATACCATATACCCGATCTATCTACCCCCTCAGTCCCCTTAAAATTCTCATGCAGTCGCATGCGCCCGGCAAATCCCGAGCGGTCGCACGCGACGGTACCCACCCGCAGCACTTAAAACCTTTAAAACTTATATTTTAAGACTACTTTTCTGTGACGATGACGACCACTTGAATTTTGACGGAATAGCGCCGCGGTCGAATTCGATCGTTTAGAGGTTGGTTGGTTAGGATATAGTATTGTAGACAAGACGACAATTACGCTTCAGATAGAATTCAAAAACTGGACCCGCGATACGGTAACCAAGGACTGTCCATTAAAAACATAAGGTGTGGTGTCTTCTATGAAAAGTGCAAAATGTTCTGTGTTTAACTCCCGCATTTTTTCAGCTCTAGAAAAAAAGTGGACGCTGAATGAGTCGGCAATTAATAAACATTGTAACAAAGTTGTGGCATACTGTTTTTCCGGTCTTATATTTATATAGTTTCTAAGGGTCTGCGTAGACGACGGACTAGTTAGCAGTGTACCTTTTATCCATTAAAAGTTAGGCGATTGGGCTGGCCCATTGCCTATGTAATCACAAACCCAATATCCCATTAGATGCCTTTTATGATTAGCTAGACAAGTAACACTGTATATGTCATCATTTACAACACAATCTTTGTAAACT
This sequence comes from Parnassius smintheus behrii, assembly GCA_036936625.1. NCBI lineage: Eukaryota > Metazoa > Arthropoda > Insecta > Lepidoptera > Papilionidae > Parnassius > Parnassius smintheus. Next base: position 40,316,013 of record JAUPFT010000007.1, read on the forward strand.
ACAAACAATTAAAAATGCATGTGCTTTTAATTTATGCCCTCAATCACGTATTGCAGTGCCATCAGCATTATTATTTTTAATTTTTATTGGTTTAATTATACTTACGGAGACATACACAACATATGCAAGAACACACTTTTTAAGATTTTAAGATATAGTTGGACAATTGAAAAGAAACCTTAAGATGTATTTTTATTTATATCTTAAAATTAAAATAATAGAAATTATTATTGAGCTCATAATCTAAGTCTAAGTAGGACCACTTAATAATAATATTCATTAAGATAGTGGTCCGTAAAGTAAATTAATGTTTAGGTTTGAAATTTCTGAGAAATGCTATCATCATCAACTGCCACTCTCGCATTGCACCATTCCTCGTACTGTCTAAAAACAAATAAACTACTCTATCTTTCTAAATAAAACTAAACATCATATTTATAACTACATCCCAAGTAGTCCTAATTCAAACAGGTGGGACGACATCGACGTTTGCGTTGCGTTTATACAGCCGTGAATTTCTCGTAAAGTAATTAAGTCGTTTTGGAAGCAACGAACACTAATGGGAAATGAGGCCGTAATATAACGGTCGGAGTACCGCAGGCAGCCTCTAATGGCACTACTAACTAACTAACTGTCACCGCAACGACGACAGCCGCGGACGAGTTCGCGCCTTTGTCGCCTCATGGCGCGTTCGTCTTCTGCCTCGCAAGTCAGCTGTCACCCTGTAATTTAACTTTACATTGCCTCCCTCAAGCTTTTGCGATACAACAATATGATAATTAAGTCATATTGTGTACGAAAATTTGGCGTTATTATACCGTAAACAATAACAACTATTACGCTGTATGTAATGAACTATATTGTTTACAATATTAACAATTATTCCTACGTGACAACGTTTAGTGTAATAATACAAACTTATTAATTTAAATTTTAATTAAGGTGAAGGTGTTTTTTTTTATTCAAAGTGGAACAGCTAACAACTACATTATATATAATTACATATAGATAGTACAGTAACATGATATACGCAATAATGCAGCCCACAGTGCTGTTCACAGATTACCTCTTGGGATAGATAATTAAGACGCTAGGAGACCTGCAGCTGTATAGAAGGTATTATACAAATGTCAAAGTATGGTCAACATTGATATTATAAAGTGACTAAGATAACAAAATTATTATGTGAAAAGTGTCTTGTATAAAAGACCACGAAACTTTTCCTTTGAGCATGTAAAAATGTCTATATGCTCGAAGGTCTCATTATATGTGGCAACCATACGTCGAATTGGTGAACGAATACCGGTATTGGATCGACAGGTACTTACGGCAAAGAGTTTACCCGCACGCACCCGTCGTCTATGGACAGTTCTGGGAAATACATAACATAACAGATTGTTTAACTCAATACAGTCAAATTTGCATCTAACTATATGAAACAATGTCATAGACTCCAGTTGCTTACGTCTAGAGTGGAGGGTTAGAAGTTTGTATCTACTGAGTAATTGGTCATACGGTAAATGAAATTTATGACATCTATAATGCGTTGCACGTAGAAACCGGTTTTGAACATTTTCAATTTTGTGTATATATTTATTATAATAAGGATTCCAAATGGGCACAGCATATTCAAGTTGAGAGCGAACTAGGGTTTTATATAAACAAAGATATGAAGAGGTCCGTTTGAAGTCGCGAGTTGATCTCATAATAAATCCATAGTTTGTATGCTTTGTTTACAATTTGTTCAATATGTAAGTCTAAGCACAGTTTTGAATCAAACAGTATACCGAGATCTCGCATAGAATCCACTTTAGCTAAAGGAACGTTACACAGTGAGTACGAAAATGTAATAATATAATTCTTGTTTTTAGTAAAACGGAGATATTTACACTTCGGAATGCTTAACTGAAGCTTACTTTTGTAACAATAGTCTGTAAGTCTATCTAGGTCCTCTTGGAGAAGAATGCAGTCTTGTGTAGTATGGATAGGTTTATAAACTTTAAGATCATCTGCATATAATAAAAATTTTGAGTTGAGAAAACAGTTACTTATGTCATTAATAAACATTATAAATAACAAAGGCCCGAGAATAGATCCCTGAGCTACACCGGAGGTAGCCATCGTAACGTTAGAGTGGTATCCATTAATTACAACCCTTTGACAACGGTTAGTGATATAAGAAACAAACCATCGTAACAAATTACCCCGAATGCCATTTTAAGCTATTCGATTTAGTAACATTTCGTGGTCCACCTTATCGAAGGCCTTTCGAAAGTCTGTATATACTGCATCGACCTGTACGCGATCATCAACATTTTCAAATAAATAGCTGGAAAATAATAATAGGTTGGTGATTGTTGATCGACGTTTAATGAAACCATGTTGTTGCTGTATAATTATATTGTGCAGTATGGGATATATTTCGTTGTGCACAAGTCTCTCGAAAAGCTTCAACAAAGTGGACAAAATTGATATCGGGCGATATTGATCTACACTACGTTTAGATCCGCTCTTGTGCACAGGTGTGATGTTAGCCTGTTTCCATACTGTGGGCATAACACCTTCAATAATGCATTTAATATAGATGATAGTTAGGGGTTTACTTATAACTGTGGCAGTGTTTCTTAGAAAATAAGCAGATAAGCCATCAGGGCCTGGCCCCTTAGATGGATCCAAGGATTTCAGCTCTCTTAATACCTTTTCTACTTCAAAATGAAGGTTAGTAATAGTAGTGTCATGGGATGCTGAATCGGCAGGTGGTCTCCATTGCGATAGTGTAGGTGAGGGCGGTTCGTAAACGGAAGAGAAGAATTCAGAAAACATGTTGCATATTGTTTGTGGATCACTTGAAACATCATCATTATATTCAACCTTAGCTGGTATTCCAGGTTTGTCACGACGATTAGAGATGTATACCCAGAAATCCTTAATATTTTTGCGTATGCTATCCTCGACCGATCCAATATATTTAGAAAAACATTTATTGCACATATCCGTAAATAACTTTCTATACTGGGAAAATATCTCATAGTCTGATATGTTGTTATATTTCTTCCATTTCACCCAAGCTTTACGTTTTTTTCTAAATGTGCTAATTGCCAACAAATGGCGTGTTGTTTGATAATTTCGTCAATGATTCCGTAAAATGCGCTAAGTGCTTCCCAGAGGAGATCTTCCAAGATCCCAGTGGAGTAGGTATTTCATCCCAGTCAGTGGACTCTATTTTGCGGTTGATGTGCGTGTAGTCGGACTTATGAAAATTGTACCTTTGGAGCCTCCGCTTTTTCATTGGAACAATATCAGCATTGAGAGCTATATCACAAACAAAGGGTGGATGATATGCGTCAACAAGAGGTAGGGGACTTAAAGCGGCCGATATCTTACACGAGCGGTTTGATATGCATAAATCAAGTATTTTATTTTTGGTATTCACTACGTAGTTGTATTGTGCGGCATCTAGAAATGAGATTAAATTACATAATAGGTTAAAGGTAACAGATGAGCCTACTCCACTGCCATGTAAGGCGTCTGTGGTTCCTCGTGTCCAAGTTACATCTGGGAGATTATAGTCGCCCAAAATATAGGAACCATCCAAATTAGGATCACACAGTACTTCTTGTAAAGTTTCAAAGTAAAGTTCGTATACGGTAGAGGGTGTTTTGGGGGGTATGTAAGCAGCACTGAAGACATGGCGCTTTGAGGATTGCTTACTAGGGACGTCGATGATGACATGTTCGATTAGGTTATGCAATGAAACATTTACACTAGTCAAAGACAGATTTAACTTAGATGATCTGAGTGTACGCAATACCGCAATTAGAACACCACCGCCATCTAGTTTATTTGTACTGATACGATTACGGTCGCACCTGTACACAATATAACGTTGATCGATAAACTCATTGTTGCTAATTTCCGATATCAGCCAAGTCTCGGTGAGTACGATGATATCATAGTTACTGTTTAGAATGTTCATATATAGTGTGTGTAATTTTGTTCGGAAACCTCTGCAATTTTGATAGTATAAGGTATATTGCTTGCTACCAATTACAATTAATTGAGAATAACATGTACATATTAACAGTAATATTAAAACTTTCGCTTACGATGTTCAAGTCTTTAAAACAATAATAAGAATATTGTACCTTATTATGCTATAATGTACCAGTCACGCAGCAAAGACAAACCTCCAATTCTCCACGAAGAAACGATTCAAAATATATCTTCATAAAAATAATAAGAATTACAAAAACATGCACGCAAAATGAAAAAATCAATAAAAATTTATAATTATTACTCCACACCTTTTCAGCCCACTGGTCAAAATATTTTGTTGATACATATACAACTAAACAACCATACTTACACATGTTATATTCAAGGGCTGACATACTTATGACATACTCATAAATTTTTAAAAAGATTATAATATTACAACAGACAAGTAACACGTAATCGTAGTAATTAAAAGGATTGAAAAGTTTGTAACTTATCAAAGTGTAACAACATGTGGCAAAATAGAGGCCAAGACAATTGCATAATAATAAACCTAGGATCAACATACAATTTATTAATACAAGTATGTTTATAAACTTATAATTAAACTGAGCATTATTTTTTATTGCGACGTAAGGCACACTTATTTTATGTTTAAAAAAGTTTAGTTTATATACAGTTATCATGCCAAATGATTTCATTATAGTACTATTTATAGTAATATATCCTCCATAAAATAAATATAAATATTTCAAAAAAGTGTAACATATTGCAATAGTACAATATAACCCTACTAACGTAACATAGCGTAAGGAAAATTTAATTTTAAAAGTATTAATTATATGTATAATTTGACTTGTTGTTTGCATTTTTGGATGAGAGAACGATAAAAATCGTTAATAAAAACGTGTAATACAGAATGACACCTAATAAAGAAATTAAGCGAGATATATGGTGGGGAGAATAATGATAATAATGAAAAGTATTGTTATTACTGAGTATGTTGAGTAGAACCACCACAAGGGCTTTTATTACCACCTTTAGTATGGCTTTTGATCTTACGAAGATCATCATCTGTGCGGATAGCAAAAGCAGTATCACCATCTTGCTCGCTACCAAAATAGTGGCATTCCGAACCCAGAGATACTTGTATTGGTGCATAGCGGCGAGATCTCTGGTTTTACGAAATAATTGTTTTTTCTTCAGTGTAAGATGCTCGTTCATATATACGGTCATTTTCGATCCGGTGAGACCTAGCTGGTCGGTCTTGAGAGTTTTCACCTTACGAAAAGCCGCTAATACGTTGTCACGAAGGACGCGCGATGAAAGTTTCACAATAACATTCTTGGGCTTAATTGTTTGACGGTGAGCAAAGGGAACTCTATGGATTGACAGGATATCTTTCTGAGAAATTGGAAAGTTAATAGCCACACTAATCGATCCCATTATGTTTAACAAGTTTTCACTGCGAGTTTCAGGAATGTTACAGATTTCGATGTTGCATTGTCTGGCTTGTTGCTCTAGGTAATCGACTTTGGTTTCCAAGTTGCTAATGGTTAGGCTGGATTGTTCGGTAGATTGACGTATTGTGCCATCCACTTTTTTTTTGAAATCGTTTTCTTCCCCGGAAAGAAACTGCATGGATGCTTTTAATTCTGAGACATCACGGGATATATCAGCAGTTTGATGCTTTAGACATTCATGTTCAGCACGAAGAGTGCATATCTCCTCCCTGAATCCATTCAAATCAAATTTTAAATCATCATTAAGTTTAGTTATACTCGCCTCCATCTCATCTCGCCAGTCATGTAGTGAGCTCTTGATATTCTCCTTGAATACAGTTAGTGTATTGTTCATATCACTTCGCCATTCCTTAAAGGTCTTATGTAGTTCCTTAGTGTGAATGTATGGAAAGTAGCACCCGTCTCCAGGGTAACACAGTCATGGACTGAAGCAGCTGGTGTAGTCGGAGTACAAGGATTGTACAATGAGATGGGTGCATGGCCCTCGATTTCATATGACATATTCATGTTATCATCCAAAGGTATTTGCGTGGATCGCACGGGCTTAAGCAAGTTGGATCGTCCACGACGGGTAACATTATTGCACGAGGGACATTTCCAGGCTGCCTTAAATTCTTCTGACAGTGAAGAATATTGTTGCTGCTTAATATTAAGGCATTCAATGTGATAGATTCCTTCGCAGGCATGACAATTCAGCAGCCGCGCCCCCGGCTTGCAGATTGTATTACAACCAGCGCAATTCATTTTTAAGAAGTTTTAGCTTGTAATGTTATTATTGTACACTCCAAGCACAAAAGCGCCACCTTTTGGTGGCACGGAAACTCGATCGATGTATCAAGGATTGAAATTATTAATATCGATATTAGAGAACCAAAAATTTGTCATCAATATAAGCATAAACACATAGATGGCGTTATTTATAATCTTGTAGATGAGATCAACGACATTGATTCAAATCGAAACTAAAAGTTTTTACAACAACCGTCAAATTTCACACGATAAAAAGTTTTGCAAAATACACTTAATGTATATAGTAATTTATTATTGCACTTAGGTTTACGTTAACATATGTTACTACTAACAAAGGTTATTAACACTGAACTTTATTATTTACTTATTAACTTGTATTAACACATCAATTAATATTATTTATAGTGACAACAAACTGTATTTAATATCGTTATTTCCTGCACATTTCGTGAATGAGAAGACTTCATAACACTTGTACACAACTAATAAGGTTTTTACTTTGCACTAAATTAATATTTTAGTATATCCGAGCTGTTTTATAATTTTAATGTTTTAAGTTTACAAAACCATGTGACTAATGATTTCTTATATTTACGCAAACACTACACATTGATTCAAACTACTTTTACTGATTTTTTTCGCGTTTAATTTATTTGATTTTTAATTCCCAACGTTTCGGGTGCTTTCCAGCACCCACGGTCACGACTTCAAGACACAGTGAGTTCAATCTGCGTAGATCGGACCATAAATATTAATTAAAAAATTCCTCTCCTCTTCCGGACTCCGGGTTAACAACACCGGAACGCCAGTGACATCAGTCCCTCGTGACTATGGAATTCTGGAAAGTACCCGAAACCTCGAGAATTAAAAATCATTAAAATTAAACGCGAAAAAATCCGTAAAAGTAGTTTTAACCCGTGTGAGTAAATTAGTCGTAGAAAAATGTGATCCAGTTTGTAGCAAATACATTAAAGGCTCATAGATAAAGCAAGTAAATATGAAAATAAAGGGAGAAAGTGCCGATGCTATACACCGATATTACTATACAGCGTGTAAGCATAACAAATGAGGAAGCAAAAAATCTAACTTAACTAACCTGTAAACTAAACCAAATGACATTATACTTTTTTTATATTACAGTGATAAATGTGTTTATTTTTACGTTGTACAACCCCGATGCATACTCGTATGTCTTATGGCTGCAGCACGTAAGGGTAGGTCTAACCGAGGATGGACCATACTTTCCACGCTCTCCACGCTTTCCAGATTATCAGCTTAAAATAGCATCATATATTATGAATATGTAAGCGAAATCTGCTACGATAGGTTTATTTATTTATTTTATAGAATAGGGTGACAAACTAGCACACAGTCCATATGGGTACTTCAGATTCCAACCAGAACAGAGTAATGCAAGCACTGCTGTTTGGTGCCAGATATAGATGGCACTTTATCCATACGCACTGCTAGGCAGAAGAGGAGTCTGGTCACCAGTAAAAATGTGTCCCTATGTAATATGATAAAATAAATAATATCACTTAAAATACATAAAAACCACATACTCGTAAGTACAGTCAAATTTACAACATCCGCTTTTAAAGTCAGACAGTTAGTTCTCACCCAAACGTCGATGAATTAAATTTTACTTAAATTTTCTTAGGCCGAATCCATTAGAGCTTAGCCGATAAGTTGTAATATTTTCATGGAACCAATTAATATTCAATAAAAGAAACTTGGGAGGCGCTATAGTCCCTTCAGCGGTGCCAAGTTGACTGTCGGTATATCTAAGTACTCAAGTATTTGTATAGTAGAGTTACGATGGCTATCCGAGTACAGAACCAGAGTACGAAACCTATCAAATTGCAGAGAGGTGTAAGACAGGGTGACGTTATATCCCCTAAATTCTTCACCGCTGCATTTGAAGACGTTTTCAGGCTACTAGACTAGAAAGGATACGTTATTAACATCAATGGCGAGTACATCACTCACCTTCGATTTGCCGATGATATAGTCCTTATGGCAGAATCGCTGAAAGACCTAAGCACTATGCTCAATGACCTCAATAGTGTCTCCCATCGGATAGGTCTTAAGGGGAAATATAATGTCAAATGGCTTAGCAAGATCCTTCGTTATGCCGAAAATATTGCAGCATTAATTTTAAAATAAATATATGGTAAAGTTGAGGATTAATATTAAGGATTATGTCAGACGAAAACACGATTTCGTAAAATTTTCTCGATAGAAAAAAATCCAAAGTTACTTCCAAAATAAACAATAAACCGCTGTTATTCATAAAATACTTTAAGTAAGATCATGAAACTTTGCATACTAACTGTACCAACTATAAAGCAGTGTTTATGTTATTTCCTTTTTTTAAATACCATTATTTTCACAAAGAAATTATCTAAACTATCGGCCTCTTGAAGCTTGATTCCTGCCGCCCGGTCACTTCGCTTTGGCCTTTGAAGGGGAAGGTTGTGTCGCTTACGATCAGAATATATATTACGCAACAGGACGACGTAAAATTAAAATGGGAAATAACTGTAATAAAAATAGGAAGCGACTGGCTTGGCGTTAAGAAACAGGCATAAATATGATATACCTAATGACATAAGTATCTAACGACCTTTCTACTTACAGTATTAGTGATTACAAACATGTCGGTACATAGCATACGACGCGCTGGCAAGTGGGGACGAAATTAGAATTTGAGCTGACTTACTATATCCCCTTAAGATGAACTGGAAAAAACAAAGGTCATGTTTAATTTCCATGTCACACATACGCTGGTAGTTGTTGGGAGCACTATGCTCGAAGTTGTTAACGAGAACGTTTACCTGGGACAAATAGTCCGACTAGGTAAGTCCAACTTCGACTGAGAGGTCAATCGACGGATTCAACTCGGCTGGGCAGCGTTCGGGAAGTGACGACACATCTTGCGTGTTGCCAGTGATGACTTACGGATCTGAGACGTGGTCCTTCACTGCTAGCCGTATCAGGACGCTCGAGGTCGCTCAGCGAGCTATGGAGAGGGCTATGCTCGAGGTTTCTCTGCATGATAAACTTAGAAATGAGAATATCGGCAGTAGAATCAGAGTGACCGACATAGCCCAAAGGAGCAAGTTAAGTGCCAATGACCGACGACCGATAGGGGAAAAAGCTTCTCGAGTGGCAGCCTCGTACCGGTGGGCATACTGTAGAGCGACCCATTCGCACTGCTAGGCAGAAAAGAAGTCCTATCACCAGTAAAAACGTAACCATTTATAATATATTTTCCCTTCAGCTTGGAAAGACGCATTTGTAGTTCCTCTTCCGAAAAAGTCAAATCCCTCTAGTTTTTCCGATTATAGACCTATCTCTATTTTGCCTTTCTTTTCCAACGTTCTAGAACGTCTTGTGCACAATCAATTAAGCATCTATCTTTTAAAACACAATCTTTTAAATCCCTTGCAATCCGGTTTCCGTCCTGGCCATAGTACGACTACTGCACTTTTACAAATCACTGATGATATTCGGTATGGTATGGAGAAACAAAAGCTTACTATTCTCACGTTGCTTGATTTTAGTAATGCATTTAATACTGTAGATTTTGATATCTTGTTAAGCATCCTACGCTCTCTCAACATATCTCCAACTGTAGTTGACTGGTTTCGAAGTTACTTGTTTGGTCGCCGACAGCGAATTCAGGTGCCAGAGGTTTTTTCCACCTGGATTACTACAGCTGCTGGTGTACCACAATGTGGCGTGTTGTCTCCTCTCCTTTTTGCAATTTTCATTAACTCTATAAGTCATAATTTGTCCTCTTCCTACCACTTGTATGCTGATGATCTCCAAATCTATACTCAGTCCTCTCTTGAAGATCTATCTAAAGCAGTTGACACTATTAACGCTGATCTGACTTGTATTTCGAATTGGAGTAAATGTTATGGTTTAACGATTAATCCTAAGAAAACTCAGGTTATTGTCATCGGTAGTTCTAGATTAATTGGTAAAATTGACTGGTCTTCCCTACCCCCTATTATACTGGAATGCACTCTAATCCCTTACAGTAACAAGGTTAAAAACGTGGGGTTGTATCTTGACTCCTGTATGTCTTGGACCTCACAGGTTAATGAGGTCAGTAGAAAAATGTTTGCTGCGTTAAGCTCTTTACGTAGATTACGTAATTTCCTTCCCACAGCAACTAAAGTTACGCTCGCCCAGTCTCTTCTTCTGCCTATCCTTGACTATGCTGATATTTGCTATCTTGACATTACCGAGGAGCAGCTTAATAAGCTTGAGCGCTTTCAAAATTTATGCATTAGATTTATATTTGGGCTTCGCAAATATGATCATATCTCCGAATTTCGCAAACAGCTCAAATGGCTCCCGATCCGCCTTCGCAGGAATACTCACATTCTCTCCGCGTTGTATAGTGTGCTGTTTAATCCTTCTACTCCTCTTTATTTAAAAAACCGTTTCCAGTATCTTTCTCTTACCCAGAATCGGTTCCTTCGATCCTCCATCAATCTTTCTCTCTCTACACCTTTGCACTCTTTTTCCTTTTTCAAGAAATCCTTCACCGTAACCGCCGTGCGATTGAGGAACTCCTTACCTCTCCATATTCGTCGTGCTAAATCTCCTCACTCTTTCAAAATTCTTGTTAAATCGTATTATTTAGAACGCTTTTAGATAAATTACTTTACCTTTCTCTTACTTTTTTCATTTAATCTATTATATGATATTTTATATATAACTTTCACTTACTTTTATTTGTATGTATTATTGTATTTTTTTATTATTATTTTGTATGCCCCCCTCTATTTGTAACTTTTGTTTGCATCATTCCTCTACGCATAGGTTGTCTGGAAGAAATCACTTTCAGTGATAAGACCGCCTATTGTACATACTTTAATTAGTTTTAACTATATTGATGTTTCTGTATTGTGGTGTACAAAAAAGAATAAATAAATAAATAAATATAATAAAATGAATAATGTAACTTAAAATACATACAAAAACACATATTCGTAAGTACAATCAAATTGACAATATCCGCTTTCGAATTCAGACAGTAAGTTCTCATCCAAACGTCGATGAATTAAATTTTACTTAAATTTTCGTAGGCGGAACCCATTAGAGCGTAACTGGTAAGTTGTAAAGTTTTCCTCGAACCAATGAATATTCAATAAAAGAAACTTCTGTCGCTAATTGAAAATGCTCGATGAATATTCGCGGGACTTTTACGTTTTTAGATTTTAAACGAAGTTTACCATAAATGTCAACTACAAATAGGGCCCTAAAATGTGGTTGGTCAATTGACACAATTGAGCGCCAGCCGCCGCCCGGGAGACAGACAGACCCTCCATGATAATACGTAAATTACATTCGGTCCTCGTGTTTACTTCCCAGTCTATTAAGCCTTCAGAGGTCACATGCAAATTGCCAATTCGTGCCAATCGTCAATTTAAAGTTGTTTTTCGTGAAAAAATTGAATTAATCCTACAAAAGTTTAAATATAGACTGTATACGCCCCAAGGGTAAAGCCTACTCTCATTTATGAGAGGTTTATGGATTAGATCATTGCTAACGAGTGAGTAAATCAGCATTTATAATTGCAATTAATTCACAATTTTATTAGTACCTCATCTCGAATAATAAATTACTACGATTCCCCTCTGAGACATTCTATGAGGGAGGCTTATGTTCAACAGTGAAATTTGATAGATTGTAATAAATTAAAAGTATAAAGCAATACACTAGAATACACATAAGGAATAAAATAAACATACAAATGAAAGGAATCACAAATATAAATTATTTTAATATTTTGAGTATTTTAAGTAATATCACAAATTCAAGACTTAAGTATATATACGAGTAATGTCGTTTTATTAGGTTATATAAAAAATACTCTAAGTTATCAGTGAGCATAACATGAAAAAACATATTAGTTGAATCTATAAGTAAAAATTTCTCGTTTACATATTTTTAACTTGATTTAAATGGATAAATGTGGTAAGTTTATTTGAGCTTTATCATATTTATATAGCACTATCAACCAAAGCTATTTTGAGTCGCATCAAAAATATGTTTGAGAAACATTGAGCTAATATGTACTACGTACTAGAGGCGACACTGCATTCAGCTACTATGTTCCATTCAACTGCGGTCCATACACCGCACTTTAATCAGTCACTCGCTAGGCGCTTGTAGAGTTGACACGTGTTGTGCTGATTTAAAAAAAAATCTCTTGATAAAAATATGTCGTCGTGCGTACTTAGATATTGCACAAATAATTCAAGAAATGTCAGTAAAAACCAAGGAACACAAATAATTCAAGAAATGTCAGTAAAAACCAAGGAATTACTTTTCATTGGTTAATAAGATACTTAGTCAATAAAAAGTATTATAAATTAGTAATAAAACAAATAATTCTTAAGACGCCATCTTGTGTCACGTAATATAGATTATGAAATTGATTTGTTCAGATGCGACATTTCTGTGGGTACTTAAATATAGGACAAATATATTATTATACACATTTTTTCTATAAACATATGTGAGTTATCATAATTAGGCCAAATTTTTTATATTTAAATCTGCTAATTATTCTTATTTTTTATTTTTATTTTATTTTATTAAGTCAAAGTGGAATAAATTCTTCAATTTTTAACCAGTAGCCCAGTATTTATGAACGGCTCTTATTCTAATTTAAATAAATATATTTGAATATTTTATTTAAATGTTATATTAACAAGTTTTGTTAAACATACATTTAGTAGGTTTTGTTTGAGATAGATACCTTTTATAATATTGAGATAAAAATATCATTAAAATGTAATTGTGATATAATATTATGTAATATTATATTAAATAAGCAATATAATATACAAAATAAATGACAAATTTAAAAAAAATCTCGATATAATTTACCTATCAGTACAATCTTTTATTACCTACTGATCATTCTACCTTTGTTTATTCTATGATAAGAAAACAAACCGCGCGAACACAGAGTAGCGCACATTTTTTGTTTGAAATAGGTGTTCTAGTACGTTAGTACATATTACTTCAATGTTGAGAAACTAATTCCTAAGTCGTCAAACAGTTCATGAACAAGCGCCGTTGGCAGCAGATTTCTGAGGGCTGTCTCATATTGCTTTTTCACGGTATATCTTAAACTTTCTCTTATGCATAATTGCATTAAATGATTTATAGATTTGTACGAGTTGCTCTTGTAACAAAATCGATTTGCACAATTTTTTTGAAAATTATCACCAATATTCTTTTAAGGGTTTTTCTTAGAGTAATTATAAGCATTGCTTGCTTATAAATACTATAAGAAAAAACTATATATCATACTCTAATGTATTTTTATAGAGTAAGAGTGATAAGTAAGCACATAACCTACCTGATGGTAAGTGGGTGCTGTAGTCCATAAACATTTACATCTATCGTCGATTAGGAGAATCAAAACGAAGATGTGTTTCCACCTATGAAAATTACATCCACAGTAAATTCATATGGATGTAATAAATGATATTGAGATAGGGTGTAAACTACATCAGAAACCGTAAAATTATAAGTCGAATGTATAAATGAATATATTTATTTAATCACCAGAGCGATTCGATAAAAACAAATAGCAATGGTATATAAGTAAATAATGTTTTCCAGACCGGATTTCCGTCACGGCGGCCAGTACAAACGAAGACTAGCCAACTCTGGCACTACAGAGTGTGCTCGCAAGCACAGGTGTCACCTCCACACTTACATGTAGTACACGGGATTGTAACCCGACACGATCTGAGAGAGTTCAGGTCAATCGTCGTCATGTGCTTTTCGAGGCACGGGAGTGAAGTACCGCCAATTTACTGACTCCGGGCTGCCCCTGGGAACTTGTTAACAGAAAACCCCAATAACTGATTTTAGGCCTGACCTGATATCAGAACTCGGGACTACTATGATAAGCAGTTGCCGCCACGACTACTAGACCAACGACGAATTACGTATGAGATATAATATGTCGTGAATATCACGTGACTTATTTTATTTAATTTTACAGTTTTTATAAGTGTTAACGACTGTGCAATCAACTTAGCCAACCCCGCAGATATATCAACCCTATCTAGGAACTAATTTTATATCGATCGGAGCGGATTGCGAGTGACGTGAAGGCACCTCCCAGCGAGATAGCGTATGCCGGGAAAGCGTAGCGAGGTGCACAGCCCGTCTGCAAATACTCGTATCGTTCCGCGGAAATATTAAGATAAGTTTTCAAAGCGATGCATTTCAAAATTGCTTCTGCTATTATCCACTTTGAAATGCATTGTTCATCTTTGCTGTAGTGTACAACTCCCTAATGTTTAATAACAATGCAGCGTACTGAGTACTGGCGTTTCTTCGTTACTTATATATGTACCTGTACTGATACACCTACATAGACAGATGAGTTTGCTGTATGTTTGTTTTGTTGAACTAAGTTGCAAAGAAAAACATTATACCAGATGAACGCCTGGACAATGATTTACAACTTTCTTGTGTTAAAATTAAAAAAGTATTGTGAACGCTTTCCTGTAAATATTACTTTATTTTAAATTGTGTAAATCATAATAATATTTTAATTAAGTTGTTGTATAAACAATCATAAAATTTAATTTGCAATATTTCGGAATTCCATGATTTTTATAAAATAATTAAACAACGTCAGTGTTTCTTTCCTAGGGCAAAGAGAACAATGACATCGGCGCAATGTTTTAATTTGTTACGGGATCAAAGGCAATGTTCATTATTTTCACATTTTAAAGTATGTTATTTCCCATTTATTTATTCTAATAATTTCAATTTTTCTATAATGAGGGGAATTATATTATTATATTAGAGTAACAACCAAGCCATCAGTTGTCTGATGTTAAGTAGCGTTTGCAGCACTTGATCTCCTCCAACAAGTTCAAACAAAAGGCCTCGTCCATTGTAGAAACGATTTACTTACCTTAATCGTAACGCTTGGCAGGTGAATTAGTACCAGACGTTTCGCATTTTTGATGATGCTTTTCTTCACCGGACACTTTGCGGCTGGCGTTAATGAGATGGTTATACCATAGACGATAACTTATATAGACCTTAATTAGGTCATAAGACCTTTTAGGCATATCCTATAGTCGCCTGTTGGGACACATTGGGATTAAGAAAAAAAAAAACAACAAAAAACTTGTTTCATACAATGAGGGCGACAAACGAGCATATAGTTCACCTGAAATGGATACTCTGGCGCAAAGATATATAAACAATCACAATACAGATACGTTACCACCCCTGAGTACTAAGATGAAATGCAAAAGAAAGCCAGAGTAGTTCCAGCCTGCAATTTTTTTAAACGTTACCTCCACACTAGATTTTCTCCTGTATCGTGGGGTCAGTTTACAAACACAAATTTCACAAGGACAAACATCCAGACCCGGAACAATTATTTGTAGATCATACAAATACTTGTTCCGTGCGGGATTCGAACGTGCAGCCCCCAGCGCAGCCACTTACTGCTAAGCCACTGCGCCACGGAGCCGTCAATTCTTTAAGATTATTGGATAATTCGAGAATTATTGGGTGCTCAGCTACAGAAATAACTAACTAGTAGTCTCACCACCTGGTGCTCCAAAATTTGACGTTTAATGGTTGTAAGTTTAATTTATATTTCGAACCATATATAACCCTTAAATGTGTTAAAATACTACTTACACATATACTAGCTGATACCCGCTCGCTTCGCTTGGTGTACGATAATATTTTATTGCGGAACCCAGGTGTAAAATATCAAGGAATTTTATTTTAGAAAGGACTGTCGTAGAATACGTTCCTAATGAGTAATGTGAATGAAACTACTACACTAAATTTCAAGTCAATCGGATGTACACTGTACAGTTTTAGAGATATCGTGATAAGTCAGTCAGTCAGTTGTATTTCGCTTAATATATATTATACTAGCGGACCCGACAGACTTCGTCCTGTCAAAAAGATTTGTAATGTGACAGTGTTTTGTTCCTACGTATTTTATAGTCAGGCCAAAAAATTCTCCTGAACAGAACCGTCACCCTGGTGATAGGGCGTTATGAATAAAAAATAATTAAATAAAACATATTATATAAGGATTTAAAAGTAATCGCTTTATTGTTAATCATGTGAATCATATTATTAACAGAATTAAATGAAACATTATTAACAAAAAATAGTTTTATTATTATTGTAGTGCTTTATGATATACGATGTTCTTTTGTTTGATTACCTGACGCATAGACAATCAAATCTGATGGTTTTCCAACACGGGAACAGGCAACATACAATTGACCATGTGAGAAACATGGGTTTTCCAGATTAATACCACAAACACTTAATGATTGCCCCTGGGACTTGTTTATGGTCATAGCAAAAACAAGCCGCACTGGAAACTGTAGTCGTTTATACTGAAATGGCACATCAGTCAGAATCATTGGGATGCGGGGTATGAGAACATCTTCTCCTTTATACTTTCCTTTGAGTATAGTTGCTTCTGTCACGTTGTTTAGTAATTTTTTTTATCGCTAACCGTGTTCCGTTGCAAAGACGCGGTTGGTTGATATTTCGACATATAACAACCGATCCAACCTTTAATTGAAGATTGTGAGGTGGCAATCCTGGCAAGTCCAGCGAGTTTAAGAATTCCGGTGAATAGTTGACTACATCATCTTGGTTAGTAGCCGAATCAACTGATTTATATATCCTCGATTCGCCTGTAATTTGTTCTTGAATTTTGAAATTTAATTCATTACATCAATGTTTTTTGCAGCCAATATAGCTCGTTCGCTCAACCAATCATGGTTTCTGTAATTTTGAGAAACATTTGGAAACACCTGAATGAGTTCATCTTTTGATCGAGTTAACTGACAAAAACTTTGTGGAAAGTTAATGCAGCCAGTCAACGTGTCTATAGGGAATTTGCCATTACTAATGTCAATGAGTTGTTTAGAGAATATGTTTCCAGATTGGTCATTTTGCAACTCGACACGCGTATTCTTGCTTAAATGAAGTACTTTGACATGTTTCCACAAATTGGAAGACTTTAGACATGCATTGAGTTCATCTGCTGGCGTTGATTGTGGAATCACTGGCAATGTTTGACGAAAATCTCTTGCTAATAAAATCAATGCACCACCAAATCGGTTGTAATTGCTCCGTAGATATTTTAAGGTTCTATTTAAAGCCTCAAAAGATTTTTTATGTGCCATCATGCATTCATCCCAAACAATAATTTTACATTGCTGCAAAACCTTTGCCATTGTAGAGTTCTTCGAAATGTTGCAGGTTGGAGTTTCATTGCTTTGCATATTTAATGGCAATTTTAGTGCTGAATGGGCTGTTTGACCACCTTCAAGCAAAGTTGCTGCAATTCCCGACGAAGCGAGTGCAAGTGCAATTTTATTTTGTGAGCGAATTTTTGGTAAATTTATAGAAATCAAAAAAGTTTTTACTATACCAGATTCATTTCGGTCCTCACGTTCTTGTGCAGTACGATTAGATCGGTAATTAGCTTGGTTTGTAGTATTTCGTGTTCTTCTACCTAAATTGCTTCGTCTTATAGGAGGCATATGAAATATAAATTATTGTGTCACTAAACACTAATTAAGTAAACACTCTGCACAATACACGATATACGAATTTGTTTCGTGTGTTAGTTAACAAAAGCAAACTCAGTAGATTAGGTTACAGAAAATCCAAGAAAAACAACACAATGTATAACAGCAAATCGACATTGTCAGTTTGTTTTTGTTTTTCTTTTCTTTATTTGATTTGATTTGAAGTCTTTCAAGCCGTACCAATGTTTTATGTCTGTAAAATAGGGATATTAAAACTTTTATTAACGCGGTTTGTATTTGACTGATGTAATGACGTGAAAACTGAAGCATTTTATGTCGCGTGTCGATAGTAAAACAAAAGAAATTTAATATGAACTTTATACAATAGCAATAAAGCTCAAATTGACTGCGTTTTAGTTAGAAAACGATTGTATGGGAAAAAGAAAAGGGCTGTTTGAAGGGTTTTTCCGGCAATTATTCTAATTTTTCTCACCGTTAAAACTATCCTTGAACTCCAGCGAACATTTATTAAAAAAATTGGCCAAATTGGTCCAGGCGTTGTTGAGTTATGCGCTTACCAACACATTTTGCGATTCATTTTTATATTATAGATTATATACATTTCTATTCAGTTTGAATAATAAACACATTTTGCAGTTACATTAGTTATCAGCGATACAGATCGTTAAATTTTAAGCGGAGATGTAATATCTGATGGCCAGGTAAAGCCTTGTTAAGGTGAAGTGGGCGCCAAAAGCAGATTTTCACGCTTTATAGGTTCGCATAAAATCAATTTTTGTCATTAATAACTACTATTTCACATTTTTAATTCATTATGAAAGTTAGAGATTTTTCTTAGTGAATTATGGTGGCTAAAACACGATTGACACATTTTGTCTCGATAGAAAAAGATCGCAAATTTTCTTTAAAATCTACAATTTTAGGTACGTCCACTAAGTAAAAAAGCAGTTTCATTCGAATGTAATGAAATCAATTTCAATTAAATTCAGGCTGTGTGTTCACCAGTAAATACGAGAGTAAATTATGGGTTTATTTTTCAATAAAAGAGTATATATCATTTAAAAAAAAATCAAATAAATATCGTGCGATTAAATAGCGCGAGTGTCGACAGGCCCGCGGCCCGGCAGTCGTCCGCAGCGCGTCGTAGAGAGCACCCGTGAACAACTTTCCACGCTCGTTGTTGTCGTATAAATGTAACAGTATATTAAAAAGGTTTAGATGCCTAATTTTACACTACCATTGAGAGGTAGTGTAAAATTAGGCATCTAAACCGGTTTGGATGCCTTCCTTAGTCCTAGTATCCACTCAAACAGTGAGCTAGTAGCAAGTAATAAACATGTAAATATAGGTACTAAGTATGTTTATAAAACAAACTGATAAGAAAAAAATGAGGAAAGCGACCATTTATTTTTCCCCAGAGCGGGACACCTTTAAAATTATTATAGTTTTAACACTTTTTACTGTCTTCTTGGTTTAACAGTTGTAAACGCAATTACTGATCATGTGCTCTCGGGTTCAAAACCCGAGTCGGGCCAAGAATCATTTGTTGGGTTTTTCTGTCACAAAATTCTCAGTAGCAGCTCGAAATATTGATTTCGAACCTGTTGAAGTTGGCGGGGTTTCACCACCGTGCCTCCGGAAGCCGTTACCAAAATTCAATCTGGAACCCTTTATTATAGTTTTAAAAATAAAATAAGGGTGATTTATTACAGAGTAGTCCGATTTTAATAATTTTTTTTATTGGATAGGGTATATACCTCGAAATGGGTCTCATATAAATTAGGGAAAAAATTACCCTAAGGGTAGGAAAATAGGGGTGATTTATTGTTTACTCACAGATTTTAATGCTGAGTTGTGTATTACAACATTACATAATAATTAAATTACATTACAAAAAACCTTACTATGAATGAGCCTTAGACCTGTCAGTCTCTTGTGTGTAGACCTCTCAGTCTCTGCATTTCTGATAAAGCTCAGATTCAAATTAAGCAGAGATTCAGCTAGATCGGATAAAGTAATACCCTCACGTATTTTCACTCTTGTTTTTTCTTCTTTCCGAGGTCGATTACAGCTTTAAACAAATAATAGTAAATAAAGTAGAATTATATAACAGTTAATAGCTAAAGTGAGGTAAGTAGCTATTTAGCCTAATTTTTGATAAATTAAAAGTTATCAAAAATTAGGCATGTAGAAATGAATAGATTACAGCTATAAACCGCTGAAAAAACTAAAAAGCAAAAATAATAAACCCTTTTTTTTTACTTTAATAACTAAGTTCTTAAAATAATGTAAATGTACCTTAGTATATGTATTTGTAATTATTTTGAGTTTTTAATTAACATTAATAACTAAGTTCTTAAACTTATGTAAGTATACCTAAGTAATTTTGCGTCGGCGCCAATCAATCAATGAACAAAGAACAATAAATTACCTTAAATTTAAAGAAAAATTCAAATCTAATCAAATTAACAATGCAACGTGAAATCTTTAGCGATAAATATTAATATTTCAAAAATACGCCTTCCGCACGAACGCTCGAAACGACGTGTGCCTTCACGTGTGTATCCGTTGGGGTCACTGTCTCGCATACATTAACTTCGTGAAAGCTCGGCATTTTCCGGCGAAGGGGCGTGTCGTGCCGCGCATCACGCTTTGTGTAATTAATTAATTTGCTTGTTAAAAATTTACTTGTACCGGCGATTTTTCCGGACCGATACGACCTGGGGACCTTCAAGAAAAGAGATTACTCCTTTCTAAAGGACCGGCAACGCACCCGCAATTCTCCTGGTGTTGCGGTTGATCATGGGCGGCGGTAGTCACTTAACATCAGGTGAGCCGTATGCTCGTTTGCCCCATCTTCTATAAAAAAAACCTAAATTCTATTGTTTGACTTTCAATTGTGGTTACATTCCGTTTTTAGTTAAACATTAAGAAGAAGCGAAAAATTTAGAAAGGAAAGTTTAAAGCGGAAAATAATATGATACTATAATAATATTATTTTACAGTAAAGGAGTCCGTCCGGGTAGGTACCACCCAGTTACATATTTCCGCAACCAAACAGCTGCGCTTGCACCGCTGGGTTTCGGTCTGAAGGGTAGAGAGAGCCAGCATGATTAATAACAGGCTGTGAGGCAATCCATGTTAGCCCTCAGAGAGGTGTCAACGCATCTGCTGCCTTCTTTGTTTAAAGTTGATAGCAAATGTTTGTAGACTGCAGTAGTCACTTACTATCAGGTGGACTGTAAGCACGTTTCTCACTACAAGTCTATTAAAAAAAACTGCTCTCATTTACATTACTATTTATCTGAAATTTTTGTATATTTTCATCTCTTATGATGTAATTATGTTGAGCAAATAAATTATATCAATTCAATAGATATTTCAAGAAATATTTTTGAACCGTTTCCTATAATTACAGAGCGGTACATTTTCTTTAAAATCGAATGGCAGACAAATTTACAAGTTCGGTTAATATTTATTGTTTAGTTCGTTTACCAAAATAATTATTTACTTTAGGAACTACTAAAAGAGAAGATAGGCATATTTTGCCTAGCAGTGGAACGTTTCTAGACTGTAATTATAATTTTGTCATGCAAATTATGCCGCGAGTACATTAACGATCGGTTTAAACAAAAATGCTTGAGTTCCCAAATGAATATTATTTTTAATTTAATTATTTGCTTTGAATAAAACTATTATTTACGGATTTTATTAATTACTTTAATTTATTTTTATTATTATCCCGACGCTTCGGGTGCTTTACAGCACCCATGGTCACGGGGGAATAAATTAAAGTAATTAAACGCGATAAAATCCGTAAATAATAGTTTTATTCAATGTGTAGTGTTCGCGTAAATTTAAGAAATCATTAATTATTTGCTGTTGAAAAATAGGTAAGCAGGTTAAAATATCAATTCTCTAATCCCTTTCTTTAGTTTCCGCCATCCACGGACAAAGAGTTAACTTCACTCCGAAACAGGTTATGGCACAAAACAAAGTTTGGAAATGGTTCTAGACATCTGATTCACCCTAGTAGATTTTTTAAATCGATCATCATCATCATCATCATCATCATCATTACAGTCCTTCACAAGTCCACTGCTGAACATAGCCCCCCCCCCCCAAGGCATGCCACAAAGCACAGTCCTGAACCATCTGCATCCATCAACTTTCTGCATGTCTTACCAGGTCGTCACTCCATCGAGTGGGGGTCGCCCTACACTTCGCCTACCGGTACGAGGCTGCCACTCGAGAACCTTTCTTCCCCAACGGTTGTCGGTTCTTCGAGCTATATAGCCGGCCCATTGCCACTTCAGCTTACTAATCCATTGGGTTATGTCGGTCACTCTGGTTCTACTGCGGATATCCTTATTTCTAAGTTTATCACGCAGAGAAACTCCGAATATAGTAATCTCCATGGCTCGCTGAGCGACTTTGAGCATCCTCATATGTCCAGCAGTGAAGGACCACGTCCCAGTTCCATATGTCATCACTGGCAGCACGCACTGGTTGTATAGTATCGTTTTCAGGTTTTGAGGTACAGCTGACGAGAAGATATGTCGTATTACCCGAACGCTGCCCAGCCGCATTGAATCCGTAGATTGACCTCTCGGTCAAAGTTGGACTTACTTAGTCGGACTATTTGTCCCAGGTAAACGTACTCGTCAACAACTTCGAGTTTAGTGCTCCCAACAACTACCGGCATAGGTGTGACATGGCCATTAAACATGATCTTTATTTTGTCCATGTTTATCTTAAGACCTATCCGTTGGGAGGCACTATTAAGGTCATTGAGCATAGTGCTTAAGTCCTCCAGCGATTCTGCCATAAGGATCATACTATCGTCGGCAAATCGAAGGTGAGTAATGTATTCGCCATTGATGTTAATACCGTATCCTTTCCACTCCAGTAGCTTGAAAACGTCTTCCAATGCAGCGGTGAAGAGTTTCGGGGAAATAACGTCACCCTGTCTTACACCTCTCTGCAGTTGGGTAGGTTTCGTACTCTGGTTCTGTACTCGAATAGCTATCGTAGCCCTATTGTACAAACACTTCAGCACTTCGATATACCGATAGTCAACTTGGCACCGCTGAATAGACTGTAGCACCGCCCAAATTTCGACGGAATCAAAGGCTTCCTCATAGTCCACATACGCCAGGCAAAGTGGCAGATTGTACTCTTCGGACTGTTGTACAAGTAGCCGAAGGGTATGTATGTGGTCTATGGTACTAAAGCCTTTTCGGAAACCGGCTTGTCGGGAGGCAGGAAGTCGTCGAGTCTGCGTGCGAGACGATTCGTAATGACTTTTGAAAACAGCACGTAGACGCGGCTCAGAAGGGATATCGGTATGTAGTTCTTCAAGAGGGCATTGTCACCTTTCTTGAAGCACAAGACCGTCGCACTTCTGCTTCACGCAACGGGATTAGTGCCACCATGGAGGACGGAATTAAAGAGCCTCTAGAGGACTTCAAGTACCGGTTTCCCACTCGCTTTCAGAAGCTCCTCTGTAATTCCATCCTCGCCCCTGGACTTGCCGTTTTTAAAGTACTGTAGAGCCATTCTAATCTCGCTCAGAATGACGTCCGGGATATCATCGGAATAGTGTCGGATAAGACTTGCTCTTGGATCGTTACTCACAGTTGCGTGTGGCTCCAACGGTGATGTGTACATCTGCCCATAGAAGCTCTCAATCTCACTCGGAACCTCAGAAGTCCCGGAAACGATGCTGCCACACTCAGTCTTCAGCTTTGACAGTTGGCTCTTACTGGCAGACGGATCTCTGGCAAAGACTTTGGAGCCCTGGTTCCGCTCGATCGCTTCATCAATACGAGCAGTATTAAGTTGCGTAAGTCTCGCCGCATGCATTTGGAGTTGCGTAAGTCTCACCGCATGCATTTTAAATCGATAATTTGGCATATTGTATACCTATTTCGCCAAAATCATGATTCACACTAAAATTATTTTTAATAAGCTTATTCACTGAGGAAAAGAAATGAAAATTCTTTTGTTATTACAGTAAAAAAACAGCCAAGTGCTAGTCGGGTCTTGCTCTTATAGGGGTAAACTTATAGGGGGTTCGAACATATTTTGACCTATAAACTTTTTTACTAGTTTAGTTTTTGAGATAGATTCTGTAACGAAAACAGTCTAAGACTGACAACTTTGTCCCACCACGAAAGGAAATTATACTCTACTTAATGAGCTCTAGACAATGACAATACACATGCAGATTTATATTTAAGAGAAATTTTTGCGTCTCTTTTATCATGCAGAAACCCCTTAATCAAGTAGTTTAATCAATTTGAAGATATGAAATGAGTCTACGTGCAGACAGACCACAGAGTTACATTAATAGTTTTCCATTACATTTTGGATACAGACTTCTTAATTATACTTCCAAACATTTAAATAATACCGATTAATATTAACTAAAAATACAAAGAAATTGATTACCAGGAAACGGAGTTCCGCTCAATTTGAGCAAAATCAATCAAAACTTGCCAAAGTTAAGACTGTGTTTTAACTTAGCCACATCAAAGAATCATAAGGTTGATCTCAATGGCGTTAAAATAAAAGCGGAATTTGTGAAAATATTTATCCGTAGGTAGGCGAGTCCCGAGCCGAGTCAAGATTTGTGGCCTTTTTGCTTTAATGAAAGCCCCGTCCGATCCGAGCGGGAAACTTTAACGACGTACTGAAAAGAATAACTCGGCCAAAAGACCTACTAGCTACCTGCTGCAGGAATACGTATCAATGAACTAACAGTGGTCTGAGTGTAAAATTAACTTTTAATAGAAATGAAAGGGTGTGAAATTACCTAGTTTATATTAGAAATAATTTAGGTGGAATTTTATCACGTATAATACATACACTTGATGCTCGTTAAATTATTCAGATTATGGTGGTAATAAGTTAGTAATGCTCGCTTTCAATTGAAATGGTTTTGATAAATATCATCATAAAATTGTTTTAACGACTAACGAGCTATGAGTTTAAGTACAAACCATTATAAAACAATAAGCGCTCGAATCAAGAAATGCGTTATCGAAGCAGCATTCATTAATTGGTCAGAACACAAGTTTCGCTATAAATTGGAGCAAGTCAGCAAAACTCCTCCCTCCCGCCGCTCATCGGCCCGTTCAAAATCTAAGCCGATAAAATCGAATATTATCGCCGTAGCTACACGACATCCGCCCTAATTATATAAAATCACGTTATAAATTGCTATGAAATATTCGCCTCTTCGTTCTAATTTAGGCGTGAAAAGCTGCCAAACAAAGGGCGGCGAGGACGCTCAACGCAAAGTTAAACGTTTTTAATTCTTTCGCTAGGCAATTTACGATATTAACGGCTAATTTTATGCGCAATAAGTCTCTTCCGGTATTCGAAAAAAACGTATGTGTAGATTCACTGAGCGTTGCTTATGAAGCTCTCTTCACGGTTTATGGTACACGTTTCGACGCGCGTGAGAAAGGATCCGGAAAATTGGAGTCTTTCGTGCATTCCTTTTGAGCAGCACAAAGAACAATAAGGGTGTTTACATACGTGCTGTAGTTTATAATTTTTAAACTGTATTTTAGCGAACACGCAATTTAGAGAAACAATAAAGCTTAGAGAACAATAAAGCTTTTGCAGTAAAGATATATATATATATATATATATATATATATATATATATATATATATATATATATATATATATATATATATATATATATATATATATATATATCAATCCTCAATTTTTTGTATTACTTCTTTAAGGAAAAGTAGTCTATAAATATAATTTTTAATGGTTTAAAGTGCTGTGGGTTGTTGCGGTCGCATGCGATCGCTCGGGATTTGACGGACGCATGCCATAAAAATGTATATTTATAGACTACTTTTCTATGAAGAAGTTTGGCATTATGGAAACTATACCAAATTATCTATTCTTTAGTTTAAACAAAAGTCAGTTATGAATGGATTAATCATTACAACAATACTTTATTGTATTTTGATAACTACATACCACGTAGCGTGAAAATTACTATTATTTCTTTATATTACTCGAAATTATTTACGTAAAAAGATAAATTATATTCACACAAAATTTTCATAACAATTTTATAATATAAAAACTGTTCTTAACTCAGAAAAATCCAAAAATCAACGCAACAATGTACAACAACGAACACTTGACAATGACGTACTTCGAATGTAGATTATAAATGAATATCTATAGACTTACTGAATTTTTATTCAAGTAAAGGATAGAAAATTTCATAATGATTCTATAATGCTAAACTTCTTCATAGTAAAGTAGTCCTTAAATACAAGTTTTATGGGTTATAGTGCTGTAGGTGGATGCGGTCTCATGAGACCGCTAGGGATTTGGCGGAATACGACCGCGGTTTCATGAGACCGCTAGGAGATTAAGCAGATAAAATACCGTTGCCATAGTTGCCACGCTTTGGGGGCTGTTTGGCAACCACTGTTTTTTATTTTATAGTTGTTTGTAGAAAGACGCTGCTGTCCGCCTTCTGGGTTATTTGTCGCTGTGGCTTCTTACGACATAATCGCACACGAGACGATATGAGGTAGTGGATATGATACACGGTGGATTTAAGTAAAACAAAGGAATTATGACGCACGCTTGTATCTCGCAAGTTATTTGTGCGAAAGTTTGTAATTAAGCAATTTACATATTTGATGAACGGGATTTGTTTTGCTAACTAACGTGTGCGCAATCTGTTGCAGCATATTAATCTGTACCTATATGCACTGCGGAACGGATTAAAAACTTTAACTAGCAAGAAATTCAAAATGATATAACAATGGTGGCTTTTGCATACTAGATTCTCACATAAGTACAAAATCTTATTAATATAACATAATATGTTGTTATTGTTTTATATATAAAATTTATACTTACGTGAAAACCTAGTATGCACAAATTCTTTAATTTTATTAAAAAAGTTCTTTAATTTTATTAAAAAATCAAACTCAACTGAATTGCTAATAAAGAAAAACGTACAGATCTAGATTAAGGTGTATTGAATGTAATGAGATCAAAACTGTCCCATTTTGTAGTTTTAGGGGGTTGAAAACGTTATCGGCCAAAACAATATTTCTAGAGCTCGAGCGTGCGGTATGAAACAGATAGCATTTTTGAAAATATTCTTGATTGATCTTGATTCGCGCTAAATATCGCCACTTCACAATCCTCTTAAAAGAATTGCTGAAAAAAGTAAGACTGTGACATAGCGTACGGTGTTTGGAAAGTGAAGGTTAGTGAGCTACGTACTGATAGAATGAATGACATTTTGTATAAAGTGCCTGGCAAGATAACGTGAAAGATCAAACTAAGTAATAGCTTTGTCTCTTGATTACGACACAAGGCTGCGGTATGCGGCTCAAAGGCTAAAAAATCAAAAATCAAGCGTTTAGCATCCCTGCGGAGAAGCAGTCAGTTGATTTTTCCGCAGGTATCAAAGCAGACGTGTAAACATGAACAACAGTTTTGAAATTTGTGCTTTGTTTGAGTAGGAAGAAGAAAGAAGATTGTCTTTATTTTTATATAAAGAGGGATAGTTGCGGATTAATTATATTTATTTAATTATATTCAAACAAATCCATTGTCAACCCGTGACGCACACAGAACGACACCGCGCAGTGCGGAGTACCCGCTCCCCACTTCACCGCGCTTGCCTTTTGCCGCTGACTCATACATATGTGACGGGACAAGAGACCATTCTACACGTTTTTCATATTCATACGATTATGTATCCGGCACCGAATGCCGCATACCGCAGCGTTGTGCGTTACGACCAAGACACCAAAGCTTAGGAATTTTGCGAGTGGTATATGTGCAGCCGTGAACTGCCGCAGACTTACGATATTAATGATGATGATCTTGGTATTATGATTTTAAATTATCAAATATATGCTCGTGTAATTTCGCTGTTCTGATCAATAATATCGACATTTTATAAACTATAAACGTGGGTACATACTTTATATAGTTATTCTGTCAATCAAATGTCTACAAAAACATCATACATTTTGCCGTTCATACAAAATTTATACCATAAAATTATACCGTATAACAAAATACCGTATACAATATACAAAATTTATACCGTAAACATATCAAACAAGTCAAATAATTTCCAAACTAAGTGGAGAAGAATTCGAAACATTTGCCCCTCTCTATTAAGACATTAATATATATGCGGTAAATCAGTATTTATATCAGAGTTGGCAGCGAACTATTTACTACAGAAAGTACTTCATTTATTCAAGGTTTTGGTACATTAATTGTGACGCCTGAAGTGCATTCAATCGCTGTTGAAATAATATAAATAGCGAATTGTTTTATGTTATGCAGTTAACAATGTCCTCACTAATCCCAATGCAGTAACTATCCGAACTGACCGAAAGTGATAATTATATTATTAATTTTCAATGCCGACGTGTTTACGCCAGATTGTCAGCTAGTAAATTGGATTTTATGCGAATAACATATATTTCAGCTACAGTTATGAATTATGATGGAGTATATTTAGGATATTTATTAAAGTGGACAGTTTTGTATTAATTTCTATTAGTAGGTTTCGCATTAACACAACCGAAACAGAAACTTTTTTATTCAAAATAGATTATAAGAATGCTTATTGAAAGTCACTTTTTTTTAATTAACCACAGGTTCGGAGAAAACCTATGGCCTGGGAAGAACCAGCAAGAAACCCAGCGGGACATATTTTTAAAATAACAGCTTATAGTCAATATTCAATCGCTGTTGAAATAATATAAATAGCGAATTGTTTTATGTCATGCGGTTAACGATGTCCTCACTAATCCCAATGCAGTAACTATCCGAAGTGACCGAAAGTGATAATTATATTATATACAATTAATAACACAAAACAAATTAAAAATAGCTTGTGTAGTGATCATCTTTTCCAAGCGTTATTATCATCCATAAATTCCTTAATATTATAATAACCCTTTTTATACAAACTAAGTTTAATAAGGATTTTGAACTTAGACACTTCAAATTTTGTATATTTTCTGAGATTTTGTCATCACCCCAAGAACACTGACACGGTGGAGTCAAGTAACTGGTACCATTAGCTTGTGTCCGTTCCTAGTATTTACCTATTGAATATCACTTATTTTTTTTACGGTTACTGTGCCCGTGCAACACTTGCAATCAACTTTATACAAAAAAAAGGTTTATTTTACGCAAATATTACGATAAAATTTATATATTATATCAGTCACTGGCATGTTTCTATGTTTTTTGTCCCATAAATTAATTAATTTAAGATTAGAAACCATTCAAAACAATCTGGATAACGGTTGACATTGTGGGCCATCCCTGGAACTTCTATTTAATTTTTGAGTTCGAAACGATTATTTGAGATGTTTAAATAGCTATAATTTTTGAACGCGTCGTTCGATTTTGACTTGCTTCACGGCATTTGACTCCATTTTTTAAGCATAATGTCTAGTAAAGTAAAGAAGAGGTGTGTCGCAAAATGTCGGTCACTGTGGTTCTACTGTGGATATCATTTCTATGTTTATCACGCAGAGAAACCCCGAGCATAGCCCTCTCAATATCTTGCTGAGCAACGTTGAGTCCTCATACGGCCAGTAGTGAAGGACCACGTCTAAGTTTCATAAGTCATCACTGGCAACGGATTAGTAAGCTGAAGTGGCAATAGGCCGGCCATATAGCTGGAAGATACCGATAACCGACAGGGAAAAAAGGTTCTCGAGTGGCAGCCTCGTACTGGTAGGTGAAGTCTAGGGTGACCCCTCACTAGATGGAGTAACGACCTGGTAAGACATGCAGGAAGTCAAACTACACGGACGTCATTTCGTTCGATAAAGGGCTTATTGCTCTATCCGGTAGTCAAAGAGAAATAGCAAGAATCGGCACAGACAGACCGTTACCGACCGGTAGACAGTATGAAAAAAGAAGCAGCTCCACAAGGATCTTACTAGGCTACACCTTAGCCTTTCACAGACACAGCTTTGCTAGTATGCTTCGGTGACCTCTTTAGGGAAAATGAAGGTTTTGTCTATACGGTACTGGTTCCTGATACCTTTATTAAGATCAACAATTATCAGACGTACATCGTAAGGGCACACGATGATCGAAGGGCACCTTCCCATAGCTCACTGAGCGACCTTAAACTTCCTAATGTCGCGTTAAAAAGTATTTCTAAATAAGCACTGAGTTGATCTCTCTTCTTTGTTTGAGTTAAGAAACAGAAGTGGTGGTCGTTTAATTAATTTCTGCTTTATGATTTTTAATCGTCTATATTATATTATAAAAAAAGTTAAAGTTACAGCCTATATACTTTCCACAGCTGGGGACAGGCCTCCCCTCATTTCTGAGAGGGTATTAGGGCAAGGAAGTTTCCGCCGCGCTGCCTCCATACGTGTTGGTGAACTTATTTTTACTTATTTTTCAGTCATACAGGTTGCTTCACGATATTTTCCTTCACCATCATTGGTAAATCAGCACTTAAAATTGCAATTAACAATTTCATTGGTGCCGGTATAGGTCGAACTAGGTTTGCTCGCGTACTGTGTAAGTTAAAGCGAGCGCTAACCATCTGAGCTACCACGGCTTTATTAGAGCTCTGGGAGGAAATTATAATTTCCGTGTATAAAATGTATAAATTCTGTACATTAAATTTTTATTATTATTTTAAAGTTTAGCATACTATCGATATAGATGCCAAATGTTATGCGTGCTAGAGCCATGCAGCAGCTATATTATGTGTGTAGCACCAATGGTTCGCCTCAACCAGGGAAAGACCACGCTCTCACAAATTAATGTGTTGGAGACATCCAGGCACTTAATAGATTTTATAATAAAATTACATCACAAATATAAACATATCTATCTAATATTATTTGAATTAGAGCAGTGGTGTAGTTTATGAAATTAAAATTAGGCTCAAACTAGCAAAACTTCTCACCGAGTAAATCAACAACTAAGTCTGCATTAAAGGAGTGAAAGAAAAATATTCTATGTAAAACAAAGTCAAGGGTACAGCTAGTAGATGAAGAAAAATATAAGTTATATACAGATAATACGTATGCAATATATAGTTGTGTAGTGACAGCGATACAGAATCCACCACCCTTGTGGAGACATCCATATGGCAACTCAAAATAATGCGTGGTAACTACGGCAAATACTACGGCGTTGTCACCTCTCCGAAGGCTAATATGGAATGCCTCATAGCCTGTTATTTATTATGCTGTCCCTCTCTACCCTTCAGACCGACACCCAGCAGCGCAAGCGCAGCTGTCTCTCTCTACCCTTCAGACCAACACCCAGCAGTGCAAGCGCAGCTGTCTCTCTCTACCCTTCAGACCGACACCCAGCAGTGCAAGCGCAGCTTTCTCTCTCTACCCTTCAGACCGACATCCAGCAGCGCAAGCGCAGCTGTCTCTCTCTACCCTTCAGACCGACACCCAACAGTGCTAGCGCAGCCGTCTCTCTCTACCCTTCAGACCAACACCCAGCAGTGCAAGCGCAGCTGTCTCCCTCTACCCTTCAGACTGACACCCAACAGTGCAAGCGCAGCTGTCTCTCTCTCTACCCTTCAGACCGACACCCAACAGTGCAAGCGCAGCTGTCTCCCTCTACCCTTCAGACCGACACCCAGCAGCGCAAGCGCAGCTGTCTCTCTCTACCCTTCAGACCGACACCCAACAGTGCTAGCGCAGCTGTCTCTCTCTACCCTTCAGACCGACACCCAGCAGCACAAGCGCAGCTGTCTCTCTCTACCCTTCAGACCGACACCCAACAGTGCTAGCGCAGCTGTCTCTCTCTACCCTTCAGACCAGCACCCAGCAGTGCAAGCGCAGCTGTCTCTCTCTACCCTTTGTAGTGTTATGCTACTTACATATCATTTTACATTTATTTTTCCATTCTGTTTTTGATTTTCTGCATTCACCTCAAAACTTGATATTTTGCATCACCTTTATTTCCATAGGATCCTGTAACGTTTTTAAACCATTAGAACACAATAACAAATCATTTTCAATTCGTATTTTCACGTTATCAACACTTTTTAAATCGGTGTCAATGGAGTCTACCTTTTTCGGTCTTTTATTTAGTTCTCCGTAACTCTGCAATTTCGGGCTTCGTGCGCGCTGTTGTGCTACCTTTTTTCCTATATCAACAATATCTCATTTTTCACTTAAATCTTGCCGTTTCTCTATTTCGAGCCTAAAATCAAAATTTGACATGTTTTGACATCGTTGTTTATCTGGTTGTCATGGCAATTTTTATTCAAATTCGTTACCGGCCTGATGTTTTTACTTCAATATTTCCACAAAAATACTCTTTTCCTCTTGGCCATTTACAAAAATTTGCTTTTAATTTAAATAATTTCAAATTTAATTTAAATAATTTCCCATTCTTATCCCAGATCCGTCAAAAAGTATAAAAGCTGAACAATCGGCCAATAAAAGGAAGTCTCACTTCAACTTTCATACGAGAAGCACCTCCTAACGGCCTTATCCGCACTGCCTCGGGATCTTGCAAGCTTCTGCCTTCTCCTGAAGTCGTCGCCTAGCCACGCCTACGCCTCCACCTACTAGTGCCCACGCTATCTTTGGCCGCTGTGCGTGCTTGCCTCAAGCGCTGCGTGTGCCTACTCCAGACGCTGCGTGTTCCTACTCCAGACGCTGCGTGTCTACTCCGGGCGCTGTGTGTGTCTACTCCGGGCGTTGTGTGTGCTTACTCCGGGCGCTGTGTGTGCCTGCCTACTTTAAGCGCTGCGTATACCTGCTCAATACGCTGTGTGTACCTACTCCAGACGCTGCGTGGACCCACTCCAGACGCTGCGTGTCTGCTCCGGGCATTGTGTGTGCCCACTCCGGGCGCTGTGTGTTCCTACTTCAAGCGCTGCGTGTACCTAGATCAGGCGCTGTGCACCTACCATAGGCATAGCCTGTGCATACATCGTTTCAGTACTCATTTATCTTTGTTATTAACTTTTTTTTTAAAAAATTGTAATTCACTATCATTACAGCCCATCATCACCTCCATACCTTTTTTTTATAAAAGAAACTGTAAATATCTTTACAAATTTTAAATAACCATCCACACCATCTGGATGCTTGGCGGTCCACCACTGTACGTTTCACAGGGAGTTTTCTTCCACGTACAACCTCTCTGTGGAATAGTTTACCAGCGGCGATTTTTCCGGACCGATACGACCTGGGGACCTTCAAGAAAAGAGCTTACTCCTTTCTAAAGAGCCGGCAACGCACCCGCAATTCTCCTGGTGTTGCGGTTGATCATGGGCGGTGGTAGTCACTTAACATCAGGTGAGCCGCATGCTCGTTTGCCCCCTCTTCTATAAAAAAAAAATTATTTTCTTTTTGGTTGTTTCGTTGTTAGGTTAGGTTCTTTAGTTTTTTTACTGTCGCTTTACGACATTTTTTAAATTGTAATTCACTATCATCTTTACAGCCCATCATCACCTTCATACCTTTTTTCTATAAAAGAAGCTGTAAATATCTTTACAAATTTTAAATAAATTATTTTCTTTTTGGTTGTTTCGTTGTTAGGTTAGGTTCTTTAGTTTTTAACTGTCGCTTTATGACATTTTTGGCGCCCAACGTAAAAATTTTTCTCTCTTAAGTTTTTTCTTCACCTTAACTACGCCTTATCCATTTCCTTTTGATTTAATTGCTTTCTCTTTCGTTCTTAACTCTTTATTTACTCAACCTTATCATACCTTCCAAATTCTAAAAAAAAACTTCATCGAGTTTTTCAACTTATCTGGATTATATTTAGACCTACATATAACACTTCACTTACATTCATCACTTTAATATTTTTATGCTAGATAACTTAAAGAGGTACAATTTTTTAATAAATTTTTATTTCTTAAACTTAACTTGCACTTAATTATAACAATGAAAAGGGTTATTAAGTACGAATTCCTTAACAAGGCCGAACTCGAATACGAAGTGAAGATTAGATGTGAGGAACCAGCTAATACTGTTTTGCTTCTAAAAAAAACAGATTTTGCGTTTAGTTGAGAATTCTCACCCTGAAGATATTCTGACTTCTCCAATTCCGATCGAGGATGACTTGTCTCAAATTGGTTCTACTTTGACCTACCTGGACTGTAAAATTGAAAATTTTTTACAAGGTGAAACCAAATACTTACGACTAATAGAAACTTTTATTAATCATGTTTTTTACAGATTGGAGCGAATAGATACTGACTTATATCCAGACTTTAAAGCTATTTTCGATACTTTGAAGATGAAATTTGACGCTATTACTAAACAATTCGAATCCTTGACTCCACCTCCAACTGAAAATGACTCTCCATCACTTGACCCTCCTGTTGACCCGACTGTCATGGAACCTCCTCTTGTTTCTCAAACTTCTGTTAAGATCCATACCCCGTATCCTTCACCACCACCTCAATCTTTTTCTCCAACTAACGTCTTCAAAGATCTGAAAAGACACACTTTCAAAGGTAAAAGCTGTCCAAGATCCTTTCTTCAAAAAATTGAAGAATACTGCTTAGCTCGTGGCTTATCCAAAGACTTGTTGATCTCTCAAGCGTTTGAAATTTTCACCGACAATGCTCTTCATTGGTTCAGATTTAAATATAATCAGAATCCAAACTTAACTTGGAACGAACATTCCTCTTTATTAATCAAAGACTTTGGTGGTTTTGATTATGATTATAAACTTCTAGAAGCGATTAGGAATCGAACTCAAGGCCGTGATGAACCTATCGTCATCTATATTTCCATCATGTCTGGAATGTTCTCTCGTCTTTCGAAGAAACTTTCTGAAACAGAACAATTGGAGGTTATTTTGAGGAATATTCGCCCATGTTATTCAGTCTTCGTAGCTCTAAAAAACATTGACTCTATCGACTCTCTTCTGGCTACTTGCCAAAACTATGTAAAGTTCCTTAACAGAGACAAGCAATTTAAAGAACCAAATGTACAACAAAGTCCTCTTATTTCTGAATTCAACTACAAGCATTCCACTTCAAGTTCAGTTGGCTCTCCAAATTCTTCTAATAAGTCACAACCTTCTCCTTCCTTCATGAATAAATTCACTTCATCCTACAAATACCCTTCTAGACAAGTTAATAGTCTCTCTCAAACGAAAGCTCCTCAAGAAAGCTCTTTTTGTGTTCGCTGTCGTAAACAAGGTCATACTTTGAACACTTGTACTCAATCACGATTCGTGATTTGTTTCAAATGTGGTCTTAAAGGTTTTAAAACTGCAGATTGCCCTACTTGTTCTCCCAAACCACATACTAGTTCAAAAAACTAACTGCTGACTTGAAAAGTAACTTAAACTTTGATAATGACGATTGGACTAGTTGGATTAAAACAATTCAAAACTTCTTTTCTTGTTACAAAATCTATTCTACACTCTACTCCAAAGAACAAGATCTTAATCGTCCATTCGTTAATGTCAAAATTTATGACTTAACTTTATCTGGTTTACTAGATTCTGGCAGCTCAGTAACTATTCTGGGTAATAATTCTCATTTGTAAATTCTTAAACTGGGCTGTAAACTTTTCAAGTCAGATCTTATTACTGTCTCTACTGCTAATAATCAAAAAGTTAGTTCCTTGGGTTATTTCGACTAACCTGTTCCGGGAAGAACGCTCCTAAATTTTTTAGGAATTCACAAGCTGCAGCTGCTTTCCAGAAACTTAAAGAAGCTTTGGTAACTGCTCCTGTCCTTGCTTGCCCTAACTTCAAACTCCCCTTCTCTGTACATTGTGATGCATCAAATTATGGCATAGGAGCAATGCTTACTCAACATCAAGATGACAAAGAAGTCGTGATTGCTTACATGAGTAAAGCACTAAATAAAAATCAACAGAACTACTCAACTACTGAAAGAAAAACATTGGCTGTAATAACTGCGTTAGAACATTGGCGATGTTACCTAGACAATGGTAAAGAATTTACAATATATACTGACCATGCTGCACTTAAATGGTTTCAGAACTTATCGAATCCATCAGGAAGACTTGCTCGCTGGACTTTACGCTTATCATGCTTTAACTTTGTCCTGAAACATAAAAAAGGAAAGGATAACGTTGTTCCAGATTTATTATCAAGACATAAGAATCAAGAACGTCCTGATACACGAGAAACTTCACCTCAAGGCGTACATCCTATTACGATTGAAGAACCACCTGATCGTGAACTTGAGCACTACAACAAGATTTTTTTCGGATGATCCAACAACCCAGACGCATATCCCAACTACACTATCAAGGATAACAAACTTTACCGCTGTATCCATTCTTCCGATCGTCTAAACGATGACTTTATTTGGAAAGAAGTTCCACTACCTCAAGATAGACATGCACTTATTGAAGTTAACCATGGTTCCCCTTCAGAACTCCATCTTGGTATCTTCAAGACATTCAAGAAAATATTTTTAAAATACTATTGGCCTGGTATGTTTAAGGACATTCCAAATTAATCTCGTCTTGTGAAACCTGCTTAACCTACAAACTTATGGGTAAACCCAAACTTTGCTCCAGACCTTTTCAAACTATATCCTTAGATCTTATGGGTCCATTACCTATGACTCGTAGACGAAATCAGTATATTCTAGTAATTAACTGCAATTTTACTAAATATACTATGATTTTCCCCTTAAACGTGCTACTTCAGCTAATATTATTAATCTTTTGGAAAATTCAGTTTTTCTAGTTCATGGCATTCCCCAAACTATTATAATGGACAACGCGGTTCAATTTCAGTCGCGAGAATTCCACTCATTCTTAAATTCTTATAACGTTCCTTGTATTTTTCACACAGCTTTATATTGTCCTCAGGTTAATCCGACGGAGAAATTTAATAGTACAATTATTACAGCTCTAACATCTCTAGTAGGAGACGATCCTGGGACAACCATCTAGCTAAGATTCAGTACGCAATGAACAGCGCTACAAATGTAATTACTGGCTTTATTCCAAACTTTTTAGTCTTTGGTAGGGAAACAATACCTTGTGGTTCCTTCTATACTCCAACTCAGAACCTCGAGGAATTGATATTTATGCCTCGTGATATTTACGCGTCTAATGCTGGTCTCCTCTCATCTATTTTTCACAAAGTTCAAACTAAACTTCACATAGCTCACGCTAAAAATAGGGCTCGCTATGATCTTCGCCGGTTTTTTAAAGAATTTAATGTGGGAGACACTGTTTGGCGTAAAAACCATGGTTTAAGCAGTGCCGGCGCATACTTTAATGCTAAACTAGCCCCTAAGTTCATCAAGTGCAAAGTGATAGCTAAACTGTCACCACTAGTCTATGTGCTTGAAGACCCTAATGGAGTTAGAGGCAAGTGGCACATCAAAGATGTAAAATCATAAATTTTCTTAATTT
Organism: Parnassius smintheus behrii; assembly: GCA_036936625.1. Taxonomy (NCBI): domain Eukaryota; kingdom Metazoa; phylum Arthropoda; class Insecta; order Lepidoptera; family Papilionidae; genus Parnassius; species Parnassius smintheus. The sequence goes on from JAUPFT010000007.1 coordinate 40,353,307, forward strand.
TTATTAAGTGTTAATTTGTATATATGTATAAATATCGCCATCATTCTCACCTTATTATTTTTATTTGTTTGTTTGGTGATCCAGTGTTCTTCAACACATCTTGCTTTAGGACCTCGAATTTTCGTTGGTTAATCTTCATTTTTTTTATTTCAGACACATCTCGTTAGTGATGTTGCTGATCTCTGGCTTTGAGCCCTACCGCTCTGGCCGTTCTTAATTTTTACTTAAGTCATAGCGACTAAAGCTTGCTTAAGATTAATTTCTTTAACTTTGTCTTCACTCAGGAGCGGATGACAACTCCTTAAATAAGCCTGGATGTCCTTTCAAAATGTTTTTTTCCACGCAGGAGCGTATGACAACTCCTTAAATAAGCCTGAATGTCCTTTCGAAAACACACTTTTAAAGTGGTAGTCATTGAATGTGAACTCCACCCTTACCTGAATGCAGATGATGAATGTAAGAGATGGTATATCTGATTTTGCCTGGTGATGTCTGTTACTGCAAAGCTGCGTTTTTATGGTTTATTTTAGAATGTACATGTCAAAATTTTTGCTGAGTCAAAAATTTTCCAGGGTCGGGGGGAAAATGTAGTGTTATGCTACTTACATATCATTTTACATTTATTTTTCCATTCTGTTTTTGATTTTCTGCATTCACCTCAAAACTGGATATTTTGCGTCACCTTTATTTCCATAGGATACTGTAACGTTTTTAAACCATAAGAACACAATAACAAATCATTTTCAATTCGTATTATCACGTTATCAGCACTTTTTAAATCGGTGTCAATGGAGTCTACCTTTTTCGGTCTTTTATTTAGTTCTTCGTAACTCTGCAATTTCGGGCTTCGTGCGCGCTGTTTCACTACCTTTTTTCCTATATCAATAATATCTCATTTTTCACTTAAATCTTGCTGTTTCTCTATTACGAGCCTAAAACCAAAATTTGAGATGTTTTGACATCGTTGTTTATCTGGTTGTCATGGCAATTTTTATTCAAATTCGTTACCGGCCTGATGTTTTTACTTCAATATTTCCACAAAAATACTCTTTTCCTCTTGGCCATTTACAAAAATTTGCTTTTAATTTAAATAATTTCAAATTTAATTTAAATAATTTCCCGTTCTTATCCCATATCCGTCAAAAAGTATAAAAGCCGAACAATCGGCCAATAAAAGGAAGTCTCACTTCAGCTTTCATACGAGAAGCACCTCCTAACGGCCTTATCCGCACTGACTCGGGATCTTGCAAGCCTCTGCCTTCTCCTGAAGTCGTCGCCTAGCCACGCCTACGCCTCCACCTACTAGTGCCTGCGCTATCTTTGGCCGCTGTGCGTGCTTGCCTCAAGCGCTGCGTGTGCCTACTCCAGACGCTGCGTGTTCCTACTCCAGACGCTGCGTGTCTACTCCGGGCGCTGTGTGTGTCTACTCCGGGCGTTGTGTGTGCTTACTCCGGGCGCTGTGTGTGCCTACTTTAAGCGCTGCGTATACCTGCTCAATACGCTGTGTGTACCTACTCCAGACGCTGCGTGGACCTACTCCAGACGCTGCGCGTCTTCTCCGGGCGTTGTGTGTGCCCACTCCGGGCGCTGTGTGTGCCTACTTCAAGCGCTGCGTGTACCTAGATCAGGCGCTATGCACCTATCATAGGCATAGCCTGTGCATACATCGTTTCAGTACTCATTTATCTTTGTTATTAACTTTTTTTAAAAAAAATTGTAGTTCGCTCTCATCATTACAGCCCATCATCACCTTCATACCTTTTTTATAAAAGAAATTGTAAATATCTTTACAAATTTTAAATAAATTATTTTCTTTTTGGTTGTTTCATTGTTAGGTTAGGTTCTTTAGTTTTTTAACTGTCGCTTTACGACATTTTTTAAATTGTAATTCCCTATCATCATTACAGCCCATCGTCACCTTCATACCTTTTTTTTATAAAAGAAACTGTAAATATCTTTACAAATTTTAAATAAATTATTTTCTTTTTGGTTGTTTTGTTATTAGGTTAGGTTCTGTAGTTTTTTAACTGTCGCTTTACGACACCTTCAGACCAACACTCAGCAGTGCAAGCGCAGCTTTCTTTCTCTACCCTTCAGACCGACACCCAGCAGTGCAAGCACAGCTGTCTCTCTCTACCCTTCAGACCGACACCCGGCAGTGCAAGCGCAACTGTCTCTCTCTACCCTTCAGACCGACACCCAGCAGTGCAAGCGCAGCTGTCTCTCTCTACCCTTCAGACCGACACCCAGCAGTGCAAGCGCAGCTGTCTCTCTCTACCCTTCAGACCGACACCCAGCAGCGCAAGCGCAGCTGTCTCTCTCTACCCTTCAGACCAACACCCAGCAGTGCAAGCGCAGCTGTCTCTCTCTACCCTTCAGACCGACACCCAGCAGTGCAAGCGCAGCTTTCTCTCTCTACCCTTCAGACCGACACCCATTAGTGCAAGCACAGCTGTCTCTCTCTACCCTTCAGACCGACACCCAGCAGTGCAAGCGCAACTGTCTCTCTCTACCCTTCAGACCGACACCCAGCAGTGTAAGCGCAGCTTTCTCTTTCTACCCTTCAGACCAACACCCAACAGTGCAAGCACAGCTGTCTCTCTCTACCCTTCAGACCGACACCCAGCAGTGCAAGCGCAGCTGTCTCTCTCAACCCTTCAGACCGACACACAGCAGTGCAAGCGCAGCTGTCTCTCTCAACCCTTCAGACAGACACCCAGCAGTGCAAGCGCAGCTGTCTCTCTCTACCCTTCAGACCGACACCCAGCAGTGCAAGCACAGCTGTCTCTCTCTACCCTTCGGACCAACACCCAGCAGTGCAAGCGCAGCTGTCTCTCTCTATCCTTTAGACCAACACCCAGCAGTGCAAGCGCAGCTGTCTCTCTCTACCCTTCAGACCGACACCCAGCAGTGCAAGCGCAGCTGTCTCTCTCTACCCTTCAGACCGACACCGAGCAGTGAAAGCGCAGCTGTCTCTCTCTACCCTTCAAACCGATACCCAGCAGTGCAAGCGCAGCTTTCTCTCTCTACCCTTCAGACCGACACCCAGCAGTGCAAGCGCAGCTGTCTCTCTCTACCCTTCAGACCGACACCGAGCAGTGCAAGCGCAGCTTTCTCTCTCTACCCTTCAGACCGACACCCAGCAGTGCAAGCGCAGCTGTCTCTCTCTACCCTTCAGACCGACATCGAGCAGTGAAAGCGCAGCTGTCTCTCTCTACCCTTCAAACCGATACCCAGCAGTGCAAGTGCAGCTTTCTCTCTCTACCCTTCAGACCGACACCCAGCAGTGCAAGCGCAGCTGTCTCTCTTTACTTTTCAGACCAACACCCAGCAGTGTAAGCGCAGCTGTTTGGCGGCAGAAATAGGTAACAGGGTGGCACCTACGCAAACGGACTCCTGTACTGAAAAGAAGTTCTTCCCTCCAATCAAAACGTTTAATATTTTTGCAACTAAAGCTGGTAAATGTATTTATAGTACGTGAGGGTAAAAAGGGTCATCCGGTTAATATGATCACTTTCCTTACGCAAAACTGGAGCCTTGTTTTCATAGATGGCCGTCTGATACGATAGCTCTTCATCAGTCAATCAAATAATAAAGGGTCAAAAGGTCGAAGCTTTTTCCACGTCATTTTGACAGTTGACATTATAGCAAATAATATTTTAGTCAGTTTTAATACTGTGTAGTTTAGTTTTTTTTTTTTTAATTTATTCTTCGAAGAGTTCCTAATATTGCCAAGGATTGTTTGCTATTATTTATTAATATATTAGTTATAGTATATCTACAACTTTGTGTTTTGTCTCTGTCCTCCTCGTAGTTTTTGTATTATACGGCAGCAAAGCTTAAGGTGATCATATTACCATAACGTACCTTATTATATTGCTTTTAATTAACTTATATTGCCATTTTTAAGCACTCCGTGTGCTCAATAAATTAAATGTACCAAACGCTTGAAAATTATTCCACTAGGCGAAATGTTTTCATCTAAACGTGACACAAAATAAAACTTAAAAGCGTTATAACGGATATTCTTATTAATGTCAATTTTGTCGAAAGTTACTACTCATTTTATTTTGATTTAGATACAACTTATTATATCTTCCTCCATTGTTCTGCTTGAACATTCGTAATAAAAATATATATAATTTTATTTACCGCTTTAAACGTTCTTTCCAAATCTTTCGCTGCTCCCCTGTAAAGAGTCGTAGTTATAAAGTCGATGAGTTCTCCCTCTACAAGAGAGCATAAACACAAGCATACCATCTTAGTCCTCAGAGGTGATAACGCATCTGCTGCCTTCTTTGTCAAAAGTTGGCTGCAGGGCTGCAGTAGCCACTAACCAACAGGTGGACTGTAAATTCGTTTGTTAGTTTATTTTAAAGGCAGAGACAGTAGCAAAAATTTTGCTACTTTTTATTATTTTAACGCCTAAGAGTAGACAGACAAATACTATAGATTATGTTTTTTAGTTATCATCTTTTTTTCTTTTTTAATGCGGATAGAATTCATATTGTAACTAATTCTGGCATAATGTTAAAGGAGAAACTTCGTCAAGTCGTTAACAACGCTTAATATAACTTACTAATAAAAATCTGCCGGGAAATGCAGCACCGAGACTAAAATTAATTAAGTTATACGAAAGCAATACAACAATCGTTAAACAAAAACTTCCATCGTCTGAAACTTCAAGTTTAAAATTCGGTTTCTGGTTTTTACCCAATAACTTTTACCTACACAAAGAGCCATTCTTTTGACTCGGGGCAAACAAGGTATTATAAACTTTAGGCCCTGGGCGTTAACTAAGGTAGGTAGGTATGTTGTTTAATTTAAAACCGCTACGCCAACTTGAACAAATTCATGTTTACAATGTTTTAATAAAAACGCTGCTTCTTGAAAATCTCAAGAAAACTTTATTATGAAACAATTCGTTGTGTAATAGAAATGTAAAATAAATTTGTTCGAGAATGTGAATATAATCACAGCAAAATAATACATGGCAACGTGATAACGAAATATACAGAGGAAAAGGAGATAGAAAAAATATCAATATGTCCCAACTAATCCTCGGAATCGTTGAGTCGCAAACACCTCGAATGGCAAAGGCCACAAAGTCGACCTTAGCTTCTCAAGAATAAGTTTTTACAACAAAATACATCTTAACGTTCCTAAAACAAATTCATTCAAGTGTGAAATAGGAGGAGCGAACCTCAAAATTCTAGATTAAACTTAATTAAATGTTGAGTAATGAATATGAAATCCGATGAAACAATCAAGTATTGTTCCAGATCTATATACTAACACGTATGTAGCACTATGTAGCACGATTAAAGTGTGGTTGTACAACATTTCGATTTTGGATCTCATTATTCAACTGAATTAAACGTAAGTGAAGAGAAATTTTAATGTGAGTACGGAAATAAATACGAGCGTTACAGTGACTTTTTTATTGCCCTAGAAGCATAAAGCTTTCAAAGTGCTACGAAATTCACCACGCAATATAGTTTAAGTGAAACTCGCCGCCTGACTAATGTATGATTCCATTATTCGTACTTTAATACGCCTAAATAAATCTAGAATACCTGCAAAATATAGGAATGTAAAATTGTGCAGGAAAAATTGTTTCGAGTACATGCGTCTCTGTTTTCACATCGAAAGGTATTTTGGCAGACACAGAAAACGTATTCGGTAACTAAAAGGGAGCTTTCGAGAGCTCGTTTTGTGGCGGTAGTGGAAGTGAAACGCGTCCGGAATCCGTGATTGTACGACCCTTTGAATATTAACTATCTGATGACCTGCCCGTAACTGGAGCACGGTTTCGAAAGGTTAATACCGACTACCGGCTGTTACATTTTACAGACAGCAAAGAAAGTGGCGTTAATAAAAACAAAATATGCGATCTAAGTAGTAGTTAGAGCACGGTTTTTACGTTTTAATTTGATCAAAAAAAAAAATATTAGGACATCAATTAAAGTTGTTAATTATACGGAAAAAAACGTTTCCTTTTATGTTAGTTTTGTAACGGGAAAGACGAAAATATATTAGAATGATATAATATAACTTTCTAATACTGTTTAAATACTCAGACTTGTTTAATTATCATCACACGTCCCGGGGCAGTCCTTAGTGTCCTCAGCATCCTTGCAGTGCTGGTTAAAAGAATTTTCAAGAAAGTTGTTTAATATTTAAAAGGGGGCAAACGAGCATGTGACTTACCTGATAGTAAGTGACTATCGCCGCCCGTGAACAACTGCAACACTAGACTGATTAGAAAGAGACAGGTAGTACAGAGATCATTACTACTTAAGTAAGCGATACTAAATGACTGTACGAAAGTCGTACATAATTTACTTAAACGTGTTTTCAGAGAGTTATATATTGTGGTTGACTTTCTTTCCTTGCATTTTTAGTGTACAGATAAATCTATTTTTAATTACGAAAAGAGAATACTATGTACCCCTTTTTATAAGCATATTGTTCACACGCAGCTGTTTCAGATTTTGTATAGTGATATTTTATGTGGAGAAGTACTGTAGTAAACTAAAATGTATTTGAATATTATTTTATTGCATCGTCAGCATCGTCATCATCATTACAGTCCTTCACAAGGCCAATTCTGAACATAAGCCCAAAATTATGGAACATCTTCTCGTCAGGTATATCTTCAAAAGAGATTGTACAACCAGTGCGTGTTGCCAGCGATAACCTATGTATGAGATGTAGACTTTTTTTTTTTTTTGCGCCCGAAGCAATTAAAGGGCTACCCTGTACGTAGGGAGGCGGAAAATGCATTACGCATACCACGATAGCCGGTCTATCGTGGTTATGGGGGACTCACTGTCCTACCGGGGACCCTAAGTGATACCCCCTAAAAACCGCCTTTGGGGACAGGCAGCTGGCTGATTAAGCTCTATTGTGCATTATCATGAGCGACCCTCTTTTGGGAAAAGAGGGCGCAGGCGGCTAAGAGCCGCTGAGGGAGTGCCTACGAAGGCAAAATAGTATTAGTTAATATAATAATAATTAATTTAATTAGAACTGGCCTGAGCCGCCAGGAGGCAGTTCAGGTCGTTTGACAGTTTATTTGGCGGGTCCGAGAGAGAGTTTCTCGGCCTGCGGACACGATAGCGAGAGGGGGGTGGGGCTGCATAAGAAGCCGCCTCACGAATTAAATTGTTTGGGTGCGACTCTGAGGCCTTGAAGAAGTGTAGATGTAGACTTTCACTGTAGGCCGTATAAAGAAGCTCAATGCCGCTCAACGAGCTATGGAGAGGGTTATGCTCAGGTTTTCTTTGCATATATATTATTTACATATATATTTATTTTATTGTATACCTATTTGTAAATGTATTTTATTTCCAAAAACATAATAATCAAGGAATATATATATATATATATATATATATATATATATATATATATATATATATATATATATATATATATATATATATATATATATATATATATATATATATATATATATATATATATTATCACTACGTTTTAATTATATTCTATGCTCAAATAGTCTCACAGTCTCGAATATCTGCTGCAAGAGCTGCTTTACATTTTTAAATGTGACACGTCGCGGCAGTAAAATAGGTGCATTGGCAGATTTTATTATCCGCTAAGATAATTGGTCGTTATGCGGTGTCAAAACGCAATGCTCTCGTGGAGAAACTTATTATAACTTGGTCCGTCCGCCACACCTCGCTTCTGCATCCTTGTTCGGAAAATCGCATAATAAAGGCGCAGTTTACACGAAAATCGTATAATTTGATGATCATAAAATATAACTCTGCAATACTGCATTGAATCAGGATAGGGTCAAACGGTCCAAAACGGCGGCAAGAATCCATATGTCGATTGCTATTGAACTGCCGAGGGGAGCACAATATTTGAGGAATTAAACAACGTTTTACGTTAGCCCCAACATTTACACTGAACACACATTCAAACCTGAATGTTTATTTTATTTTTCAAATGCGAGACTGCTGCTGATACAATTTTTGTATTTATACTAGTAGAATGGGTGACAATCGATCACATTATTCACCTGATGGTAAATGGATGCAGTGACCCACAGACATTTACTTCTATCATGGATTTAAAATCTAAATTTGGAGGCCTTGTTACTAGTAAAAAGTGTATCCGGTTCTTTAAGCTCACTACACGAAACATAGAAGCTTTAATTTGCTGTTACACTCCGTATTTTGTTTGGTCCCCCACCACGATTGAAACCACTTTTGCCACCTCTACGTGAAAGTTCTACAACAAATAATTTGGTTGAAGTAAGGTGAAAATTCAAGTCGCCACATTGGCTTGTCAAAATTTCTCCTTAAGATCAGGTGGTATATAAGTCAAGTTCTAATATATTGGTTAAAGATATATATACATATTATTTAATTTCCGTGAAAAAAAGTGCTTGAATGTGGCCGTGAGCAAGCGGAACATTATAGTTACGTCGTCATTAAGACCGCAATTCGCCCGTATATTTGGTCAGGCAAGATTAATTGCTTATAACATCATCTGTCAACCCGAAGAACATTTGACGTTATGTTTGATTTACAAATAGCACTACACTAGCACCTTTCGTGTAACTTGTAGATACATTATTAGACTGTATATTTCTATATTTGGAAACAATACATAGTTTCCTTAATAAAACAGGTAGTAAGATTCGTCGTAGACGTATAAAGGTAGAAATAAAACAAATAATAAAAAGCATGCATGCATTCCGCAGCATGATGTGTAGAAATTGTTCGGAACAAAAATGAGCACACTTCATAAAATTTACTTGCTGAATCTCTTACAGGTTGTTTCATTTGCTAAATGCAAACTGCAGGTCGAATAACAATCAAGCACTAATTGTGGTTCTACTAATTTGCATTGGCGTGTCGACTTACGTTCCGTCTGCCGCGCCTGTCCCAGTTAGCCTTCCATGTACGAATGAAAAACAAGCCCTTTTTAGCTTACTTTAAAAGAAAACAACATATAAAGAAAAACATACAGTTAAATTGAGGTGGTTCTCAATTAGACTGTTCGTTTTTTCTTTGTATGTTATTTAACTTATTTAGATGATTCTTTTTTATTATATAGGGCTTACTACAGTGCGATTCGATAATTTAATATAAATATAGTTTTGAGTAAATATTCCACCCGTAATTAAAGAAAATGGAGGATGAAGTTCTTAATTTAATTATTTAAATGACATTTAAGTGGTTGCCTTCAGCTTGTAATTTATATAAGATTTAAAAAGGATGGTGAAATTATTTACTAAGTTTTAAGTCTTTTGCGGCCCGCAATAGTATCATAGAAAGATATATATGTATGTGTGTGTGTAAAGTGAAGATTTTTTGAAAACTAAATGGAATCAAGAGATGTGGAAAAAATGAGTTGTTTTGTTTGATATTCGTGTTCAGATCATTGGTGCTGGTAATGGAATATATAAAAAATTAATTGTCTTAGAGATGACTCGGAAAAAAATTGATTCGACTTGAAATTCAGGTAACTCAATTTTGAACTCAATTAACGCAATTCAAATTAATTGAACGAAGCTGTGTCAATTTGTCACAAATTAATTGGTAGTTATATATTTTTGGTTTGCAATCGACAATCTTCATAAAATTATATCACTTTAACGTTATGACGTAAGTCTAAATGTTATTAATAATTTGACTATCACAAGGTATACTTAATGTAAATTGATGTAAATCGACATTAAATAATAAACATATTACGTTATATCAATTTATTATTATATTACATAATATATCAATAAATTGCTTGAATTAGTAAGTCGATTTCATCACTAAATTGTAGACAGACACTGCATTGACCGTAAGATAAAGATGCGACTCGAGTAGAATTTTGTGACTCGAGCCATTCGGGTTAATTTATGTATAGTACGTTTCTAGGGCAGGCGGAAAAAAGTACATTGACCTCAAGTATTGTGTTAGCATCGAAACAAAACGACAGCTATTGCTTCCATACATTTCTTTATATATTACGTATTGTTATGCGCTAAGCGTGTCTCATGGTACGGGGTAGGGTCGCATGTAGTTGAAGGAAGCGGCCATTCAGAGATAATAAACCTGTGTCTCACGCCGTGCGTGATGCATTTTTATTAAGTATGTTTTGTTAATTGTATTATTACGTTTTGTATTAAAAAATTTGTTACAGTTTTGTGACGTTTTGTATATTATCACAATTATGAAATCGGATCCATCGACATTAAAATCTCATAAAAGACTTTACGTCACCACGAAAGAAGCGGAAATTGTCGCATATTTAATTAAATAATGATTGTAAACATCTATAAATATATAAAAGAAACGTGGTTTAATAACGTATATCCATCCAAAACGGTTATGAAAAAGAAGACCGCCGATATTTTAGGTTATAATCAAAGTGTCGGACTCTTCTACATCTACATCATCATAAGATGATTCTGAAATATATACAGATGAATAGTCTGTCAAGTGTCTCTGACAATATTTTATGAGAAGTTTTATGTATGTTTCAAGGTTGGCTGCTGAAAAATGCTTAGCATTAAAAGTTCGTCTTTTTACCTACCTACCTACTTATTAAAGTACTTACCTACTACTAACGTAATAATGAAAATTGTAATAACTCATGATTTATAAATAATAAACTTAAATTAATGTTAATTTGATTTTTAATTCATTTAGATACAGGGTAATCTTCTTTCTTTATTATATAATAATAGACATAGGGCCTGTAAAGAACTTCGCACTCGGCACCCTTGCCTTTCACTCTAATGATGTATGTAATGATAAAAGGATTAAAAAAATGAACCTTAACAAAAAAGATTGCCTACACCGATGATATCGTCAAAGGTCAATGTCCTTTTTTCAGCCTGCCCTAGAAACGTACTATACGTATGTCGCTCTAGTTGTACACGAGTTTTCGAGTAATAGTTTATCACTAGAGTTGAGAGTAGCGATTACTTTAGTAAACCATTTTTAAATATGTACCATTATTAAATAAGTAATATGTGGCAATATGAAATTAAATGTAAAATATTAAATATTTATTTAATTGTAGTGTTTACATGTTCTTTTTCATGTTTGTAGTATTTTTAAATCTATAAACTGCTTTTTACATATCTTACAAACCACTTTAATCACGATATTCTTTTTTTTTTTCTTAAAAATAAAGTCACACTGACGGTTTTTGTGTTGTTGTTGCATTCTTATCACTCATACTATATACAAACAAGTATATGTCAATCACCTTTTATGTTATGCACTACCTATACGAAGCAACAACTAAATAATAAGCAATGATAGTACAACCACGATATTATAAATCAAACTAAATTCACCTTTGTTTACAACATGCCGGATGTAGCACCACCATGTGTATTAGTTGTAGCACGAATGGGTCGGCTCAGTCGGGGAAAGACGATGCTCTCACAGAATACCAGCGTAAAATAGCAGTTAAATGCTACTGTGTTTCATATAACGAGTGTAGATAACCGGAGATCCTTTTTACTGGAATTAAGGCATTCCATCTCAGTCCTTAGGGGTGACAACGCATCTTCATTTATTCTGCATTACCTATTGAACATAAATGTAGATGTCTGTGGGCCACAGTAACCACTTACCATCAGCTGGACTATGTGCTCGTTTGTCACCCTATCCTATTAAACTATTCCTTTTTCCAGAGTTAACAGCCTTATATTATTATGCAAACTTATGTACTATAATATAATTCAAACTATATACACCGCATGGTTAATAACGCTTTGTTATTCGATGATAAATCTTTATAGGCTATTGCACCCACTTATCATCAGATATACTATTTATTCGATATAAAATCAAAATAGCTTAACCCCTCAAGCGCCATAAAAGCGCCATCGTTTCCAGTAAAAAAGGGTCTCCGGATCTCTACACTCACCATACGAAACACACCAGTATTGAGCTGGTATTTTAGGCTGGTATTCTGTGAGAGCGTGATCCTTCGTCGGTCGAGCCGACCTATTCGTGCTACAAATTTAATATAAAAATTTTTTTTCAAAAATTTCAAATAAACTTACATTATTATTTTGTACACTCGGCTAAAAACTAAATATTCTACAAAATGAACGACTACTGGAAAGTATTATTTTGGAGGGGATCAATTTTAATTTTTTATTTTAACCTTCTAAGTATAGTTGTGCGTGTTGTTCACACTGGCACGATATTAATTACGTCGATATCGCTCAGCTGTTGTTAGTGAACACACCCGAAGGCGATACTTTGTGTCGCTGTTTTCAATGTTTCTGCCTCCCCGAACCACACGATATTGCTTTTGACGATCATTCACGCATGATGATATTAGTGATGCGTAATTTTTAACTTCCCAGTGGGAAGTTATTGTAATGGGTCCGATTTTGCAAATTGGAAATTTTAATATATCTCCACATTTCAAGGTCTTTAGAGTCGAATAGTATGGTTTATAAAAGGATTTATGTGCGTGCACATGAATTAGGTGTTACTTTGCGGAAATCCGTTATAATAAAAAATAAAAATATAAATTTCTTTGCAACCTTCCGCTAAATAAATACAATGATGTGTCTTACCTGGATTGAAGTACACCTCCCTCCCTCCCTCAATTGCATGCACTAACTCCGTCACCACTAGTCCCAGCACCACTACTCCCAACACCACTATTCTAGGTAAAACACACAATGAACGATAATACGACACGTGTTTCGCCTCTAGACGAGGCATCTTCAGGTAATGTAGACTCTACGTGTCTTACCTGGATTGAAGTACACGTCCCTCCCTCCCTCAATTGCATGCACTAACTCCGTCACCACTAGTCCCAGCACCACTACTCCCAACACCACTATTCTAGGTAAAACACACAATGAACGATAATACGACACGTGTTTCGCCTCTAGACGAGGCATCTTCAGGTAATGTAGACTCTACGGTGGCTGACTGCTAAGTGAACGGCGTCTAGTATCTGGTATCTAGATGTTTGTGCTGTTAGTCTATGCGACTCTTACAGCTTCATCTTGTCTTAGAGCCTTGCAGGCCGCGAGCTAATTAAAAAAGGGAAAGGCAATGAGGTGAGGATGATGATGAGATGGTTTATGATTTGATATTGTTCTATACCTAATTGTTCTATATCTAACCGCAGTCCGAGGGGGGGCGTGCGGACCCTCATCTCTGACTGCTCAGCTCGTGTCGGTTGATGGTCTGGGCGGTGAAAACCGTCCTGGAACGCGGGTGTACGGTGTGTACGCGGTGTGAGCTGGAACGCGTCGTGCCCGTCTGCGGGTGCGATGCGATTGCGCGATTGTCCTAATAGTGTTTGTCCCATTTAGTGTGGGTGTAGTGTCGTTGTGTGATGTGCCTGCGACGTTTGGGTCAAATGGATCGAGCGGTTGAGGTGGTTCTGGAGATAGGGCGCGACGTTTGTTATCGGAACGTAGTTAGCTGCGTTTGTCACTAGCGGGTTAGGGTGGGTTTCTACTCTATCGAAGTAGCGTTGGGACATCTCCTTAAAATATTCGGAGATGGATGGTAATTCACAATCATTGTGTAAATCAGAGTTCCATTGATACCACCGTGCACCGGTGGCTTTCCGGATGAAAAAGTTTTGTACTCTTTGGAGTTTTAGAATATGGGTCTTATATGTGTGGGCGAAAGCTACACTTGCATAATTGGTCTAACGCAGGTTTTATACAGTCGGAGTTTGTGTCTTAGCGACAGCTTACTCCTGCTGTCATCCTCCTCCTCTCTTACGACACAAACCAGGAGACAAATAGCAACTAAAAAACAAAAAACCGCCGAGCTTGGCACCTGTGTCGAATATTCCCCCTAGGAGGTAACTTATGGCGAATATCCACCCTGGGAGGTAATCTGCAGGAGAGTCCTATTGGACTTTTGATAAGTTGAAACAGTAACAATGACAGGAGTTGAAGTTTTAACTTTTAGAACTATGTATTAATATTACCAATTTAAACAATCTGAATGATGAATAAGTTCAAGTTTTATTAAATCATTGCATGCAGTCCTACTAAAAATACTGGATATTTAAGTACATGTTGAAGCCAAGGAGTAACTTTGATAAAATTTTGAATTTATACGTTATATCAGTCGCGTTGAAGTTTCCTCTGCAACTTTGTTTTTTTGAGTTTAATCAGTGTCACTTTCTATCAGAACTGTATAATGTATTTGATTGGAAGCAAAAATTTGTGCTCACAAAGTCGAATCTGCATGTTTATCTTCCCAAAATATTTGGTGAAAAAGGACAAATGCTCTAAAAACTTATTTTTAATTCAAAATTCAAAAAGATAAAAGATCTTAGTTCCTTGAATTTCAATACCTTTGTAATTATGCCTCAACATGACTCAGATGTACCTGTGCTTTCTCTTAGGTCCAATATAATCGTTCAGATACAAAAATAGACCAGGGAATCCATATTTCAACAAAATTTTACACTTTACTATTTTGTTACTATATCACTAGATGCAGCGATGACCTGGTTATAGATACAGGAAGTCTATGGATGCAAGCGGCTTAACTTTCCTAGTGTTTTACTTTTTAAAAGTAATTTCTTGTTTTAAGTTATAAAGCAAAAATGAAGCTAAAAACTTTTGAGTAAAATTTTACTTACTTCTCATTTTTTTATTTTACGGAGCTTTTGGTTGTTTGGTTGGTTGTCACGAAGTTGTCATTATCGTACCCTTAAAATTGGCTGTAGGCTGTATTTTTTGAATGAGCTGAATTTTCATACTAGATTAAATTTGGTTTTTATAATAAATAAAAACACTCAATAATTCTTTCGATTCCTTTGATTAAAAGCATGTTTAATTCCATTTAAATTGCTAAATATCTTAAAAAGTTCCCTGTTTTCACTCTTTTACATTTAAAACCTTTGCGACTAAGTAACTACAAATGCTAAGAAAACATTCAAGAAGACATGACGATGTCACTGATTTATTGAAACCATTTATCTTAATGAATTGTAAATATGCGACTTACTCAACAGATATTATAAGAACCTCTCAAAATTCGCATTTCCTTTTCCTTAAAAAGAATACGTAAGTATATTAATACGTCAACGCATAAATTGTCGTACGATTTGTTAGTCACACTTGCGTGGGGCTTCAACGATGATGTGCACAGATGCCCACAAAACTTCGCGGTCTCACTCATAATCTCAGTATATTAATACGTCAGCACATAAATTGTCGTACTATTTGTTAATCACACTTGCGTGTGACTTTAACAATTATGTGCATAGATACCCACAGAACCTCTCAATCTCACTCAAAATCTGAGTTGTCCCGGAAACGATACTTCCAAACTCAGCCTTCAGCTTTGACAGTTGGCTCTTTCTAGCAGATAGATCCTCTTGCAAAGACTCTAAAACCATGATTCCGCACAATCGCTTCTTCAATACGAGCAGTATTAAAGTTGCGTAAGTCCCACCGTATGTATTTGGAGTTCCGTTTATTCAGTTGCCAGTATGTCATCAAATATGTTGAAGACTGCAGTTTCATTTCCCGACTAACAGCCGTGAGATTAAGAGTGTGATCGGAGAGTTTTTGTGTTCTTCGGCGGTGAGTCTTACAGACCTTAACTCCGACCGCACGAACAGTTTTCACGAGCTTGTCACTCGCATAGTCCATTGCATTGCAGTCTTCTAGGCACTGGAAACGGTTCTGTAACTTGAGCTGAAAGGTTTTGGGATTTTGGATTAGAGCACGAGGGGATGGAGCGTTGACTTCATTAGACGGAATTTCTTCAACTTAACGTTTAGGTTCAGTGTGCCTCCAACCATTCGGTGATCGCTGCAAGATTTCACCCTTGCGATCATTGAAACATCACTGAACAGTTGCCATCTAGTGCTCATAATGAAGTCAATCTTATTTTTTGTCGAACCGTAGGGGTTCTACCAGGTCTACTTTCTGTGGGGTCGTTTCTGGCAGAAAAAGTTTATCAAAGGGAGTCCCTCTTTCTTCAAGAAGTCGGCCAGCTGCTAGCCTCTTGGGTTCCACCAAATTTTCCTACCTTCAGCTTACTGTTTTTTCTTGTACCTAGTTTTGCGTTGAAGTCTCTCATTAAAACCGTTATATATAGTGGGTTTTGAATATAATTAGATATTCAAAACCCACTATATATAACGTTTATAGAAGTATCCTCATAAATTACCTCCACCTCCTCATCGGGATGTGACCTTCAGCGAAAACCATTTGGTGATACTGAGCATAAGGTGCGCAACTCTCGTTGACAAACTCCCAATATTTACAAAGTTGGTGACGTGAGACTTGTGGATGATAAATTCAATACCTCCTTGGGACAGATGAATGCCCTTCCAATTATAGAACAAGTTGCTGGATTCAAGAATAACCGTATCCTTCTCCTCTCTTCGGACCTCGGATTTTCCTTAATATTCCACCGTACCTTGTCTATGTCTTCTTCCAGCTCCACGATCTTTTCGTAAATCTTCAGAGTGTGTGCGTTGTATATTGCTAGGTCAAGTCGTCTTAGGCGGCAACCGAACCTCCACCGAAGATTCTGAGCACCCCATGCCCCGCCGTTACCATGGTCGTCACCGTAGCCAAGAATAGCGGGGCCACTGGGGACTGGGATCCATCTCGTCTCTTTGTAACTTATCATTAACGGTGTATTGCCATAGTTGTCACGCTTGGTGGGCGGGTAGGCCACCGCAGTTTTATTTTTTTACAATTGCTGTTCTGGAATCAGGAAGATGCTGCAGCCCATCCACTGCCTGTTTACCTCTGTCATTTTTTACGATACCCACGGGAAAATATGGGGTAGTGGAAATTCTTAACCACCAACGCATGGGTATGAGAATAGCAGCATACAAAAGCAGCTAATTGCTGTTGTGTTTCGTATGGTGAGTGTAGAGATCTGGAGACCCTTTTTTACTGGAAACGAGGCATTCCATCTTAGTCCTCACGGGTGACAACGCATCCGCGTTTTGATTCTTAATCGAGGATAAATGTAGATGTCTATGTGCTACAGCATCCACTTACCATTAAATAGACTGTTTGCTCGTTTGTTACCCTTATTCTTAAAAAAATGCTTAACTTATCATAATTTAGTATAAAAAACCTTTCACTTTTTCTGTATATCGATCTCATCTCTACGCCACATCTCTTGTTCAAAGTATTTGAATATCATATCAACACCTGATTTAGCAGTTTTATTTACGAAAATCTTCCTATATCTTTTACAATCAGGATTTTGGAGCTTGGATACAACTTTTTACATCATTAGACGGTGTCTTATGGAATCTAAACCAAGTTTAGTTACAGAAACTGAATGACAAGTGTTAAGCGGGGCAGGGTGTTGAGAGTTTTATAGCATTAAATTGACAAACGAGCATACAGCCCACCTGGTCGCATGCGAATGCTGTTGTCCATAGAACAACTACATCTATACTATAAGAAGAATCACAATGCAATAGAATGTCTCATTACCAGTAAAAAAGGTTTTCGATTAGAACAATCACCAGACGAAAGATTAAGTTGTTATTTTAGGTGGTTATGCGAGAGTACAGTCATGTTTTGTGTGTATACCTATTAATTACTGCATCTATGAAACTAGGAAGATAATGAAGACATGCCTCCAAATTATGCAGTAATAATTAAATATTTTTTAACTTTTGTCTATTTTTTAAGAAAAAAAAAGTGTTCTACAAGCAAGCTGATGGCGGGACGGTGCGCTCGCCTGCATCTCGTGCATCCCATTGTTGCCGATAAATTCGTGGAGGACTTTGAAGCTAAAGCTTTCTTAATACTCCTGTATATCTAAGATGTTACAACGATACATAGACGATTCTCTGACAGTTTTACTATCAGGAAAAGTTGCATTCTTAGACCGCCTTAACTCCATAATTTTTATAAAAATAAAAATATCAATTTCTTTGCAACTTTCCGCTAAACAACTGTTAAACAACTGTTGGTAAACAACTGTTTAGCGGAAAGTTGCAAAGAAATTGATATTTTTATTTTTATTATAATGGATTTCCGCAAAGTAACGCCTGATTCTATCAATTATCCATAATTTTTGTAACTCAATTCACAACTTTCTAATAACACTATACCAATTGATGTTTAAATGTTGTCGTAAAGCGACAATTAAAAACTAAAGAACCTAACCTAACAACGAAACAACAAAAAAGAAAATAATTTATTTAAAATTTGTAAAGGTATTTACAGTTTCTTTTATAAAAAAAAGTATGAAGGTGATGATGGGCTGTAATGATTATAGTGAATTACAATTTTTTTTTTAAAAAAGTTAATAACAAAGATAAATGAGTACTAAAACAATGTATGCACAGGCTATGCCTATGGTAGGTGCACAGCGCCTGATCTAGGTACACGCAGCGCTTGAAGTAGGCACACACAGCGCCCGGAGTGGGCACACACAACGCCCGGAGTAGACACACAGCGCCCGGAGTAGACACGCAGCGTCTGGAGTAGGAACACGCAGCGTCTGGAGTAGGCACACGCAGCGCTTGAGGCAAGCATGCACAGCGGCCAAAGATAGCGCGGGCACTAGTAGGTGGAGGCGTAGGCGTGGCTAGGCGACGACTTCAGGAGAAGGCAGAGGCTTGCAAGATCCCAAGGCAGTGCGGATAAGGCCTTTAGGAAGTGCTTCTCGTATGAAAGCTGAAGTGAGACTTGCCTTTATTGGCCGATTGTTCGGCTTTTATACTTTTTGACGGATCAGGGATAAGAACGGGAAGTTATTTAAATTAAATTTGAAATTATTTAAATTAAAAGCAAATTTTTGTAAATGGCCAAGAGGAAAAGAGTATTTTTGTGGAAATATTGAAGTAAAAACATCAGGCCGGTAACAAATTTGAATAAAAATTGCCATGACAACCAGATAAACAACGATGTCAAAACATGTCAAATTTTGGTTTTAGGCTCGTAATAGAGAAACGGCAAGATTTAAGTGAAAAATGAGATATTATTTATAAAGGAAAAAAGGTAGCGCAACAGCGCGCACGAAGCCCAAAATTGCAGAGTTACGGAGAACTAAATAAAAGACCGAAAAAGGTAGACTCCATTGACACCGATTTAAAAAGTGCTGATAACGTGAAAATACGAAGTGAAAATGATTTGTTATTGTGTTCTTACGGTTTAAAAACGTTACAGGATCCTATGGAAATAAAGATGATGCAAAATATCCAGTTTTGAGGTGAATGCAGAAAATCAAAAACAGAATGGAAAAATAGTGTAAAATGATATGTAAGTAGCATAACACTACAATGTTTAATGTTACCACGTTCCATAACAGTCAGCTACCTTGGGAAAATTAACACTCTGAAAAATCCATGAAAGAATTCAGAGAGCACATGTGATCTGAGGCAGTAAACACCTATCCAACTCCACCGAGCTTTAGTAAGTCAAACAGTTATTGCAAAACTACAAAACTACTAGTGTTGGGTCCTAACCCTAGGTCACATTGACCAAGTCAAGTGTGTGCCTGCTGTATTAACCTATGTCAGAGAATTCAAAGACATGATAATGAATGTGCTTTTTCTTATATAGAATAAATAAAAATATAAAAATCCCCGCGTAAAAGAACATATAACTGACAAAAAGAACCGACGCAATGGGAAATCTGCAGTCTGTAAATATGTTCAAGATCGTCACCGCAATTCCATTAAATTTGGCACACCATGAATTCTCGTATTCACGAAAGAAGGCCGCTTTCTAGTACGAATGATGATTTGCGAAAAATCCGAATATCAATAGCGACATTATTAATAAAATTAAACGCAAATCCAAACGCTGCAGCACGAATTAGTTAGCTCGACTGGATTATGAGCACGTCCTCAAAAAAAAACCAGTGTTACAAAGGAGAGTAATGCTGGTGGATTTTGTGAGTGTAGAGAATGGGACATATTTTTTATCGGTAAAGACAGGAAGTAAGAAGGTGTCAGGGGTTGTCACCCCCAAAAGTGACAGAGGGAAACAGGCAGTAGATGGGCTGCAGCATCTTCCTGATTCCAGAACAGCAATTGTACAAAAATAAAACTACCCGCCCGCCAAGCAACGCAACTCCTTTTACAATTTTTACTCGAGGACAGATATAGATGTCTATGGGATACTACAATCATTTGTGCTTATCCTATCTTTTATAAGCATTAAAGACATTAAAAAAACATATTTCGATTACCTTAATAAATACATAAACCTCTCTTTGCGTAAAGTCCACCTCCATGTTTTCCCGCTCGTTCCGGTTTTGTGCTATTGATTTATTTACTAATTTTTTTCTCAAAAACTACATTTTGTTCAAAAACTGAAGGTAACTATGACATAAGCATCTCAGTCCCCTCGTGATCATGGGTGCTGTAAAACGCCTGAAACGTCGGGAATAAAAATAAATTTATTAAATACGACGAAATCCGTATAAATAGTTTTATTCAACGATCTTCATCATGTATTTCATATTGTACATGCGATTTCTTTATTTTCGATGTCTTTCGCGTAATTGTTTAGGTGTTAGTAAAATATTTTATTTTAGTAACAAATACCTGTTACACTTTAGTATATAGATTTAGTACAAAGAGAAGTAGATCACTTTAATTGTTAATTCATGTATCCATTAGTCAACAACTAACGTGCACCGTGACGCGCGACTTGCTGTTTGTCTCTGTTCCAGTAAACGTGCTAAGAAAAGTTCCGCATCGTCGCTTAACATAACGCGCGATATGTTGAACACGTATGCAACACGTTGCGAATCAACTGTTACCTAATGAATACAACATGCTTAATGCTGCTATGTTTCGTATGCTGTGTGTAGGGAACCGTATTTGAGGTGTCTGTGATTAGCAGCATCCAGTTACCATCATGTGGAATGTGTGCCTTATTGTCACACTTTTCTATTAGAAATGAAGTACTTGTCAAAATGATTGACAATAACTAAGATTTGCTAGATCATTTGATTTCTTAAATTTGATAGATTTGAAGTATCAAAAGCCGAATTAATAGCATAAGATAAGAAAAAAATTATGCAAAAGCATCATCATATATTTCATCATATAGATAGTAGTATTATGAATGTAGGATATGTTATTGTATATAAGATTTTAGAACGCCTGCATATGTATCTTAGTATTATTTAACGGCCAATTACGTGGTAAAGTTTGTACAATTACTCTGAGATTGGATTGTTACCCGGGCTATAAACAAATGTTTATATCAGATGTCTGTCTCTAGACCCTCACTGAACAAAATTGGGATTAAAGTTTAGTTTCCATGTGGTGGTGGCGTAAAAGCTCGCTATCATATGGTAACTAAATTATTAAGCTACCTGTAGACCGGAGCACAACTAGTTGATGGTAGAAATAGGTACGAATACCCTCTTACCTACCCCGATGGACTGTTTGGCAGAAAAGTAGTCCTATTATCCAGAAAAACATGATCTAAGACGTAGTTTAATTACACGAAGCATTAATAAATTGCAGCTTTAAAAAAGTTTTGAATTAAAAGTGTTACAAGTGTTTACTCATACAAACATTGCCGCAAGTTTAAAGGCGACAGGCGATCAAATTTGCCGGTCGTAATCGAAATCGAGTGTGAATTATAAAATGGGAATAATTGCATAGCAAATGTTTATACGCGATCCAGTCATTAGCTATTTCTACGCGTCTTTTGCTAGAACTGTTTGTTCCTAAGTTTCCAAGGTTATTTGGGCGCAGTATTTCTATTGAACCGGACATTTAAACCGATTAAAAAAAGACGTCGAAGACACTGAATTAATAATGTAACGTAAGGGCGAATAATAATGTAAGTTTTTACATTTTTCACTCTAAATCAAAAATTTAGATCACAGCAGCCAGTCTCAACGAAGACTTGCCAGCGTAATACTAGATTATAGTGCACTCCATTTCCTCACTCTCATAGTCCGATGGTATGAAAATCGGACATGAACAGAGTGAGTGAGAGAGAGAGAGAGAGAGATAAAGTGAAGGACTATCCGCTTCCCAAGGTACTTCAGACTGCTACTGAGAGATTTTTTTATCAATAAACCTAATAAACGATCCGAGATTGAAACCTGACACTACGACACTAAAAATAGATTAGGAAGGCGCTTATATTCCAGGGCAGATGGGGATTTCCGTGTACTTTAAAAATACATTTATAAAAATAAAAATTTTCACCGATCCCGTTACAGCCTATTACAAGTCTACATAGCCTTATTCAAGGTATGCATTTCTTAAACGATTTACTTATACTCACCTCGCTTGGCAGGCGGATTAGTGAGCGCAATGCCGATATCCTCGTGCTGATAATACTGCTCCCATCGCCTATTTCTTTAATTAAGACTTTGATTCTTCGCCATTAGTCGTCTCGAATCGTTCCTTAAACACCAGCGTGCAACACTTTTGGGTGTGGTTTTCATTTGTAGAAAAGTAGGGCGTTGTTCACAGTGCAGTGGTTCACAATTACATCACAAAAAACATATTACTATTACAAATACTGCTTAAAAAATTACAGCTGAACATAGGCCTCCTTCATAGGATTTTGCCATAGTTGCCATGCTAGGTTACGGGTTGGGAACCGCAGGTTTTATTATTTTGAGTTGTCATCAATCAGCAGTGGACCTTAATGTGCTGTAACGGTAACGGTTATCAGGAAGACGCTAATGCCCAACTCATGTTTGTTTATTATTTCGAGTTGTTGTCAACCTATGGGTGAGACCTATGTTCAGCAGTGGACCTTAATATGCTGTAACGGTAACGGTTATCAGGAAGACGCTAATGCCCAACTCATGTTTGTTTATTATTTCGAGTTGTTATCAACCTATGGGGAGACCTATGTTCAGCAGTGGACCTTAATATGCTGTAACGGTAACGGTAATCAGGAAGACGCTAATGCCCAACTCATGTTTGTTTATTATTTCGAGTTGTTATCAACCTATGGGGAGACCTATGTTCAGCAGTGGACCTTAATATGCTGTAACGGTAACGGTTATCAGGAAGACGCTAATGCCCAACTCATGTTTGTTTATTATTTCGAGTTGTATTCAACCTATGGGTGAGACCTATGTTCAGCAGTGGACCTTAATATGCTGTAACGGTAACGGTTATCAGGAAGACGCTAATGCCCAACTCATGTTTGTTTATTATTTCGAGTTGTTTTCAACCTATGGGTGAGACCTATGTTCAGCAGTGGACCTTAATATGCTGTAACGGTAACGGTTATCAGGAAGACGCTAATGCCCAACTCACGATTGTTTATTATTTCGAGTTGTTATCAACCTATGGGTGAGACCTATGTTCAGCAGTGGACCTTAATATTCTGTAACGGTAACGGTAATCAGGAAGACGCTAATGCCCAACTCATGTTTGTTTATTATTTCGAGTTGTTATCAACCTATGGGTGAGACCTATGTTCAGCAGTGGACCTTAATATGCTGTAACGGTAACGGTTATCAGGAAGACGCTAATGCCCAACTCATGTTTGTTTATTATTTCGAGTTGTTATCAACCTATGGGGAGACCTATGTTCAGCAGTGGACCTTAATATGCTGTAACGGTAACGGTAATCAGGAAGACGCTAATGCCCAACTCATGTTTGTTTATTATTTCGAGTTGTTATCAACCTATGGGTGAGACCTATGTTCAGCAGTGGACCTTAATATGCTGTAACGGTAACTGTTATCAGGAAGACGCTAATGCCCAACTCATGTTTGTTTATTATTTCGAGTTGTTATCAACCTATGGGGAGACCTATGTTCAGCAGTGGACCTTAATATGCTGTAACGGTAACGGTTATCAGGAAGACGCTAATGCCCAACTCACGTTTGTTTCGCTTTGTCGCATCTTACGATACCCACAAAAATTTATATGATGACTTTTTTTTATAAAAATCCTTGTTACATTTAACAAAGAAATAGTTTAATTTTGCAATTCTCCTAGGGATTCTAGGATGGTTATAAACATCGGCACTTTAGTAAACGACTTATACCCTAATCCAAAACAAACATAAAATCGAGGGAAAAATGTAATATCTGTAAATTTTATGAACGCATACACAAACGTGGCTATACATAAACATATTACGTATTTACTCGTATGTTCTTAACTTTTTTAGATGGCAATAGTAATTGTCTTGAAGATTAAAGTTTATTTTATAACATTTTGGCCGCTATACATGTGAGTATTTCCGCCCGTGACAATTAAGACAACGTTGCAGTACATTTTAACTTTTTTGACCTTTTCAATTCTTACCATCATCAATTTCAGGAGTCCACTGCTGAAACAGGCTTCCCTCATAGATTGCCATGTAGGGTTTCTCTAGAGATATCCCTTCTCTAGAGATATCCCTTCTCTAGAGATATCCCTTCTCTAGAGATATCCCTTCTCTAGAGATATCCCTTCTCTAGAGATATCCCTTCTCTACTACCTCGGACCTGAACCTAGTAACAGTTGAATGTAGAAGATTTATACAATCCAAATGATTTTTAAATTAAAACTAAGTAAAAGAAATAAAATTATATTAAAAATAAGTAAAAAGTTGCTAAAAATGGCTACTTTTGTTGAAATATTATTTTAAAAAGCTAAAGAAGGATAAATTACTACGGTAATAATTGTGAAAAAACAATATCCAATATTCTTTACATATGATAAATAAAAAAGTTAAAATACGAAAAAAGTTAAATATACAATTATTATTCGAGATCAAAAAAAGGAGAAAGTGCTACATTTGACGCGGTATGCTTTTCATGTATGTTCACCGATTTCTGGGATAAGATTATATAAGATTAAATGATTTTTATAAAACAGATTATTTCAGGGGTATTCCCATATAAATTTAAAAAAAAACATAGTTGAAGTTTGAAAAATTTAGGGCGAAGATATAAAATGTAAATATTTGGAAAAAATTCTAGTAGTTACTTTTAAAATTGGTTTTAACTTTGTATTGAAAGCTGAATTATTAATTAAATACTGACAACATTATTAATAATAAGTACCCGGTTGACCGAGCTTTGCTCGGTTTTTTTTAATTCGTGTATTTTGGAAATTATATTTAGATACAAATTACATACTGATGAAATACGAAATATATTTTTTGATCTTAGCGACATAATAGAAAAAACTGAACTGGTTATTTCAATAAAAATCATGAGTGCAATTAGTTTAATTTAAATTTTCGTGTTTTTAAAAAATACTAAAAATAGATTTTCTCAAAAAAGAAAGGAACTTGAAAAAAAAATAAAAAAAGTCGGTCGGTCGGTCCGGGCTCGAACCAAGTTATTACGATCTTGTGACCGCCCAATATACCAATTAAGCTATTTGTAATCATTAATAAACTGTGAAAATTTACCTTCTTATTCTAACGATATTGTAGCAGTTTTTCATTGCCTAAAAACACGGACAAAAAGACATTTTCTTAAAAATAAATTCTAGCTAAATCGATTTATTGCCCCTGAAACTCCATGCACACAAAATTTTATGAAAATCGTTGGAGCCGTTTCCGAGATTCCGATTATATATATATATATATATATATATATATATATATATATATATATATATATATATATATATACACATATATATATATATATATATATATATATATATATATATATATATATAAGAATTGCTCGTTTAAAGGTATAGGATTATTAGATCGTACTAAGAAAACGAGCGTATTTAACACCCCTATTTTTGGTTTGTCTCAAATAACATTCGTATCATACCGTCAAAATCTATTTCGGCCTAATGCTATTGCAGATTGAAATCCAGTTCTTTGAACTTTTATTTATTCCGTCATTCCAGCGCAATATTTAAAGTAAAATAAAATAAAAATTAATTACGTTTTTCATCAGACTGGATATTGAATATACATCAAACTTTAAGTCTACTTCGGAGACTGTTTTTGTGCAGTATAAGTATTAATTACATATTACCATCGTTACAGCCATGGTAGCTCAGGATCTTGCCGCTTTTCTTAAATTTCGTATTCAACCCTAGTTCGATCCCACCAGCAACTAAAAAATGTATATATAACACTATATGACCGTCTGCGTAGCAAATTTGTCCACTTTAGTCTCAAACTTGGGACTTTTGGTGTGCGTAAACTTATATACATTTACAGTTATCACGCTTAGTTAAAAATTGCAGTACATAACGTCTTCCCCTTGGACCGAATCACAGTAAAGCAATATTAAATAAAAACAAAGAACGAGAAATTAACTGAGTAATTTTTTTTCAAGGATTGTCTGCTTTGAAGAAGTCGAATGCACGATATCGAACTTTAAAATAGCCAGCATTTTAACACGGCAATTTCTTTTTTCCTTTTTTTATAAAGAAGCGAGGGTGGCAACTCAGCATACAGTCCACCTGATAGTGACTGGATTTTGTGAACCATCGACACCTTCATCTAACCTCAATTAAAATTCAAAATGCAGACGACTCGTTGTCCGCCCTGAGAACTAAGATGGAATACCTTGTTACCAGTAAAAAGTGGGTCTACGGTTCTCGGCACACACTATATGAAAATAAATCAGTATGCAGCTATCTCGAGCTGTTATTCGTTGCGAGTATTGTCTGTCTCCGATCAAGTTAACATTTTTAAAAAAAAGTATTTATTCTTACGTACGTCCTTACTGGCTTCCCACCATCTAGACGGCTATTTTTAGATCTGCCAGTCAGATATATTGATCAATCCATTTATTTATTCATCAGAGCCCATTAAATTCCACAACTGAATACACATAGACCTCGTATATTATAGCCGCATAAAAAGGTGTTTGCCATCCTTGCCACGCCTGGCAGACGGGTTGCTTATCAACAGTTTTTATTTCTTTTTGGTAGTAGGAAGATGCTACTTCCCATCTCCTGGTTGGTTTTCCTCTGTAGCTTCTTAAAAAACCCACGAGATGATATGGTGTGCAAGATATACTAACACCGTCACTATACGATTTTTGTTATCAATAAAACAACGTTACTATACGTATAAATTATCAATAAAACAACGTTACTATATGTATAAGGTATAAAATTCCAATCCGTCTAAATGTCGTTTTAAAATGCACGAAGTTGAAATACGTCGCATGTAAATCAATTCTATCATTGGAAGTTTCATGGTGCGCCGCACTAAATCGCCTGCAAGGACATAAATTCTCACATCATTTGTTCGGTAGCGCTATTACACGGAAGAATAGCTAGTGTTTTGCTTACTTGCAGCAAATATACTGTTCTTTTTTTTTATAGTTTTACACAACGAAACATTTTTACATAATATTTTATCTTCAGATGTGATATATATTTGAAGATAAAATTTTACATGTGAAATTATAATTTCATAAAATTTCATTAAATCGCCTGGAGGAAAAATATCCGGGAGGAAAATCGGTGTCGAGGCTTGCCATCTGTCACGTTCTGTCTCCCGGAGGGGCAAAAAGTGGATTGCACAAGCTCGTCTGGCTACGCTGATTGTATCTGGAGAAAATGGGCCAAGTTAGGAGTACCCTTAACCGACGAGCATGTAGATAGGTAGAGGATAGGTATATAGATGTTGAGGAAGCGAGAGAGGTGTGTCAGGGGCGTGCCAAATGGAATTCTATAGTCTCTGCCTACCCCTCTGGGTGACAGGCGTGAGTGTTTATGTATGTATGTCATTATATTTTTCACATGTAAAATATATAATCTTGAGTGGACTGTTAGCTCGTTTGTCACTCTATGAATATAGAAATGAAATAAATTTAAAATAATGATAGAGTATACCCTACCTACTAGAGATCTAATTTAAAACTGCGCACTCCTTCCTGGTATTTCTTTTTTTTATTTAGATCGTGTAATAGTGATGTATAAATATCTCTTACGACCGAGGGAAATAAACCGCGAGATGGGCAGTAGCGTCTTATTAATGACAACTAAAAGTAAAAAAGCGTGGCAAATATGGGGCCCACCCATGGAGCAATTTATGGATGAGACCTGTGTGGTATAAACTTTGGATAAGCTATAAGGGTATCGGTTTTTCGCGTTTACCATATTAAATATCATAACATCTAAATCTGCGCGCTCTTTTGATTATTTAGTAGAATTTTGCAATTTTTTATATATTATATCTTCCATGATTAAAGTGATAACATTTACCAAATATAGAAAGGATATGCATGCAAGTTCAAATTAGATGATCACTACTAGTGTACATTACAGCCTATAAGAGTCCACTGCTGAGCATAGTTCTCCCTCATAGCTTGCCTCATATTGCTATAGTTGGCACGCTTGAAAAGCGGGTTTGCAACCGCATTATTTTATTATTTTGAATTGTTATCAGGAAGATGCTGATGCCTATCTCCTACTTCATTTTCCCTCTGTCGCTTCTTACGTCACCCTTGGGACGATATGGGTTAGTGGGAGATATTCTTAAACCGCCACTAGATAGTTTTTCACAACATATATTTCAATCAAATCTGACGATAATGAAATTCCATTTTTTTTATAACTTGATATAAGCCATTATAGAACTTATATCAAGTGGCTTAGTATTGAATTGCGGTGCTGAGCTAGCTTTGAGCACGAATTCAATTCCCGCACGGATGAAGTATTTGTGTGGCCTACAAATACTTCTTCCGGTTCGCAATATTTGTTCTTGTATAGTTTATCTACGTAAAATGTCTGCCCGATACAAGATCAAATTCGAGAGCAAAGGTCTCAGGTCGCAGGTCGCAAGAAGCAAACGTCTTTTTTATAAACTTCAACTTTTTTGATAACTTGTTATCTAACGAGGCGTAGAACTATAAGATAAATATTTTCAATGGTAGGTAAGTAGCTATTAAATAAATATATTTTAATTACATTTAAAAAGGTATGTATGAATATATTAAAAATAATTTTTAAAACTGTTCAAACTTTTGACAGAGAAGATATCTGTTATTGGCAGTCTTGACGGTACGGACCTATCCACCATTTGGCTGCGCGTAGAGAGCGACGACTATCCCCGCGTCTACGAATGCCTCTTTAGGTCCCATAGTAGTAATGCCGATACAGATCGACTTATCGACAACGTCCAAATGGCTACAGATTCCTTGTTTCAATAGATCCCATCCGCAGAGATCGTGATATTTGGCGATTTTGATGCCCACCAAGCCATAAAGATCTGTTGACGTTGAACCGATCATGCGGGAAATCTGCTCATGTCTTTGCCTTGGGATATGGTCTGACACAATTGGTTACTTCGCCTACGCGAATCCCGGATGTTGAGGAGGCACCTTACCTTTTGAACTTTCTGCTAATGCTATGAAGTTTACTTCATCTGGATGGATATAAGGTTTCTGTTGACGCCCGCCTCGGTTCGCTTTGTTTGCTCCCTTTGCAGTTACGTTCTGCACGCTGCCGCCGCGTTTGGCATTACCGATCGGCGGATTGGGAAGGAATGCGATTTTTCTTAATGGATGCAAAGAAAAATCACCTCCTCATCACCCCCATGATTACATGGGGGTGATATTTCTTCTCTCCGGATGATCCCAGCGCTGTTGCTGATTCTGTTATTGATGTGGTGCTTTAGGGATATACTATACTATATATTCCATTATCTATGGTAGCCACTGGAGGCAGATCGCAGACTTGATTTGATCTCTTCTGTAAGACTGCATTACGCAGTAAGCAGGAGAATTCTCAAGCCTGGGCTGACGCTTCGGCGAGATGACTTCGAGATGTAAGCACCATCATCTTTAAATAAAAGTTTAACTTCGCCTTCAGGGCCTTCAAAAAATAAAAAATTAAATTCATGAAAGACAGATATCGTGCATCCGACGCCTAAATAAAGTAACCACTCCGATACGTTCAACTACATGGCTATCGCTATTAGTTCTTTGTTCTCGAAAATAATAGAATCCATTTTTACCTGGCATTTCAAGCGGTACCTTGAAGACCAGCTGATTAGTGACCGCCAATACAGTTTCCGTCGGAGTCGCTCAGCAGCTGCTCTTCTTGTTAATTATCATACCGATAGGCACAGATGGTCGAGTCCAGGGAGGAATCCTTGGTGGTTAGTTTGAACATAACAAAGGCCTTCTATCCGGCTCAGCACAAAGCGCTTATTTCGAAGTTTCCTTCCTTTTGACTTCTCGAAATATTATGCTATTGGAACACTAGTTTTCTGCCAGATACGAGCAGCAAAGTCGTAGCAGATAATGCATGCCCCGCTTATAAGCCGTTTAATGCCGGTGTTCAACAAGGCTGCATGCTATCACCAACACTGTTACTTCTGCATATCGATGATATGTTGCAAACTTGTAACATTCATTGCTATGTGGACGATAGCCCGGCCGCGCTAATATTTCTCGAGATCATGTCATCAAATACCGAAACAAACTTGTATCTGGAATCGAGTCTTTGTTGAACAAAGTCGCAGATTGAGGGCGATTAATTCTAGTCTAGTGCAAACCCCATAAGACACAAGTTTGCGCGTTTATCGCAGAAAAATTCCTTTACCATATATTATCAGTTTCAGGGCACTCGACGTCGCCATGTCCAATACTTTGCAGGTTCGTGGTCACTTGGAAGAGAAGGCCAAATTGGCCCCTAAAATGCTTAGCGTGCTCAGCAATGCGGGGAAATACTTCAAGCTGACACACCGCCTGCAACTTAACAAGACTCAGGTTCGGCCTCACATGGCATGCTGTTCCTATCTCTAGGCCGGGGCTCCCCAGTGCCAGCTCCTTCCATATGATAGCATCCAGTGCAGAGCGGTACGAATCGTCGGTGACCAAGCTCTTTCCGATCAGCTTGACTCACTGGCGCTGCGAAGAGATGTTGCATCTCTTTGCTTATTCTGTCGCATTTACCAAGGTATTGCTCAAGGAAACATTCGGACTAATCCTGCCGCTCAATTTCACCACCGCACATCGCAACAAAACTCGAGATACCATCTATACCATTGGAATGATTTGGCGGTTCACCACTGTGCGATTTACAAGAAGTTTTCAAACTCACATTACTTCCTTGTGGAATCGACTACATTGACCAATGACCCTTGTCAGCTAGATTTTAGGTATTGAAATTTCACTGCTGGTTTTATGCTTAGGTTTTTTTATGATTCTTTTCATGAAACTATCTTTTCATTTAGCTGTACTAACATGATAGAGTGTGAATAAAGCTAACTAAACGTTGTAAAAATGATTTTTTTTCATTGGAATCGATTTTCTTTTTGTCTCATTATCAAATATATTCTTATTACTATCGTCTGTCTTCGTTTTCGGGAGCGTTTCAAAAATACCAGTTATATGAAAGATATTTTAAGACCATTGTGAAATAGTGTGTAGTGAGTAGTTCTAAATATTTTTTAAATCAAAATATTATATAAAAATTATTTTAATTCTGATAAAATATTATGTTTTACTTGTATTATTAAACAAACTAAATTTTAACATTGACTGAAATAAACATCATGCACGTCTTAAAGTGACAAACTTTATAGCAAATTATTTGTGGAGGCTAAGTGAACATTTGCCGACTGTAATCGAAATCGAACGACGCGACGGTTGTAAAATGGGAACAATCGCAAAAAGTTTAATCCCAATTCAATCATTGGCTGCCCTTAAAAGAGTTTTCTAAAACGTTACGTTATCGTCGCCGCTTTTTGTTTATGTCATCACTATTAAACAAAACAATTTCCAACAGTATACATAATATTTTACGAGTACATTTATAGATAAAATAAGCTTAAAAAAACCAAGACAACACGTATTATTCATGTACTGTGATGATCCTGTTAAGAATACTTGGTCACAATCATGACATTATTATATTGTCGTCACTCACTATTCGAAAATCAGCAGTATTATACTGCTATTTCACGATAATATTATTCGTAATGCAAAGGAACCAGGAGCTGGACAGCAGCGTCTTCCTAATAACAAAATAAAAAAAGACGTGTGGCACTCGGGGACTGCCGCGGTAAAGCTATTGCATAGCATTTTGTATTAACTTATGCAATTATAATTATTTATTTATTTTATTTATGCAGTATTTCTTTTTCTTTGATATTAATTCAAGTTACACTTTTTGAGCGTGGTGACCGATAAGAAAACAATTTTTTTTCTTTTATTAAATAAATAAATAATAAATGCACTTTATTCATTCATATTCAAAAATTTTTTCAAAAAACACTTTATACACAAATTTTACAAGTACATCTATTCACTGTTGTACATAAATACCTATACACCTATATACTTTCTCATAAACAGCTGCTTATTTATTCGTCCGATTTCGGAGCAGCTCGTCTCGATTCGTGCGAGCTTCGTAGAGTCGTACAATACGTCTAGTTGCACGCACACAAACACCGTGTCGAAGACTGCCGAGAAGAAACGACGTTAGACAATGCACGGCCTTCAAGCCACACCTCCGTGCCCGTCGGAGTGGGGAGCGTGAGGTTTTTTTCGTTACGGAATAAATTTCTGGATTCGGTCCCCGCGCTCAAGGCCCGCGATAGAAGCTATGCAATAGCTTAAAAATCCGTTGTCAACACGCCTGTCAAGCGTAGCAACTATGGCACATATCTCCCTTACGACGCAATTTATGGAGAGTCCTATTTTCAGCGGTGGACTAGGATGTAATAACTGAAAAATAAAAATTGAATTCTGGACGAGTGTAATTCTATTCTGTTCTGTATTCGTGCTGTATCTTGACACTGCAGCGTAGTTACAATAGCAGATCTAGCATAAGACTGTTTATTGATGAAATAATGTAGACTTTTTTTATTTTTTTACCATTAAGCTAGTGCTTACTTCGTTTAAATAATAAAATAACATTTAAAATCAAGTCTTTCGTAAATTCAAACTTGAAAGAATATAACTACAGCACAATGCTTAATACGTGCTTTGAAAAATTCGAATTACACAGATAATTGTAAAAAAATTAAGAAATGTAAGCAAGATGAGGAGATGAAAAACTCGCGTATTAACATTTCTTTAAGTGGAAGATAAATTAATACAGTAAATCAGTGACATATCTTTAAACATGTTCTCCGTGTTAAAAGAAGTTTATAGCCGTGAAAATTTTGTGCGTACATAATGGAATAGTAAAAGAATTACTTCAGTAAACTAATCTACATATGAAATAAAAAAAGACGTGTGGCATTCGGGGACTGCCGCGGTAAAGCTATTGCATAGCATTTTGTATCAACTTATGCAATTATAATTATTTATTTATTTTATTTATGCAGTATTTCTTTTTCTTTGATATTAATTCAAGTTACACTTTTTGAGCGTGGTGACCGATAAGAAAACAATTTTTTTTCTTTTATTAAATAAATAAATAATAAATGCACTTTGTTCATTCATATTCAAAACACTTTATACACAAATTTTACAAGTACAGCTATTCACTGTTGTACATAAATACCTATACACCTATATACTTTCTCATAAATAGCTGCCTATGTATTCGTCCGATTTCGGAGCAGCTCGTCTCGATTCGTGCGAGCTTCGTAGAGTCGTACAATACGTCTAGTTGCACGCACACAAACACCGTGTCGAAGACTGCCGAAAAGAAACGACGTTAGAAAATGCACGGCCTTCAAGCCACACCTCCGTGCCCGTCGGAGTGGGGAGCGTGAGGTTTTTCGTTACGGAATTTCTGGATTAGGTCCCCGCGCTCAAGGCCCGCGATAGAAGCTATGCAATAGCTTAATAATCTACATTTTATACTTAAGCTAAATTTTACTTGAGGGAAAAAAATAAAAATTGATGAAATTATAGGTCTTAGAATACCTTAAATTTAAATATGGCAACTAAACATTAATAAATACCCTAAATATAAATACAAATAATGCCTACCGGAAGAGAAATCCAGAGCTCCAGAAGTGATAACGGGCTGGTAAGAAAGACGTTTCATATTGTGTACCTATATTTTAGTTATATAAAAATAAATAAAAAGGACAAGTTAAAAAGTATGAGATATCATCATTCTGATACATAACAGTAGGTAGTTAATGCAACAATATTTTATTAAGAGTAACGTTATTTACATCAACTTTTAGATTGACCCATTTGACAGATGTCAATAATCTATTGTCGGTACTTGACGATATTGATCTTCGATTACTATAACGAACAAATTAAAACCGTAATGACAGAAAAAGCATTCGCATCAAATTAAAAATTATAAAACTGTTTTTTAATTTTAATTATATAATATTACATGATATTTTTATCAAAATGGAACATATTCATCATAACTAGCCGAAATCGATTTCGTCCAATGAGTATTTTGGTCTAGCTGGCTTATTAATAGCAACCAAATTCAGCAGCTCAACTTTTAACATGGACATGTCAGCAACAATATTATTGTCATTCAGCTATTTCACAATATCGACTATTTTGCTGCTAGAAGTTGGAGGCTTACTTATTTGTACTGAGTGATACGGTGCATTATCCATAATGATCATCGATGGCTAATTTAAGTTGGTCAATAAGGTACAAAACCATTCCTTAAATTTAACAAAATTCATCTCTTCGTAGTATTCCACAGTTTTCTTAGATTTAAACGCCAAGAGGCAACTATACTACTACTGCTACAACTATACTACTAATATAGCTGCAGCATGGCTTTACCACATAAATTCTTATTGTGATTGTAAAGAACTAGAGACCCTTTTAACTGGAAACGAGGCCTTCCATCTAAGTCCCAGAACCTATAACGGAACCGCATTTCCTAATTGCTACTATTTAGAGCTAAAAATAACAAATTTATTTATTCATTACAGCCCATCAAAAATCCCATGTTGGACATAGGCTTCCCCATAGACCTAACATTAAATGGAGAGTTTTTACTTATATATTTAGAACTGGAAACGTAACAGCCGCTAATTAACTATATGCGGTACATATGGCAATCGATTTAGGTAAAAATACATACATCATTTTATTAATCTATCTACGTAAAACAAAAAATGTTTCTATATATGTCCGATATAGACTTTGAAATCATTCAACCGCTTTTGATAAAAAGTGGTGTGTGTTTAAATGGTTCCCTAGATGATTTATATTCACATTTGGACCCTGTATGTGGTGCTGTTGTCGAGATCCAGGAATCACCCATGCGAAGCCGGGCGGATCGCTAGTAAATTATAAGTTGCCAGCATCTACCTTTAATGCCGATTAAAATGCGCGTGTCTTCAAGGCAAAAGTTAATAGAGTTTTGTTGACATAAGTTGACTGCACCGCCATTTTCAATGCTTGGCTGGCGAGTAGACGACAATATTTTTTTTAAATTATTTTAAGTTGTTTTTTATTATCTAAACTGCAGTTTCATTTACCTCTTTCGTCTCGTATGACACCCACGGTTAGTAGATTTTCATACACCGCCACCACATTGATAAAAAATTACAATTAACCGACAAGTATAAAATCTGCATCCCTTTGGAGTACGCTATTTTATCAAAAATTGTTATTAATAAATAAACAGTTTTCTTCTTAAAACAATCATCGTTTAGAAAAAATAAATGATTGTTGGCTAACTTTTCCAAAAAGTTGGAATAGCTTACATTTGTTTTCTTCAATTTTTGATTTTGCTGTAAACAGATGTGTCCCGTTATCTAAATTGCTAGCTTATAAGCATTTTATGCAAGACTACTGGGAAGTATTGAGTTTGGAAAGTTTTCAAGACTTTGATTACCAAAATTGGTAAAGTTTGTTTTATGTGACTAATATTTTTTATTTTGACTTAATATTTTTGGGTTTGAAGGAGACGGGGATTTCTGGGCCCATTTCTATTTCAAAATGTAGAATATTAGCCCATTTACAACTTGGAAGACGATAAACCTTAAAAATAAGTTTATTTCACGAACAAAATAATAAATCGATTATTTTAATCGATTAACATGAATGAATTTTTCCAATTAAACATAAAGCCAACTTACATCAGATAATTAATTTATTCAAAGTAATTACATAAATTAAAATTACAATATTGTCAACCGTTTCAAAAATAAAATATAAACGTCATAAAAGTTAATCTTAAAGTCGATTCTCGTCTACAGGTTGATTTATTATGTAATTTAATATATGTTTGCCAACTGTATTTTTAATCTGTGCTGACAGTTACAGCTTCTGCCTAACTCAATCTTTATTCTGTGTGTACGTAATGTTGGGTCTTTACCTACACATATGAAATTAGCGTTTTGTCGTACAGACCACTTTGATCTGAAATATCTCCTCTTTGGTAAGGAATTCCAAATTCAAATTTATATATTCATTTAGCTGGTACATTTGAGTTTTGAAAAAAACCATTCATTTGTTTTTTCATCATTATTAGCACAACGAGAAACATGAAATATCGGTTTATTTACGAGTACGAGTTCTACTGTGGCACCAGTACTGTAGAATCAGCTGCTTATTTCGTTTAAATATTATAATAACATATAAAATCAGGTCTTTTGTATATCCAAAATTGAAAACTATGGTATGGTATTCTGTGAGAGATTGATCCTAACCTGGTCGAGGTGACCTACACGTGTTACTGCTATAATGAAGCTGCAGCTTTACCACTTAAAATAATATGATTTTTTTATTACCTAGGTGATCTATGGAGGAGGCCTATTTTGATAGGCTAGTGATAGACGTAGGTGATTGAGTATGACGCCTTAATCTTAATTTTAATTACCCTAAAGATGAAAACTGGATTGCGGTGCAGAGAAGAAGGCATAGAAACCAATTTATAGGTACGCAAAGATGATCACGAGACCCTTCTGGTAAGTTTAATGCAGCAGACATAAAAGTAACCCTTTTTTATAAACAACGCGAATAAAGGAACATCGATACAAGACATAACTGACTATATAAAAGTCAAAACATAAATGGATGGATGTTCATGTAATTGAGATTAATTAGAAAGACTACAAAGCATATAAAGTTTTTTTGGATCAAAACTTGTGGCCAGAAGAAATTTCTTTTCGTAAATTTATTGAGTTCAGGGCTGACAGGTCACAAAGCTCGAGGAAAACTACAGAGGCTGAAGCTTAAAATACATTATAATAATAATATAATTAAGTAAAATAATAATAATTTTAATATATATATATATATATATATATATATATATATATATATATATATATATATATATATATATATATATATATATATATATAATTACCTATATTACACTTACATTACAAAATACAGCAAGGCTTAAATAGTACCATGCATAAAACCATTAGGGCAGTTCCTAGCGAAGTTCTCCTTGGATATAGACTACGTATGGATAGTGATATACTAGCTACGGAACCTGATGTATGATGTAACATTGATTTGGCAGAGTTGCGAAGAGAGGTTGATAAAAATATAAAAAATAAGGAGAGGTTCGATAAGTCTGGCATAAAGGCTAAAAGCTATATTGAAGGAGATTTAATTTTAGTGAAGACACAAAGTCAGAGTAACCAAGGACAAAGTACAAAACTTTTACCCATATTTTAAGGTCTATTTCAAGTGAAAATATTTCTGGGTTATGATAAATATAAGGTGACGGAGGTAAAAGGAAAAGAAAGGTCGTCTAAACCCTATACTGGCGTAGTAGCCGCCGAAAATATAAAGCCTTGGATATACATTGCAGAACTAGTTATCTTGTTGGCAAGATATTTTAACAGTTCTGGTAACAAGATTTTTGTACGAATATATAAAATTTTATTGTGTGTACTGTGTATGTATATGTTATGCACATATAGTTTCATTATGTCCTTTTACTGAATGCACGAGTCAACACAATATGGGTTACACATGGAGTATTAAGCAAAACCGAGATAATTATAATTTAAATTTTCTTAGTACGTTCAAGCAGGATGGAGTGTCTTATTAAACGTTAGTGGAATGAACTTGGTAAGTTTAAGTGAGACTAAAATTCCACTATATACAAGTGATTCCAGCAGATGCAACCGGAATGAACATGGTGCATTTAAGTGAGACTAAATGTGCTTTAAATACAAGTGATTCCGGCAAAAAACAGGAATGAACTTGGTACATTTAAGTGGGACTAAATGTCCTTTCAATGTAAGTGATTCCGACAAACAACAGGAATGAACTTGGTACATTTAAGTGAGACTAAATGTCCTTTAAATGCAAGTTATTCCAGCAGGCGGCGAATCTCTTAAGTGTGACAAGTTCCTTTGAGTGCAGGTGGTCTTAAAATTGTTCTCGAGTTTATGTAAAAAAATGTGTAAGTTGATTGTTAACTTTGACTATTAAGTTACGTCATGATCATTTTATAACAAAAAATGGCACTTGATATTAACCGCTTTATAATATTTATTTATCAAAAACAGTTTATAATCAATTTATTTCATTTGAGTATTTTAAATAGATTCGTTCCTGGGACAGGAACCATGGCAACTTTTTTACTGGCAACGCCAGTCCGCCCCTCTTCGTGCGCAACCAAAGAGAATTGGGAAGGGAAATGTTATAAAATTAGGGTGCATCTCGATTATGAGAGGTTCTGTTCTGATAACCCGCGTGAATACAAAAAAAACCTGTAATATTAAGTGATCTGTACAAATATTAATTGAATAAACAGATTGTGTCGTTAGTTCATATTATTTACGATAAAAATCTAGCTTTATGTTAACATATACGAATTCAGCCCTGAGGAACACCCATTGATACCACCGACCCGGAAGTACACTTAGCGTTGATAACATCTTTTCTGAGTTCTTTCTTAGAATTACTTTAATATGATTTATTAAATTTAAAATTAACTTTACATGCACCATAGTTTCTGCAATCTGCGATTTCTTTGGTTTTAGAAGGAGCTTGTCCCTTGCACACATTTTCTTATAATTATGTTATTTCTCAAATGTGTAAACTTTATGAGGATGTTTTCTTTACGTGCTCGGTGATAACGTATGACTGGCTTAAAATTGCAATCAAGAGTTACCGTATTGCCTGCGGGGATATAAATCTGGTTGCTCTCGTACTAAGAACCTGATGACTGATATAGAATATATATTTTGAATTACAATGGTATTTAGAGCAAGCAATGTGATGATTATGTAAGGAATTTACTTATACCTTTTTTATAAAGTTTATATTTATGTGTGGTGCATGTAATACATTAGAAAGTTTTTGTACACTACTTATATTCATAATGATGTTAATTTGAAAAGTAAATTATATCCAAAATTTTACATTTGAGTTTCTATTATACTACCAACCAAACCACTTTATTATTTCGCCATTAATTAATTCACTAGTTTGTTCGTTATCGCCTGCAAACTACATAAAATTCTTTTATATTCTTTCTGTCAACATAACCGTGGACGCTCTGTTACTTTGTAATTCTAATTCGAACTCCTGAAACTAAAACTAGTGTACACTTAAATCATGGCTTATAAAAAAAATCAATTTTTTTGGGTGATAAACAAGCACTCAGTCCACCTGATGGTAAATAGATGCTGTGGCCCATACATACGAAATGCAGATGCGTTGTCACTCCTGAAGACTGAGATGGACTGCCTCGTTTCCAGTAAAAAGGGTCAACATTTAGATACTGTTTTCCTCTGGTATTTTATGAGAGCGTGGTCCCACCCGATTGAGCCAACCCTACCACGTATATTTGTTTACGTAAATATTTCTTTTATAGAATATTTGTTTGCCGTGAAATTTACATTTGCTTATGACTTGGCGGTTTTAGTAGCACCACCGAAGGAATTAAGCATTGTTTTAACCTCTTCCTATTAAGTGCCTTATTTGTCTGGGAGCGCTTATTTGTCTTTCTAATATTTGCACCAAAATTATAATTTTTGCTTATGAAAGACATTGTAAATTCTATATTTTTTTTAAAAATATAATATTAATTAATCAATTAATATATAAATAAATTTGAACTTTCTGACTTTAATATTGAAATAACCGAATGCTATTAATCTTTACGGGTTAGACATAATTGACTGTTATAAAATTTTTGTCTGTCTGTTTGTCGGTCTATCCGGGCTAATCTTCGAAATATTTAAAAAGATTTTGATAAAACTTTACAAACAGATAGAGGACAATGACAGCGAGAATCTAGACTATATTTTAATCCGATTAACTTTAAGATAAAAAAAACTATTGATAAAATAAATTATATTCGTCGAAGAAGCCAAGGCGGGATCTAGTTATAAGTATAAGTCTGGCTGGTTGCGCGGAAAACCATTCGTATTTATTTGACGGTAGGGATTTGCCAAATCGTTTATCCTTTTCCAAACGATATCATTCATACCCTCCTATCGACACATCGGGGTGGTGGGGTGGGAGGGGAAAGAAGATGATTCTAGAATATCACGTAATCATCGCAACCGAAGGAATAAAAGGCACGCGCGACCGACGCGCGCTCTCTTCCCGCCATTATCACAAATATTAAGCACTCTAAAATAATAGAGTGAAAACTTATATATAATCTAAATTCAATTTAAAAAGTAGTGTTTGCTATGAATTGAACAAGTATACGGGACGAAAATTTCAAATCAACTGCAATAAGCATATGATTTGACAGTTCAAATTAAAGTCGACCACTTTTTTATTTCTTCATTAGCTACTCGCCCCAGTCTAACCTGGATAGCATCTGTTAATGTAGCGTTATTTAGATTCTATTCGTTTAACAATTTAGTCAATTATAGTCTAGATACCTCCTAGAATTGTTCTCTATCCGTTGCGTAAAGTTCAAGGTCAAACACGGACAGGTAGACAGATTTTACCAAAGTTTTTAATATTTGTTTATATCCTAATAGCATGCAAATAATCCCCTGAGTCTAATTGAAGTCAGTTATTTGAATAATACTGACAGGCACTTCTATTTATTAATCTACATGTATAGTTTTGCTAATATAGAAAGGTTTTATTTATTTCTATTTTAAAGTTTTATTAGGTTCGGTGGAAGTATTTTAAGATATTCGCATATAATAATAGTGTCTAATTTATGAAATGAAATATTTGAAAGTTTATATCAATGTTGGTAATTTAATATTAAACGTGGTAGAGCCACGCTGCATTATGGTTGTAGCATGAATGTGTCGGCTCAATCGGGAAAGGACCACACTCTCATAGCTTCTCTACACGATGGGCCAATGCGATGGCCCACTATGATTTAATTAATAATTATTTATCAAATTATCAATTATAACTATTTAATTATTTTTGTTTAAAGAAAACTAAATTGACTTAGGATATATTTAATTCTATCGCGATAGATACATTACATCCACCATCTTCTTCTACGCCATTTCTTTATTTAACTCTATTCTTGTGCACATCAAGAAAATAACGGTACGTATTGTATATATATATATATATATATATATATATATATATATATATATATATATATATATATTGTCGCAGCGGCTAATTCTTCCACGTCCATCTCGAAAAACGTTCCAATCACAACTAAATGTCGTCACCGTATAGTTGCGTTTCTACCATCGCCCATCTGGCCCATCGTGTACAGAAGCTATCACAGAATACCAGCGTAAAATAGCAGCTTAATGCTGCTGTGTTTTATATGGTACGTGTAGAGTGCTCCTTTTTACTAGAAACGAGGCATTCCATCTAGGTCCTCAGGGGTGACAACGATCTGCATTTTGATTCTTAATCAAGGATAAATGTAGATGTATATGGGTCACAGCATCCACT
Organism: Parnassius smintheus behrii; assembly: GCA_036936625.1. Classification (NCBI taxonomy): domain Eukaryota; kingdom Metazoa; phylum Arthropoda; class Insecta; order Lepidoptera; family Papilionidae; genus Parnassius; species Parnassius smintheus. Next base: position 40,394,937 of record JAUPFT010000007.1, read on the forward strand.
TACAATGGGTTGACTGTGTGCTCGTTTGTCACCCTTATTCTATAAAAAAACCTACTCATATTATTAGACACGGAAAACAACCAATATTCACTACCACGCCACGCCTACTACGACGTATCAAAAAAGTATCATATCCGTAAACAATGCGTTCGTTGGCCGTATTATCGTTTTATGTTTACGAATATAACTAACCATTCTATCGGTTACAGTTCATTTTTTTCTGAATTAAAACTAAGAAAGTATAGTATTATTAAAGTGAAAATTATTATTATTAAAAATCGATAGAATGGCAATTATAAAATTATCTTGAAGAGAATTGCAATGATGGCTATTATTTTTGGCAACGGTGAGCATACTTGGTTAAACAACGTGTTTGGTCGTCTGCAAGATAACGTCACGTGCCATGCTCGAAGCGGGCGAATAGTCTACCCTTGAATTCGACGTCGGTCCTGTTATGGCATGCCATGATATTAGTCGGTGACGGAATGGGCATTTCTTTATATTAATTCGTACAAAGTATTTTCAATTTACAAAATATCTTTATTATTAACTATTAAATTATGATCATGTTTTTGTTAAACTATAAATTGATCACTCTTTCTGCCTGACGAATGCAATCAATTAGATCAAATGAATCTTCAATCTGCTTCGATCATCGTATTTTGGCATATTTTTCAAACACAGGCAACGTTTTAAAAAAATTCTAAAGAAATTTACAAAAACCCTTTGTGATTTTTATACGTTAAAATTTAAAATATTGAGTAAAATAATTTTATCTAAAGAAAGGTATGATGTGTCGAGAAATTTGAGACTTACAACTTAGTAAATAATTTCACCGTCTTTCTTAAATCACAAGCTCAAGGCAACCACTTGAATGTCAATTAAATTAAGAACTTCATCCTCCATTTTCTTCACTTACGAGTGGAATATCTACTCAACTTGTATCTAAGGTATTCTAAAAGATTGGTACCTTGTTCATCCATTCACAAAAAGATAATATAAGTAGTATTAAGTTGTATGAATAAACTAGAAGTTTTATCTCACAAAACTCTTTCCTTCCTTTTTAATGTGTATTTTTTATCTGTATGATCATAACCCATTTGTAACTTGAATATTGTAACTTCTCATTAAGTGAAATGTATATTTCTTTTGAAAAGAGATATCTTTAACCATGAAATTATATTTACGAGTATATTAAATTATCGAATCTAACTGTAATAAGCGCTATATAATAACAAAGAATCATCTAAATCGGCTCATAATGACATACAAAGGTAAAAACGAACAGTCGAATTGAGAACCACCTCAATTTGACTGTATGTTTTTTCTTTTGAAGTAAGCTAATAAGAGCTTGTTTGTCATTCGTACATAGAAGGCTTACTAGAACGGGCGCGGCCCACAGAATGTAAGTCGACACGCCAATGCAAATTAGTAGAGTCCCAATTAGTACTTGATTGTTGCTCATCCTGCAGCTTGTATTTAGCAAATGTAACAACCTGGTTACAGAATTCAGTAAATAAATTTTATCCAATGTGCTCATTTTCGTTCCGGGAAATTTTTGCACACAATTTTGCGGAAACTATTCATATTAAATTTTTAATTATTTGTTTAATTTCTATCTTTATATGTTTGCGAAGAATCTACTACCTATTTTATTAAAGGTAACGACGTATTGTTTCCAAATTAACTATATACAGTCTAATAATGTATTTACAAATTACACCAAAGGTACTTAATACTATTTGTGAAGCAAACAAAACGTCGAATCTTTTTTGGGTTGACAAGTAATTTTTAGTAGCAATTAAACTTGCCTGACCAGATATGCGGGCGAATTGCGGTCTTAATAACGACGTAACTACAGTGTTCCGTTTGCTCACGCCTACATTTGAGCCCTTATTTCTCACGAAAATTAAATATGTATATATTTTTTAACTAGTGTATGTCAGTGCTTGACTCATATGCCTCCTTATCTTAAGAAGAAATTTTGACGAACCAAAATGGCAACTTGAATTTTCATCTTCCATATACAATTATATGTTGTAGAACCTACACATAGAGGTAGGGTAGAGGTAGTTTCAACCGGGGTTGTGGACCATATTTACACACAACATGCCGTAGTGAACTATAACATGAAGCTATTGTGTTTCGTGTAGTGAGCTTAAAGAACCGGAGACACTTTTTCTGGTAACAAGGCTTTCAAATTTTGATTTCTAATCGATGATAGAAGTAAATGTCTATGGGCCACACTACTCATTCGTCACCCATTTTAAGAGTGTATATACCAAAATTAGGAGGTTTATATAAGTGTCACATTTAAAATTTATGTTTTAATATAATAAACATATGCTCGAATGTGTGAGTTCAGTGTAAATATCGAGACTAACGTAAAATATTGTGTAATTCCTCGAATAATGTGCTTCCATCTGCAGTTCAATAGCAATCGGCATATGGATCCTTGTTGTCATTTGATACTGTTTGTCCCTATCTCGATTCAATGCAGTTTTGCAGTGTAATATTTTATAATATTCAAATTATACGAATTTTGAGTTAACTACGAATTTCCGAATAAGGCCGCAGAAGCGAGGTATGGCGGATAAACGAAGTTATAGTAAGTTTCCCCACGAGAGCATTGTGTTTTGGTACCGCATAATGATCAATTATCATAGTGGATAATAACATCTGTCAATTCACCTATTTTACTTCCGCGCCGTGTCACGTTTAAAAATATCTAAAGCAGCTCTTGCAGCAGCAAAAATAACTGTTTTCTTAGAAAAAAAACATTATGACAGCAACTAAAGGTGTTAATAAACTTTCTTGTTAAATCTTTTAACCAGCACTGCGAGGGCACTAGGGGCAGTAAGTACCGCCGCCGCGATGCTTTAATAAAGCAAAGGTGGAAAGTGGCCCCGGTTAGGGTCCGGACAGAGATCCTGGGACCCTTTATATACACTAATGGTGGCTACTGTGGGTTTTTAGCCTGTAGAATTCCGGCGTAACCTTTCTTTTTCTCCCGCAGTCGAAAGTATCCATGAGGATTTCCCAACAACATGTAGTAACTACCTGGTTGGTCTTGCAAGAAGTCGATGGATGTAGAAAGCTTTTGTTCAGTAGTGGACTTGTGAAGGGGTGTAATGATGACGATAATGAAACAAGTCTGAATATATAAACATTATTAGAAAGTAATATTATCTTTCTAATATATTTTCGTCTTTCCCGTTCTACATCTTACCTAAAAGGAAACGTTTTTTCCGTTTAATTAACAAATTTAATTGCTGTCTTAATATTTTTTGATCAAATTAAAACTTAATTACCGAGCTCTCATCTACCACTTAGATCTCGTATTTTGTTTTTATTAAAGCCACTTGAATTGATGTCTGGTAAAAATCGTAGCAACCGTTAGTCGGTATAAACCTTTCGAGGCGTATAAAACCGTGCCCCGGTTACTGACAGGTCATCTGGTAGTTAATATTCAAAGGTTCGCATATTCACGGATTCCAGACGCGTTTTAATTCCACTACTGCCTCGAAACGAGCTCTCGAAAGCTCCCTTTTGGTTGCTGAATACAGTTCTCTGTGTCTGCCAAAATACCTTTCAATGTGAAAACAGAGACGCATATTCGAAACAAATCCCGCGCAATTTTACATTCCTATATTTTACAGGTATTCTAGATTTATTAGGACGTATTAAAGTACCTCAATCAGGTATACCTCAATCTCTAAAAACTAGATTGTACAACCAGTGCGTGTTGCCAGTGATGACTTATGGATCTGAGACGTGGTCCTTCACTGCTGGCCGTATGAGGACGCTTAAGGTCGCTCAGCGAGCTATGGAGAGGGCTATGCTCGGAGTTTCTCTGCGTGATAGACTCAGAAATGAGGATATCCGCAGTAAAACCAGAGTGACCGACATAGCCCAACGGATTAGTAAGCTGAAGTGGCAATGGGCCGGCCATATAGCTCGAAGAACCGATAACCGATGGGGAAGAAAGGTTCTCGAGTGGCAGCCTCGTACCGGTAGGCGTAGTGTAGGGCGACCCCCCACTAGATGGAGTGACGACCTGGTAAGACATGCAGGAAGTCGATGGATGCAGGTGGCTCAGGACCGTGCTTTGTGGCATTACTTGGGGGAGGCCTATGTTCAGCAGTGGACTTGTGAAAGGCTGTAATGATGATGATGATGATGATGATTAAAGTACGAGTAAAGAAATCACACATTGGTCATGCGATGAGTTTCACTTAATAATAATAATGTCCTCCAGACCGATGGCCACGGCGGCCTGCCTCAACGGAGGCTATCCATCGGCGCAGGACAGGATTATAGTGCCCAAGTGTACGCGCAAGCACAGGTGCACTCTCTATTCCCTCACTCTTGTAATCCGATGGGACGGTAAACCAACACGACCGGGAGAGAGATCAGGCGCAGGACCAACGGCTTTACATGCTCTCCGAGGCACGGGGGTGAGACACCGCCAACTTCCTGACTCCGGGCAGCTACTGAGAATTTCTTGACAGAAAAACTCAATAATTGATTTTTGGCCCGACGCGGGATTCGAACTCAGGACCTCATGATCAGCAGTCGCACTACTACAACCACTAGACCAACGAGGCAGTCACTTTTTTCACTTAAACTATACTGCGTGGTGAGTTTCGTATCACTTTGAAAGCTTTACGCTTCTAGAGCCGTATAAAAGTCACTGTAATGCGCGTATTTATTTCCGTGTTCACATTACAATTTCTCTTCACTTACGTATAATTAATTTTAATAATGAGATCCAAAATCGAAATGTTGTACAACCACACTTTAATCGTGCTACAGTATATAGATTGGAAACAATACTTGATTGTTTCGTCGGATTTCGTATTCATCACTCCACTTTTAATTAAGTTTAATCCAGAATTTTGAGGTTCGCTCTTCCAATTTAACTCTTGAATGAATTTGTTTTAGGAACGTAAAAATGTATTTTGTTGTAAATACTTATTCTTGAGAAGCTAAGGTTGACTTTGTGGCCGTTGTCATTAGAGATGTTTGCGACTCAACGTCAACGATTTGGAGGATTAGTTGGGACATGTTGATATATTTTTTTCTTATTCTCTGTATATTTTCATCACATTTCGATCTATTATTTTGCTATCATTATATAAAATCACTCATTTCCATTACACAACGAATTGTTTCATATTAAAATGTTCTTGAAATTTTCAAGAATCAGCGTTTGTATTAAAACATTGTAAACCTCAATTCGTTTACGTTGGCGTAGCGGTTTTAAATTAAACAACACTCCTTAGTGAACACTCAAGGCTTAAAGTTTATAATACCTTGTTTGCCAGGAGTCAAAAGAATAGCTGTTTTTGTAGGTAAAAGTTATTGGGCAAAAACTACAAACTGAATTTTAAACTTAAAGTTTCAGACGATGGAAGTTTTTGTTTAACGATTGTTGTATTGCTTTCGTATAGCTTAATTAATTTTAGTCTCTGTATTCCCCGGAAGATTTTTTATTAGTAAGGTTATATTGAGCCTTGTTAACGACTTGACGATGGTTCTCCTTTATCATTATTCCAGAATCAGTTATAATATGTATGCTGTCCGTATTAAAAATGAAAAAGGAGATACCTAAAATATATAATCTATAGTATTTGACTGTCTACTCTTAGGTATTAAAATAACAAAAAGTAGCGAAATTTTAGCTACATTCTCAACGTTCTTTTAATAAAACTAATAAATGAACTTACGGTTCATCTGATGGTAAGTGGCTACTGCAGTCTTGCAGCCAACTTCAAATTAAGAAGGCTGCAGATGCGTTGTTACCTCTGTGGACTAAGATGGTATGCTTATGTTTATGTTCTCTTATAAGAGGGAGAAGTCATCGACCTCATCACTACGACTTTTTGCAAGAGTGGAACAAAAGTCGAAGAATGTCGTTAAATCTGACAAGTGGTGGAAATACTATTTTCAATAACAGCTAGACCAATACCCTGATGAGTGAGTAACGTATTGACAATGAGTCGGCGAGCAACTTCTAACTTCAACGAAAACGGCGTCCCGCGGAGCTAGTTACGTTGCTTTCAACGATTGGCATCGCTAGTAGAAAATATAAAAAAGCAAGAATGAGAATAATAAATCTCAAGGCGTTAGCGATTATACCAACTTGAATAGTTCCGTTGCATTTACTTCGCGAAACCGTCTGCCAAGTGATAAACGCTCTTAATTTTTGGAGGGCGTACTTTCAAAACGTCTTAAATAAAGGCGAAGTCGATTTAAAACAATGCTTAATGTATTTGTGTGCTTAAAACATTGCCATTTATTTGACATGGCGTTGTGGAAAATTGAATTTAACACGTTTCTTTTGTTTTCAGAAAATCCCGATCAGAGTATCGTCCGGATTAACTAATTCGAGTCGTGCACGGATGACGTGAACTAAACACCGGGAGCGCATCACGCCGCCGTGATGAGCACAACCCGCAGTTATGCGTCGGCGGCCATTTTAAACCGAAAACGGATTTTGATGATTTTTATTATAAAGAACAAGTTCTTTGGTTGGAGGAATTTCGAAAATGAAAAATTGATTCTGTTCGTGTTGAGAGATTACTCAGCGAGTTTTAGTTTTTATTTTTACTAACTGGATTTATTGTTTAGCCTATTAATATTAAAACGTGAAGCATTGTAGACAATGTTCTAAAGGAGATATTTGACAGCAAACAACGTGTTCTATTTATTGGTAAATCTACCTAGTGCAGAGTTAAGTACTACACGACTATTTGTTGCATACGTAATTTATCTGTACCTAATTTATGTGTTTATTCATCTACTAGCTGTACCCTTGACTTCGTTTACATAGTACATTTTTCTATTACTCTTATAATACAGAGTTAGTGGTTTACTCGGTTAGAAGTTTTACAACTTTGAAACTAATTTTAATTTCATAAACAACACCACTGCTCCAATTCAAATATAGATTCAATATATAGAGATCTTTATACTTATGTGATGTAATTTTATCATCAAGGGTTCCGATTCCGAGCAATTAAAGTGTCCAATATTTTTAACAACTTTACAACCATTGAGTTATAATGTACTACGTACTAGAGAAGCTATTCCAAACAAAAATTGTGTTCTACTCGTATGTCTTCGCGCATGCGCGGTAATAGTAGAGTCGCGCATGCGCAGTTGGTATAAACGCGCATTGCGCTTGCGCGGTCAGTTTTTGTTATTATAGATTATACGTAAGTAGAATGGTCAGTATGTAATAATTGTTTATTTATATTGTATTGTTAATTATATCGAGTACAATTTTTTAAATTGTTTTTTATTTTGTATATGTGCTAATTTAATATAATATTACATAATATTATGTCAGAATTACATTTTAATGATATTTTTATCTGAATATTTTAAAAGGTATCTATGTCAAATATAAAAAAACGTACTAAATGTATGTTTAACAAAACTTATTAACATAAAATTTAAATTACAAATATATTTATTTAAATTAGAATCATAAATGTTGTAAATAATCGTTCATAAATGCTGGGCACGCGAGAGTTAAAAATGGACGAATTTATTCCACTTTGACTTTGATGTGGAAACTTAAAAATAAAATAAAAGAATAATAAGCGGATTTAAACATGGAAATTTTTGCCAAATCATAATAACTTATATATGTTTCTATAAAAAAAATGTGTATAATAATATATTCGTCCTATACTTAAGTACCCACGGAAATGTCGCATCTGAACATATTAATTTCATAATCTATATTCAGTGACACGAGATGGCGTCTTAGGAATAATTTGTTTTATTATTAATTTATAATACTTTTTTATTGAATAAGTATCTTATTAACCGATGAAAAGTAATTCCTTGGTTTTTACTGACATTTCTTGAATTATTTGTGCAATATCTAAGTACACAAGACGGCATATTTTTATCAAGAGATTTTTTTTAAATCAACACAACACGTGACAACTCTACAAGCGCCTAGCGAGTGACTGATTAAAGTGCAGTGCATGAACCGCAGTTGAGTGGAACAGAGTAGCTGAATGCGGTGTCTCCTCTAGTACGTAGTACATAATAGCTCAATGTTTACAACATAACTTTTTTTCGAATATCGAAAGAGGTTTATTGTGCATAAAATTAGCCGTTTATATCGTAAATTGCCTAGCGAAAGAATTAAAAACGTTTAAATTTGCTTCGTGCGTCCTAGCCGCCCTTTGTTTGGCAGCTTTTCACGGCTAAATTAGAACGAAGAGGCGAATATTTCATAGTAATTTATAACGTGATTTATTAAAATTAGGGAGAATGTCATGTAGCTACGGCGATAATATTTTATTTTATCGGCTTAAATTTTTAACGGGCCGATGAGCGGCGAGATGGAGGAGTTTTGCCGACTTGCTAAAATTTACAGCGAAACTTGTGTTCCGACTAATTAATTGATGCTACTGCGCTAAGGCTAAGGCAAAGGCATTTCTTGATTTGAAAGACTATTGTTTTATAGTCGTTTATAGTTAAATTCATGGGTTATTAGTTGTTAAAAACAGTTTTATGATGTTACTACTATGCTGAACTTATTAACATCATAATCTGAAGAATTTAACGAGCGTCGAGCGAGCGAATTTATTGTATTTTATTAAATCCCATCTAATTTTTTTCTAATGAAACTAATTTTACATCCTTTCGTTTCTATTAAAAGTCAATTTTACACTCAAACCACCGTTATTTCATAGATTCCTGCAGCAGGTAGCTAATAGAAGTCTTTCGGCCGAGTTATTCTTTTCAGCTTGTCGTTAGTTTCCCGCTCGGGTCGGACGAGGCTTTCATTAAAGCAAAAAGGCCAAAAATCTTAACCGCGGCTCGGTACTTGCCTACCTACGGATAAATATTTTGACAAATTCGTTTTTATTTTAATGCCATTAATATGAACCGTAATGATGTTTGGATGTGGCCTTCTAAGTTGAAACACAGTCTTAGCTTTGGCAAGTTTTGATTGATTCTGCTCAAATTGAGCGGAACTCCGTTTCCTGGTAATCAATTTCTTTTTATTTTTAATTAATATTAAGTGGTATAATTCAAATGTTTTGAAAGTATAATTAAGGGGTCTGTACCCAAAAGGTAAAACGGAGCCCTATTAATGTAACTATGTGGTCTGCCTGCACGTAGACTCGTTACATTTGTTCAAATTTATTAAACTATTCGACTAAGGGGTTTCAGCATGAAAAACAGATGTAAATAATTTCTTTCTTTTACACAGCCTGTGGGTTGTCACTGTCTAAAACTTATTACTTCAAAAACTCACGCATTTTTGTTCCAATCGATCGTTAATGTGCTCGCGGCATAATTTGCATGGTAAAATTGTCATTTCACTGTTAGGCAGAAGATGCCTATATCTCCTAATATCTATCTGGTAAATATAAAAATACTTTCATTAAGTATTATAGTCTATATTGAATAAAGTTATTCATTTCATTTCTTCCCTTTTAGTAGTTCCTGAAGTAAATAATTATTTTGTAAACGAACTAAACAACACAAACAGTATCTAAACTTGTAAATTGCCTACCAATAAATTAATATTGTGCTGCTCAGTAATTATAGGAAAAGGTTAAAATATATTTCTTGAAATATCTATTGAATTAATATAATATCGGGTGTCCCAGAAGTCGACGTCAAGCCGAAACTTTCTGATAGGCGAGGCCATACTAGTGACCAGAAAAATATAAAAAAAATTTATGTCATGTATTTCAGAAATTATAGTAATTTTTCTTTTTTTCGATAAAATGTACACCATGAAACAGTTTTTTCATTCCTGTTGCTACAAATATTTACTTTTTGCCAATTTTTTTTCTCTTACGTCATCCTGAATAGTGCTTCTGTAACCTGTAATCTTAAATCCTGTGCCGATCACTCCAGATTGAAAGAAAATGTAATTTTATACCGAACCAAGTTTTCAGAATTAGTTTTTCGCACTACTTCAACTGACCGTCCTGGAAAAAAGTTGTACTACGCCAATTTGGCAAGTAGCTTTAAAAGTTAGTGCATTTAATAAGAATTCTAACGTGGTATAACACTTACTCCGTTATTTCTTAGATCAGCCTTAAAAAAATTTGTTAAAAAAGTCAGTTTTTAACAATTTTTGGAACTTACATTAAAACGATTCTAGTGAAACCAAAGCGTTCCTAATGACCACAGCGTGGTTTAAATGAGATTGAGAGAGACATTCCATAAAATGTGAGTGAACAAGACAGAGAGCCATGCTAAGTGTGAGTAAGACAGGTAGTGACGCCTCTTATTGGTATTGGTATACGCACTACAAATCAGTCAAGTACTCTGTGAAATTAGTACGCAACGCTACTTCGTTTACTACGCATCTTTTCATATTCGCTGGTGATATTTGTGTTCTTACTACTTTGGCTTCGTTTACTGGACTTGTTTGCGTGTGGAAATTTTTGATCTCTTAACGTTGACCTTTGCTTTTCCCTGGACTACCATACTACATTTATGGGCAGTGCCAATGTAATGCCAATGAAGCCGCTAGACGGTATCGCGAGAGATACCCTAATGCTGATCGCTATCCAGATCACAGTTTTTACCAATGTGCACCGTCTACTCTTCTCTGATGGCCGACTGCCAAACCTAATGCATGGTGAAGGTAGAATTTCATTACCTTACGAGGAAGTAGTCCTTCAAGCAGTTGATGAGGACCCAAGTTGTTCGGTACGTGGAATTGAGGCCAGCACAGGTGTGCCCAAAAGTATAGTTCACCGAATATTACAAAAAAATGAGCTCCACCCTTATCATGATACAGCGAGTACAAACGTTATTACTTCAGGATTATGAACCTCGGGTTGCGTTTTGCCAAACCATGATTCAAAAACACCGAGAAGACCCACAATTCTTAGAAATTTTTTTATGGTCGGATGAATCAACCTTTAAAAAAGACGGCTACATGAACCTTCACAATCTTCACGAATGGCACGTCTAAAATCCACGATTGATGAGACAAGATAGATCACAGTACCGTTTCAAAATTATCATATGGACTGGAATTTTAAACGGAAAAGGCGTAGGGCCTTTCGAGTTGCCAGAAGTTGTTAAATGCTGAAATTTATTTAGATTTTTTACAAAATCATTTACCCAATTTGCTGGAGGACGTGCCGCTTATTATTTTCAGAGATATTTGGTTCCAACAAGATGGTTGTTCAGCGCATTATAGCCGCTTAGTTCGAGAACACCTTAACGAGGAATATCCGGACAGATGGATAGGGCGGGCTGGTCCGATCTTGTGGCCCGCCCGCTCACCCGATTAAAATCCTCTAGATTTTTTTTACTGGGAAGCAGTGAAGGAAAAAGTATATTCCAAGCCGATTGAAAATGTAGAAGAGCTTAGACAGAGAATAGCGGAAGCAGTTGAATTTTGTAATTATGGAAGATTCGCCCGCCTGATTTCACGATCTTTTTTAAGACGATGTCGGCCTTGTATTGCAGCTCAAGGACGGCAATTTGAACATCTTTTGTAAAATAAGTAATAAATTTTATCATAAAAACGAAACTGACTGTCTTAATTTTATAAACATTATTTTATTACTTTAGTTTGTATTTGCGTCCGTGTCTCATAAGCGTCACTATCTGTCTCGCTCACACTTTATGGAATGTCTCTCTCTATCTCATTTAAACCACACTGTGATCATTAGGAACGCTTTGGTTGCACTAGAATCGTTTTAATGTAAGTTCCCAAAATTGTTAAAAACTGACTTTGTTTAACAAAAAAATTTTTATGGCTGAACTTAGAAATAATGAAGTAAGTGTTATACCACGTTAGAATCCATATTAAATGCGCTAACTTTTAAAGCTACTTGCCAAACTGGCGTAGTAAAATTTTTTTCCAGGACGGTCAGTTGAATTACTGCGAAAAACTAATTCTGAAAACTTGGTTCGGTATAAAATTACATTTCTTTCAAGCTGGAGTGATCGGCACAGGGTTTAGGATTACAGGTTACAGAAGCACTATTCAGGATGACGTAAGAGAAAAAAAATGGCAAAAAGTAAATATTTGTAGCAACAGGAATGGAAAAAACTGTCTCATGGTGTACATTTTATCGAAAAAAGGAAAAATTACCATAATTTCTGAAATACATGACTTAGATTTTTTTTATATTTTTTTGGTAACTAGTACGGCCTCGCCTATCAGAAAGTTTCCGCTTGACGTCGACTTCTGGGACAGCCTGTATATGTGCTGAACATAATTACATAATATTTAGTATGAGTTTGCTATGTGTGTAATCTTTAGAAATCTTAACAGATAAAAAAAATATACAAAAATTACAGATAGATAGTAATGTAAATGAAAGTAGTTTTTTTAATAGAATTGAAGTTAATATGCACTTACATTCCACCTTATGGTGAGTGGCCACTGCAGCCCACAAACGTCTGCAATCAACTTTAAATGAAGAAGACAGCAGCTGCGTAGTCACCCCTTGAGGGCTAACATGAAATGCCTCACAGCCTGTTTTTATGCTGTCTCTCTTTCTACCCTTCAGACCAACACCCAGCAGTGCAAGCGACGCTGTTTGGCAGCAGACGTAGGTAACAGAGTGGTACCTAACCCAGACGGACCCCTTTACGTAAAATGGGTCCAGTAAATGTAACAAACCCTTTAATTTATTTAAATTGTCGCCTTTATAAACCATCCGCTTGCTCTATAGTTAAAATGTACGAAACACCTAAAAATTATTCCACTAGGCGAAATATTTGCATCATTTAAATGTTACACAAAATGTGTTGTTGTTTTCATTTCGATATAATTTATTATATCATCTGCCTTTGTGCTAGCATATATATTTGTAAAATAAAGGTTAACAAATATTATTATCCACTTTAAACTTTTCTTTCTAAATTTTCCGCTTCTTCTTAATGTTTAACTAAAAACAGAATGTGACCACAAATGAAAGCCAAACAATAAAATTTCATAATTTTTGTGGCATTTAGATACTTTAAAAAAGTTTTTACCACACAAATCGTTGACCGTGTTTTTTATAGAATAAGGGTGACAAACGAGCACACAGTCCACCTGATATTACCATTTAACCTGGAATAAGAACCAATGGCATCAATGTGTTCCAATGGGTCTCCGGTTCTCTACACTCACCATATGAAACACAGTAGCATTAAGCTGCTATTTTACGCTGAAATCCCCCTGGACAGCCTTGGCGAGAGACCAGAATGCATGGGTTCCAGAAGGAAGGTGTACTAGTTTCTCGCCAATTCTGCCTATGTGCTCTGAGTTTGCCTTGGCAATGACTCTTTTGAAGGACCTGGAGGCGGAATTATACTTCTTTTTTAGAGCGCTGGTGTTTACATCCCGGGACGTTGATGCGTCAGCTCAGGCTTGGTAGCAATCCTGCTTATAGCATGATGCTAATTTACAGGAGCGACCAAACCATGGCTGAGATTTGCCTCCGATGGGCACCACAGAGGAAGGAATAAAAAGTTCCATACCTTGAAGTACCACATCAGCAACAGAATCCGCAACAACGTTGGGATCGTCCGGCGAGCAGCAAGCCCGCTCCCAAGGGTAGGATGCAAAGAAAGACCGCATGCTATCCCAATCGGCTGACCTATAGTGCCAAATATGGTAGCAGCCTGCAGAATGCAACTGCGATTTCAGCGTGAGTGGCACCACACTCCGGACATGACAATAGTCCGAAGAGCCTAAAGGGGCGTCGACGGAAATCTGATATCTGTCCAGGTGAGAGGTCAGCAGAAGGTCTAACATGTAAGGTGCATGATCCTCCACATCTGGAATCCGCGTGGGCGAAGTAACCAAATGTGACCATATTCCAAGCCAAAATCATGAACAGATCTCCCCGCATGATCAGTTAAACGTGAACCAAACCATTTGGCTTGATGGGCTTTAAAATCACCGAGGAACAAGATTTCTGCGGAGGGGATCTGCTGTAGCAACGAATCTGTAGCCATTTGGACCTATAGAGGCAAACGTAGACGTGCGGATGATGACGCGTAGCCAAATAACGGACAGGTCCGAATCTTCAAGACTGCCGAGGCGTCGAGAACAGATGTCTTCTCTGACGTAAACGCAAACTCCAGATCGAGGCACAAAGGAGTGTTCCAGTTTGTACCCCGGGCAGGAGAGATACAATACATTAGCCGGAGAGGACACCTGCGCCTCGGTCATAAAGAGCAGAGCTGGCCTCGCCGTCTCGAGATGGTAGTGGACGGCGTTTAGGTTAGAGTGAAGTCCCCTGATATTGCTGAAATTCACGGATAGCGTGGCAGGGATCGCTTTGGTCTTGTTGCTCCGTTTTCCCCAAGCAGTTGTTGTCTTCAGCGGAATTTTGCCACTTCCCCCCCCCCCTCAGAATACGCGGTGCAGCCTGAGCACCCACGCCCAGGAGTGGAGTAACTTGCTTGTGGATGCTCAGCGAGGGATTCTCCAGGGGTGCTGGTACCCTCCTGGGGGGGGGATTGGGCCTCCGGCCACCTGCACTCACCAGACGAAACACGGAAGCAGAGCTTCCACTTCACGTCGGTATTCTGTGAGGTCGTGGTACCACCCTGGTTTGAGCCGGCCTATATGTGCCATAGGAAAGCTGCCGCGTGGCTCTACCACTATTATATGTTATATGTCGTACTAAAACAGGTATCCGCTCACATTTGCGTCCAATGATTGATATCTATAATGATAACTTTGTTGACTCTGATATATTCCATCTTTCTGAGTTTCAATTCAAGCATTACACTTGTAATACACTTCACGCTTTTTAGTGACTTACGAGGGCGGCACTGAAAATTTCGGGAATCAAGGAAGTGACACAACATTACTATTTAAAAATGTATTTATTGCTTTTCGAAGTATTCTCCGCGAAAATTGACACATTTTTCCATATGATGGAACCAATCATTGAAGCAACCATTCCATTCGGAAGTTGGGGTCTCCAAAATGGCCGTTTTGTAGGCGTCCACAGCTTCTTCAGGTGATGAAAATTTCTGTCCACGCAATTTATTCTTTATTTTAGGGAAAGTATAGAAATAATTAGGGCTTAGGTCGGGGCTGTACGGCGAATGGTCTAATAATTCTATGTTTTCTTGCTCTAAAAACTCTTTTGTTCTGTGTGCGGTGTGAGAACTCGCATTGTCGTGATGGAGGATGATGCGGCGGTTGCAGTTCTCTTTACGGAGTTCAGAAACGACCTGTGGCAAACAAATGCTAGCATACCATACTGCATTAACCGTTCGTTGTCCCTCAAGAGGAATAGTCGTAACATGGCCGGTTTTGGAGACAAACGTTGCCACAATTTTTTTTGCAAAACTCCGTGGACGAACAATTTTTGTTGGCTTTAACTCATTTTCGAACACCCAAACTCGGGACTGGTTTCTTGTTTTGGGTTCTTAAGCATATATACAGGATTCGTCACCTGATACGATGTTGTATACAGAATTTGAGGATCCTGCGTGGAATCTTTCGAGAGTTCTGATGCACCAAGTAACGCGAGCCACTTTTTGCTCTTCACAGAGCGAATGCGGTATCCATCGGGAAAACAACTTTTTGGCACCTAAATGTTCATGCAAGAATATTTGTATTTGACTCATGCCAATTTCTAAAGTTGCTTGAGTTTCGCGGTATGTCACATGTCGATCTTCCTCAATTAGCTTACGCACAGTATCAACGTTTTCTTGGGTGACTGCAGTTTTTGGACGACCTTGACGGGGATCATCACTGAGCTTGACACGTTCACGTTGAAATTCAGCAAACCAGAGATAAATTGTGGTTTTGGATGGGGCTTCATCACCAAATGCAGAAATCATCCGGTCAACACACTGTTTTTGTGTTAAAGCACTTCGAAACTCATAATAAATCATCGCTCTTGAATTTTCTCGGGTCAATTCCATGTTCTCAACGACTAAACAAGTTTGACAAAACCTTGTGACAAGACCGAGAATCTTTTTTTAAATAAATAAATGGTATTCGATTTTTAAAACCAAGGAGTTTTCAATTAAAAAGATTTTAATATGACAGGAACAGTGGAAATATTTCATTCCCGATACTTTTAGTGCAGCCTCTGTATTTTAACCATTGTTTTTTACTCTTTTTTTCCTTATGTTGCTGTTTAGATTTAGATGGATACCTTTTATTACACACCACTTAAAGTATAGATAGTGTATGGAATAAAATGTACACTTGCACAGTTTTTAACAGCAATCTCCTAGGCCTTTTTTATAAATAGGTTAATTATAATTATGTTTTGATAACGATTAACTTTGATTTTACGTGATATTGCTGGTACTGGCATGTGTTCACCTTTAATTAAGTACAAACTTTAATATTACTATAATAACATTATACGTAGGTGCTCACATCTTATTACTGATGTTGACTACTGACGGCGATTGTACCTAACTACGTACTCAAGATCAGCTGTTGTTGCTTAGCATCTAATCGCGTCCGATAATCTATGTTTATGTTCACGTTTGTTAATATGTAGATTGTGTATTTGACTACATATTTATTCTCATTATTACATTAGCTAACATTATTTTGTGTAAAATTATACTATGTTGTTATTTGCTAGAAAAAAAATCATTTTAATTAAAATATTATGATGATTTACACAATTTAAAATATAGTAATATTCACATGAATGCGTTCGCAAGATTTTTTTATTGTAACACAAAAGAGTCACAGTTAATCATAGACCAGGCGTTCATCTGCTATGATGTTTTTCTTTGCAACTTAGCTCAAGAAAACAAACTTACAAGAAACTCATCTGTATATGTAGGTGTATTAGTATAGGTGAATATTTAAACGCTGAATTGCTATTAAACATTAGGGAAGCTATACACTAGAGCAACTACGAACAACGCATTTCAAAGTGAATAATAGCAGAAGCAATTTAGAAATGCATCGTTTTAAAATCTTATCTTAATGTTGTCGGGACCGCTTTGTTGATGACTATTACGGAACGATATTTGCAGACGGGCTGTAGTGCACCTCGCTACACTTCCCGGCGTACGCTATCTCGCTGGGAGGCGCCTTCACGTCACTCGCCCTCCACTCCAATCGATATAAAAATTAATTACCCAGATTGGGTTGATATAATATCTCGGTTGGCTAAGTTGACTGCATAGTCATTAACACTAATTATAAAATGAGTTATTAAATTCAGTTTATAAAAACTGAAAAATTGAATGAAATCAAGTCACGTGACATTCACGACATATATCTCATATGCTATCCTTCGTAGGTCTAGTAGTCTTGAGGGGTGCTGATGATAGTAGTCCCGAGTTCTAATCCCGGGTCAGGCTTAAAATCAGCTATTGGGTTTTCTGTTAAAAATTTCTCAGAGGCAGCCCGGAGTCAGTAATTTGGCGATGCTTCACCCCCGTACCTCGAAAAGCACACGACAAAGATTGACCTGATCTCTCTCAGATCGTGTCGGATTGCCGTCCCATATACTACTTATTAGAGTGGAGGTGATAGACACACCTGTGCTTGCGCATACACTTGGGCACTATAATCCTGTCCTGCACAGTTGGCTTATCTCCGTCGGTACTGGCCGCCGTGACTGGCATCCGGTCTGGAGGACATTACTTACTTATATGCCATTTCCATTTATTTTTATCGAATTGCTCTGGTCATAAAATAAATATATTTATTTATGTATTCGACTTATAATTTTACGGTACCTTTGTATATATTATTTATTACATCCATGTGAAGTTACTGTGGGTGTAATTTTCAGAGGCAATAACGCAAGATGCGTTTTGATTCCCCTAATCGACGATAAATGTGGATGTTTATGGGCTACACCCACTTATCATCCGATGGTTTTATGCTCACTTATCACCCTTATTTTAATTAAGAAAACATTAAAGTATACAATATAATTTTTTTCTTAGAGTATTTATAAGCAATGCTATATAAAAAAGCTATAAAAGAATATTGGTGATAATTTTCAAAAAATTTATGCAACTTGATTTTATTACAAGAAGAACTCGTACAAATCTTTTAATGCGATTATGCATAAGAGGAAGTTGAAGACTTACCGTGCAAAAACAACATGAGGCAGCCCTCAGAACTTTGCTGCCAACGGTGCTTGTTCATGAACATGTTTGACGACTTAGGAATTAGTTTCTCGACCATATTTTTGATGCAACTCAAAATAGCTTTGGTTGATGTAGCTATATAAATACATGGTGATGCTCATATAAGCTAACATTAATTGTTCTCTTGTAATGGAATGTTATTCAAACACAAAATAAGAAACATTATAATTTATAATCACGTTAAAAATAAACGAAAATAATTTCTTTCATTTCTATGTTTATTTTGTGTGTATTCTAGTGTTCACGCTTTTAATTTATTACATTCTATCAAATTTTACTTCTGAACATAGAATAGTCCATAGAATGTCTCAATCCGGTACTAATAAAATTGTGAAGTAATTGCAATTATAAATGTACTATATTTTAACTCATAATAGAGTTTAATTTGTAATTTTGTATGTGTATAATACTCTAATTCATTGTCTTTGACGCAAAATGTACTTAACATGTGTGGGTTGATACCTTAATAAATAAACTTTTTATTATTATTATTATTATAAAGTTTACGTGCTGGGTAGTAATAATCTAATCCTAATCGCTTCATACACCTCTCAGAAATGAGAGTAGACCTATGTCTATCCTTAGAACGTACACAGGCTATATTTAAACTTATATTGGAGTAATTAAACTTTTCTACGAAAAATAACTATTGACGCGCAATTCATGTTGATTTTCCAAAAGTACGGTGAAATTGCCAATTGCGGCAACCAATTTGCATGTGACCTCTAAAGTCTTAATAAACTGGGAAGTAAACACGGCGACCGAATGTAATTTACGTATTATCATGGAGGGTCAGTCTGTCCCCCGGGCGGCGGCGCGCCGGCGGGCGCTCAATTGTGTCAACTGACCAACCACCTTTTATGGCCCTATTTGTAGTTAACATTTATGATAAACTTCGTTTAAAATCTAAAAAACGTAATAGTCACCGCGAATATTCATCGAGCTTTTACATTTAGCGACAGAAGTTTCTTTTATTGAATATTCATTAGTTCGATGAAAACTTTGCAACTTGCCGGCTACGCTCTAATGGATTCCGCCTACGAAAATTTATGTAAGATTTAGTTCATCGACGTTTGGACGAGAACTTACTATCTGACTTCAAATATATATACCGGATATTGTCAATTTTACTGTACTTACATTTCTACTGGTGACTGGACTCCTCTTCTGCCTAGCAGTACGTATGTACCATACGTAGTGCCACCTATTCCTGGCGTCAAACAGCAGTGCTTGCATAAAGGTGCGCTTACACGAGGGCAATACTTGCTCGGCGACACGAATTGACCGATCTGGAGCAATTAATGGAGCAATTTCAAAGCAATGGCACAAATTGCGGCAATAATTTCGGCGATATTGCTTCTAATTGCTCCAGATATTTCATATCGCTCAATGTCGCAGATACGAATTGACGAATATCCAATGGGCTTGGAAATTCCTAGCAATTTTTATATATATCTCATTCGCACTTGTTTGTTTTGCGGCTTGCCGTCCTGCTTCCGCGGGGAGCAAGACGGCAAGCCACAAAATTATTTCAAATTTTATTTATTCGAAAGTAATTCTAAGTCTGTTCATGACATTCTAGTAAAGTTTTTGAATAATATATCATCTAATTCTTTACACAATGAAAATTGCGGCCTCTTTGCCAAAAACGATCGCACCCAGATACGCCTATTCCTTTTCTTTCTTTTTGTTTTTGATTAATAATAAAAAAAGCGCTAAAAACCGCCGCAGCAAGAACAATGTCGTCTATAGCGAGCGAATACTGAAATGCTCGTGTAGGACAGTATTGCCTAGTTGATGAAGTTGCGCCATATCGCTCAATATAGTATTGCCCAGTATTGATGCTTGTTGGTTGTTCATGTAGAAAGTAGATCGGTGGTTTGGTCATGTAGAAAGAATGAATGCGGAAAGACTGACAAAGCAAATATATGTTGCAGAAGTGAATGGAAGAGTCGGAAAGGGACGTCCTAGGCGGAAGTTTGTCGACCAAATTGGCGATATACTAAAAATGGGCCAAATTAAGAGTACCCTTAACCGACGAGCATGTATGCGTAGGTATATGAATGTGGAAGAGGCGAGAAAGGTATGTCAGGATCGTGCTAAATGGAAGTCTGTAGTCTCTGCCTACCCCTCTGGGTGACAGGCGTGAGTGTTTATTATGATGCTTGTTGCCGTTGCCGTAAATTGCTTG
The DNA here is from genome assembly GCA_036936625.1 of Parnassius smintheus behrii. Classification (NCBI taxonomy): domain Eukaryota; kingdom Metazoa; phylum Arthropoda; class Insecta; order Lepidoptera; family Papilionidae; genus Parnassius; species Parnassius smintheus. The sequence continues at coordinate 40,415,239 of JAUPFT010000007.1, forward strand.
AAGTAGTCGTGACGTCATAGTTGACGAGTATTGACTGGAATTGAGCAATTTTAGTTGCCCGTGTAAGCGCACCTTTACTCTGTTCTGGTTGGTATCTGAAGGATATAGAGAGCCAGTATAACTACATTCTCATTATGGACATTGTGGGTTTGATCCCCGTCGGCACCAAAGAAATTGTTAATTACAATTTTAAGGGCTGATTTACCACGTGCTCGGAGGTGAAGGAAAACATCGTGAGGAAACCTGCATGTCTGATAAATAAAATAAAATATTTCGAAAACATGTGAAGTTCGCCAACATTCATGGGGGCAGCGCAGTGGACACTTCCTTGCCCGAAAACTCTCTCAGACATGAGAGGAGGCCTGTGTCCAGCAGTGGGACGTATATAGGCTGTAACTTATGGATTTTTTCCTGCTAACAACTCAACATTTTTAGAAAGTTCAGTTGCCAATCCACCTGCTAAGTGTGCAACAACTATATAATCAAATGATTCATACCATTATATTATTTGTTAACATAGGCCTTTCTCATTATAAGATGCCTATGTTAATAGTAGAATTTTAATAAATTGTAACGATGGCGTAAGGGCCAAATAAATAGCCATTAATATAGGGATATTTTTCCTACAAAACCATTGACTGTAAAGTATTTTTCGTACTGGCAATTTATTTTAAAATATGATTTAGTAAAAGTAAAATTTCTATTTTCCCTTCTACCTCCAGCCTCCAACTTAGGGCTGTCAATTAGATTGATAGTAATAAAACTTTTGGTAGCATTAACAGCATTTATGAAAAAAAAAACTTTTAGACAGCTTTTTGTGAAAGAAATGTGCTGGAAGTGAAAATTTTAAATTGGAGGAATAAGCGAATTACGTATAAATAGTTTCAACACCCATTGCAAACAGCGAGACTGAATTGAGATGTGTTCACTCTGAATGTTTATCAGATTTTTATGAATATCTTCGCGTAAGGAGGATTTTTTCACGTTGGGTGCACGCCGACGGTCACAAGAATGCTGCGTGGGATGGTATCGTAAAGTGAGTCGGGCACCAGGGTTTTTAAACAGAGAAGAGTCTGTCACGCAGCTTAAAATAAATGATGCGTAACTTTACGTGTCCTTAATATAATTATTTATGATTTGATATATACAATATGTAACGTAATTAACGCACACTACACGTACTAATTTTTAGTTAAACATTTTTATGCACTGATTATTATTTATCAAATTAGTTATACTAATTCCGGAAGAATGCTGTGGTCACAGTACAAATCCGCGAACGCAATGACTTTAACGTGCTTGAAATAAAGTTCATTTTCCTTTATTTTTATTGAATGAAAGAATTTGTATTAATACAAATAAAACTGCACTTTTAAAAGTCTTAATGCCTTGAGTTACGGTCCATTTCAGTTTGTTTTGACTGTACAGGTTTAGTGTGACTGTAAATTACGTAGTTTCAATTAATTTTGTGATAAAAACATTATCTATATTAAAAATTATAGAAATCGATTCAGTAAACGATGCAGAGGTGAGCGAAATTATACGTGTTGTATAATTTCGCTCACCTCTGCATCACTGTCTGAGCAGTCATCATTGTGACCTTTATCATCACTGCTACTTTCCGTCGTAAAATAGAACATGGATTTATTTAGGCATTTAAATTATTCCACTGACTAGTATCCATATTTTAAATAAATTTATAAAAGTAATTATGAATTAAATAGATTTGGTAATAGGTACTAAGACTCGGTTACGAAATTTATGATTGTTGTCATGTTATATAAGCGCTTTTCAGAATAAGATCACAGCAAAATAGCCTTTCCAAAAATAAAGAAAGTTACGGGCGCAGCATATATATTGTACTCATTTACATAGCATTGGGGGCGCTGTCAATATGCCGAAACTTATTTCTTAAGATATCTTTATCACGTCACAGCCATTGAATGTTAGGGTCTACGTAAAAGTATAAAAGATTAAATATATTCATGAACCTTTATTATTTGATTTGTAACATACGCATTTATTTATACTAGCTGTGCCCGCGATTTCGTTCACTGTTTGAATCAGATTTTGTTCAGAATTTATGAACTTAATTTTTTGCTCGGAACCGTAATTCTTTTCCTAAAATATATAAAGTAGCCTAAGTAACTTCTTATAATATCGGCGATTAACGATTAGTAAAACTCCTGTCAAAATAGGTCCAGCAGTTTAGGATCTTAGCCGCAACAAACAGACAGTCAGAATTTTTTTTAAAAATTGTGTTTTGTACCGTATATACAAGTACGTACGTAGGTGGACGCACGTTACTTGTCGTAAAATTCTCCCCTGTTTGGTAACATTTGAGGGAAGTAAGGTAATGTTTACATGTTTACATTGTACTACTAGATACAAAGCGGCCGGTTTTTGTTTACTGATTTAATATGTTGTATTCTAAAGAATCGGAAAGCGTTATTAGTATAATTAGTAATTATACTACTGCAAAATAACTCCATATAAATTTTTGACATATAAATTGTTGAAGAGTGAAAATTTTTGAATTAATCTACAATCCATTAAAGTTACTTATTAGTCATTCGCGTGGTGGCACTTGCTTTATAACGAATGTATTCATCTCGCTTTCGTTATTTGGATAGACGCCAAATAACTTCTGGGTTAAACGTTAGCTTAACCCAGAAGTTATTTGGCGTTAAAAGTTAGCTTCTGCTAAAAGTTATATGATTGATTACTTAGCCGTCTTATAAGATCTCTTAACACAACCCAGTAAATGCTTCTCTGCTGCTGTTATAATTAGTACCCGGATGACCGAGCTTTGCCCGGTTTTTTTTTGAAATTACATTTATAAATTACATACTGATGAAACATAAATAATATTTTTTGATCTTATTGACAGAATAGAAAAAAAACTGAACTGATTATTTGAATAAAAAATCACGAGTGCAATTAGTTTTATTAAAATTTTTGTATTTTTAAAAAATACTAAAAACCCTACCAACACAACTACCCAACGCGAAAAAATCCTCCTCACGCGAAGGTGTTCATAAAAATCTGATGAACATTCAGAGTGAACACTTACTGATCCAGTCTGCTGTTTGCAATAAGTGCTGAATCTAATTTATACGTTATTCGCCCATTCCTTCACTTTAAAATTTTCACTTCCAGCACGTTTCTTTCAGAAAAAGCCGTCGAAACGTTTTTTTTCATAAATGCTCTCTTAAGTCTACTGAAAGCTTTATTACTATCAAATTAATTCGAAGCCGGAAATTGAAGACTGGATGTTGAAGGGAAAATTGAAATTTGAAACTTTACTTTTACTAAATGAAATTTTAAAAACAAATTGCCAGTACAAAAATACTTTACTGTCAATGGTTTGGTAGGAAAAAGATCCCTATATTAATGGCTATTTATTTAGCCCTTACATCATCTTTACAATTTATCAAAATTCTGCTATTAACATAGGCCTCTAATAATGAGAAAGGCCAATGTTAACAAGTTATATAATCATATGAATCATTTGATTATATAGTTGTTGCACGCTTAGCAGGTGGATTGGCAACTGCCCTTTCTAAAAATTTAGAGTTGTTAATGGGAAGAAATCCGTTTCTTATCTTATTTTATTGTATTTTGTACCGATACTTTTTTCCTTTTTCGTACTTTCAAATGTGTTTAATAAAAAGTTGTTATTTCTATATTACAAACATACATAATGATTTCTTATATTTACGCGAACACTACACATGATTAAAACTACTTTTACGGATTTTATCGCGTTTATTTTTACTTTTTATTTTTAATTCCCGACGTTTCGAGCGCTTTCCAGCACCCATGGTCACGGGGGACTGAGATGACTGACGTCCCGATGTCATTGTTAAACCCGGAGTACCTTCAGCTTTTTTAATTATTGTTTATGGTCCGATCTATGCAAAATGAACTGACTATGTCTTGAGGTCTTGCAGTGGTATGCTTGGGTTTAGTTTTAATTTTATTGATTATAGGATCCCAAGCAGGTGGTAGTACCCAGCCTCCTTCTCTATTGAAATTAGGATGTTTTTTAATTTCAATAGCCTCACGTATCATCCTTGGTAGGAATCGGTGTTCTTTCGCGAGGATTTGTGGTCTATCAAATCTGATGTAATGGTTTAAAATTAAAAATAAAAAGTAAAAATAAACGCGATAAAATCCGTAAAAGTAGTTTTAATCATACAAACATACACTTTAATTATATTTATCTGTATATGTGCAAATATGTAAAAAGAAAATTCAATAATATATTTTCTCATAGAAGTTATATTTATTGCGACATATAAATGTATAATATTATTACACAAAATAGTATTTATAATAGCCATAATACATACATTGACATGTTTATTCCAAAAAAATGTGAAAAATCTATGTAGTGTAAATGGAAAACTGTTGGAAACTTTTTTGAATTCATGAATATGACTTTATCTCTTGAATATTGCAAGTGTCAGGGAGGTTCCGCCATTAGTAGCTTAGGTGGGTAGGAGTAAACGCGTTGTTCTCATACTCGTATCAATCAGTTATATAAAAATAGAAACAGGCGTTAATTTGTAAAAATTTCATAATATTTAAGATGCTTATAATTAACTAGTTAATATCCGCGTAAAAAATAAAATAATAGTGATAACTAGTTTGAAAGGTACTTTTCGTACTCCCTCGATTGCGTGTTCTACCCCCATCACAACTAATCCTAACCATTACAATGAATAGCTGTCAATCATCGCAGATTCTATTTCACTTGAAGGTGCCTTATAGACGGGGTTTTACCTTTCCGAATGAAGTTCGTGTTTCAAAGATTTAAGTTAAAATTAAATAAAATTCTCGATACATTTATGAATTGAGAACAAATAAATTGAGAAAAATAAGGAGTTTTGATAATTTTTATTACGTAGTTTTTTTATACAACTACTGAAACTGGAAAGTTCAAAAAGTCGGTTTTCAAAGCAAAATATTCACTCGTAATTTAGCTCTGGTCCGTCTCCTGCTGGTGTTTACTTCGGGTACGGATACCTTCCTTGTAGGCTTTAGGTAAAATCGGCCTGATTTATTTCACTTTTGACACCAATTGTTACGAGCTTGGGGCCCCAGACAATAAAAATTCCCGAGTGAATTACCAAATTTGACACTTAAACTACAGAACACTAATTACGTAGGTTATTCAATAAGTTTTGAGATGCTAGAAATTTAAAAATAGACCGCACCCGTGTTTTATGTTTCTAAACACCTAACTTATTTAAAAATAAAACTCCTGAAGTCAATTGCTCAATATAAAAAAAAAACAAAGTTCTATTAATTTTCCTGCAACGCTTCCTGCGCTTTTCATTTAAAACGATGGATCTTAACCGTGAGCATGCTCGCTATGATCCATTATAATTTTAAATTTGGTTTGACCGAACAGCCTAAGGGGACTCAGCTTCATCACGCGCAATAATTTAAAGGTAGTTTTCTGAATTCAAAAGTGGTAAAATTAATCTTAAACATGACCAAAGAACCGGGGCCCCTCAAACAGCAATAATGGCAGGAAATGTATGGAATACTGAAATGTTGGTGCGAGAAGACTCACGAATCTCATATACTGACATCAAAAATATTGTAGGCATTAGTTTGGGGAGCATTCATATCATCCTACATAAACATTTTGGAGTGAGGAAGCTTTGTTATCGATGGATCCCTCGTTTGTTCTCCGAAAGCAAAAAACAGGCTCGTGTGGATTTGTGCCATGAAATGCGTCTACGTTTTGAAAACGGGGCATCTAAGCGAGTTTCATAAATTGTTACTGGTGAGGAGACATGGATCTATCAATATGATCCGGAAAATAAAAGGCAATTATCAGTATGAGTCTACTCAGAAGGACAGTTACCGACAAAACTGCAAAGACCTGGCAACGTCGGCAAAAAATGGTGCCTAGTTTTGTTTCGCTGAGCGGACATTTGTCGAAGTTAATGCTGAAAAATTGTAGGTCAGTCAACTTTGAATGGTATACTACAGTTGCATTTCCCAAAGCTTATTAAACTGTGCGGGAGAGAAGACCAAAGACCGGGCTTCAAGGAATCATTTTTTTTAAATTTATTTATTAACATAGTAAATACAATTGGTTCAAAAAACATTAAGTTCGCCAAACTGAGAATACAGTTTATTGGCGAAACTGTACACATTAAGGTTTACAATTGCATTTTAATATTCCTCTAAAATAAATTTTTAAAACAAAACATATTAGTAAGCATATAAAGTAATTAAAAACTAAAGACTAAGTAGGTAAAGTACACTTATCACTAAATTAGTAACAAAGCTATAAAAGAGAGAAAACGATAATGTATCTTAAATTAAACTGATAATGAATAAAGATTAATAAAAAATAATTAAGATTAATAATTAATAATAAACTAAATATTACTACTACTAATACTACAGGTCGTCGATGGCATTCAGTAGCCAATATTTCAATTTGTTTTTAAAAATTTGTTTTGTCTGACAGGCCTCTTGTGGCACGTTTTCATTAAATATTCTTGGCACTAAATACCTACGCGTCCTTTCACCAAAGTAGTTTTGTGCACTTGGTTCCTCAAACAATTTACGAGTATTCTTTCTTAAATTACCATAAATTGATTTCCTAACTAAAAATTTACTTTTGTATCCTTCAATTGCTAATAAATACATTGTTTTTTCATGTACTGGTAGAATATTGCATTTCTTAAACAATAGATTATAGTTACCCTTACTTTTCTCTTTAGCTTGCTTATTAACTAACAGTTTAATAAATCTTAGTTGAAGATTATGTATCCTATCCATGTACGTTCGGAACGTACGTCCATAGGCTGAAAGGCCATAATTAATTACAGAATCCACGAGAGCATAGTACAGAATGCGTAAAGTTGTTTTATCAACTACACTTTTAAGGTGTACAAACTTACATAATAACGATCTTAATTTATTACATACTCATTCTATATGGAAATTCCAACTAAACTTAGTATCTATGGTTAATCCCAGATATTTGTAACTATCAACAAGCTCAATCGATTTACAACCAATGCATTGTTTATTTCTATGCAAGCAATCATACGAATGGCTTATTGATGATATTTATAGGTATACATGGTTTAAGCAGGTATGGCGATTGAATGAGCATGCATTTCGTTTTCTCTATATTTAAAATTATTCCATTATCGTGGGACCATTTGATTACGTTATAAAAATCCGATTGTATTTTGTTCTCAATCACCTTTATATCCCTGTCAGCATACATCATGCATGTGTCGTCAGCATACATGTATGTTCTGCAGTTTTTTACAACGTTTACCATGCTATTTACATGCATGATATAGCCCACAGGGCCAAACACAGAGCCAGTAGGAACTCCAGTACTAACTAATTTACCATGACAAATGGTTTCTTTTATCTTTGTGCACAACATTCTGTTATGTAAATAATTACGAAACCACGAGCTGATTGGCCCGCGGATTCCGCACTCTTCTATAGCCACCAATAGCTGCTCATGGTCCAGCGTATCAAACGCTTTTTTAAAATCTATGAATAAAAGAAATACATACTGCTTACTACCTAAGCATTCGTTGATATCGTCGGTGAAAATAGATAAGGCCGTCGATGTACTACGTAATTTTCTAAATCCGTGCTGCTTTTCTGTAATTATGCAGTTTTTTTCTAGATACTCACTAATTCTCTTAACTATCACTTTCTCCACTATTTTATTAATAACAGACAATATTGCAATAGGTCTATAGTTTGAATAATTGCAATGGTCTCCTTGCTTATAAACAGGGCGGATAATAGACTTTTTTAAACTGTCTGGGTATAAGCCTGTTTTAAAACTAAGGTTTACAAAGTTTGCTAATATTGGACTTATTTTTTCTTTAACTAAAAGTAGATCTTGCGGCCTTATTCCATCTAAACCTGATGATTTTTTACTATTTAGTTCATTTTCAGTTACCTTTTTATAATATAAAGTGGTATCACTCGATTTTACATAGGACTCGCGATTTAGAAATTTAATATTACATTGATGTTTTATTTTATTAATTTCTTTTGTAAATGTTTCTGAGAATTTTGAACATATGTCACTTAAACTATTGATTTTTCCTAGATATTTAATTACAACGTCATCTAAACTATTCTTACTATTTCCTAGCCAGCAATTTATTGTTTTCCATAATTTCCTAAAGTCTCCCTGACAGCGTGGTAGTTCCTGCCTTCTATAATTATTTTTAGCTTTGTTAATAATTTTATTTGTTTGATTTCTGTGTTTCGTATATTCTAATCTATAAGTAACATTTTAAGGACTAGTTTAGACCTGCGGAATAAATAATCTCTTCTATCTATCAATATTTTAATTTTTTTTGAGATCCACGGCTGTATTACTCGTTTTTTTCTATTACAATTAAGGCTAACTTTAGCTTTATCGTAGATAGGTGCAAAAACATTACACAATTGTTCATAAATTATCAAAGGACAGTCTATCTCTACGAGCTTACTCCAATGCTCCAATGTGAAGAAGGGTTATCGTGATGCATGCTGCATCACGATAACGCTTCTTCACATTGGAGCATTGGAGTAAGCTCTAATATGTTGTTAAAACTCTAAGTCACCCAAACTACAGCTCTGACTTAGTTCCTTGTGATTTCTTTTTGTTTCCAAGAGTCAAAGAAAAATAAAAGGCAAATGTTTTCAAGCGCTGAAGAAGCCGTGGCTGCCTACGAAGGAGGGATTTCCGACTTGTCAGATTAAGACTGGCAAAAGTGTCTTCAGAGCTGTTGGTTTCATCATCATCATCATTACAGTCCTTCACAAGTTCACTGCTGAACATAGGCCTCCCCCAAGGTATGCCACAAAGCACGGTCCTGAGCCACCTGCATCCATCGACTTCCTGCATGTCTTACCAGGTCGTCACTCCATCTAGTGGGGGGTCGCCCTACACTTCACCTACCGGTACGAGGCTGCCACTCGAGAACCCTTCTTCCCCAACGGTTGTCGGTTCTTCGAGCTATATGGCCGGGTCATTGCCACTTTAGCTTACTAATCCGTTGGGCTATGTCGGTCAATCTGGTTCTGCTGCGGATATCCTCATTTCTGAGCTTATCACACAGAGAAACTCCAAGCATAGCCCTCTCCATAGCTCGCTGAGCGACTTTGAGCGTCCTCATACGGCCAGCAGTCGCAAGGACCACGTCTCGGTTGCGTAAGTCATCACTGGCAACACGCACTGGTTGTACAACTTAAGGTTCGCAACTTCAAATCAAAGGTTGTACAACTTCAGGTTTTGAGGTACACCTGACGAGAAGATGCGTCGTAATTTCCCGAACGCTGCCCAGCCGAGTCGTACTATTTGTCCCAGGTAAACGTACTCGTCAACAACTTCGAGCTTAGTGCTCCCAACAACTACCGGCATAGGTGTGACATGGACATTAAACATGATCTTTGTTTTGTCCATGTTCATATTAAGACCTATCCGTTGGGAGGCACTATTGAGGTCTTTGAGCATAGTGCTAAGGTCCTCCAGTGATTCTGCCATAAGGACTATATCGTAAGTGACGTACTCGCCATTGATGTTAATACCACATCCTTTCCAGTCCAGTAGCTTGAATACGCCTTCCAATGCAGCGGTGAAGATTTTCGAGGAAATAACGTTACCTTGTCTTACACCTCTCTGCAGTTGGATAGGTTTCGTACTCTAGTTCTGTACTCGGATAGCCATCGTAGCCCTACTGTACAAACACTTCAGCACTTCGACATACCGACGGTCAACTTGGCACCACTGAAGAGACTGTAACACCGCCCAAATTTCGACGGAATCAAAGGCTTTCTCATAGTCCACATACGCCAGGCAAAGTGGCAGATTGTACTCTTCGGACTTCTGTACAATTTTCCGAAGGGTATGTATGTGGTCTGTGGATTTGGTTTAGGCGAATGGAACTTTGTACAGAGCATGATGGAGAATATTTTGAAATGATGTAAAAGAAATATTTATTTATCTAGAAACTTTTTAAATACCTCAAAACTTATTGAGTGTCCTAAGTACAACTTAAAACCACACTAATAACGAAACACAATTGTACTGATCACTTTATTTCGTGTTTGAATCGCTTCGGAGTATTCGCTTGTATAGCCAATTCCATACCGACTCGGGTTACGTTCTAAACTGGCCTTATATAGGGCCTCAGATAGTTCCAGAACCTTCTACTGTAGAAAGATCTAGAATGTTCGACTACATACCGGTCCCGACTAGACTAGACTAGGTGGATAGTTCCGGAAAGTTCTTCCATAAAATTTTTTAGAAGGATCTTGACTCTCCTGGATCTGCTACTCGGTACTAGAAGACTTACGTGGTAACTAGTGTCGCCATGTACCTGGCATTAATTGTGGCGCGCAACAGTATGATGTATGACATAACTAATTAAAGTCATAATATGAGAGCAGTTACTATATTAAACTGACCGGTTAAAGTTATGATTTGATAGTTCATGCAAAACATGACCTACGAGTATATGGCATCTACATTTTGATGATATTGACGATTTTGTCACTTCATAATAATAGTGTTACTGAAACTTAATTTCAGCCTTGGATAAGAATATTAATGTGGCATTTGAAAGTTTAAAATAATTATAAATATTTATATTCGATATTACTCGAAAATATATTGTTTAATTATAATATGATTTGAATTATATAAAATATGTTGGCCTCCTTTTTAAGCTGTTAAGTATTTTTTAATAAAAAGAAGTGACCTACTTACAGACCACCTGATGATAAGTAGCTACTGCAGTTCATGGACTCCTACAATAAACTTTAGACGAAGAAGACTACTAGTGCATTGTAATTTCAGATTAAGATGAAATACCTAACAGTCTGTAATTATATTGACTCTATGTACTCTTTAGATCGAACGCACCAGTGTAAATACTGCTTGTTGGCTGCATAAATATGTAAGAGGGTGGTACCTAACCAGACCGACCGACAGAAAAAGGAATCTTAGCACCTGGAAGTGCTGCAGTTAACTCTGTATAAATTATATGCTACCCATACTCACGTAGTATCCTTCTAAATTACAATAAAATTGAATAGCTATAAACATACCAAATAGGTATCCTACTGCAAAGTTGGTCTTTAACGCCTGTCACCAAAACTGGCTGTTCCCATACCAGATGACCAACCATGCTAGAAGAGTAGCGTGGTATTTCGCCTTAACGCTAGGTCTTTCTAAGCTGGTAAAGGAAGCGAGGGTACCCGATATGGTCGGTCACACAGCCAATCGCTTGGGCCTTCTGCTAACTACCAAACCAGATAGGCATGTAGTACATGTTACCTCCTCTTTGGGTACATCTAACCCATCTAGTGAAATCTGTGTCGTTATATTCTTCATCTGCTTACGTGGCCCAAGGTGTTTCACGAATATGGCGATATTAGTCAGCTGATCGGACTAAGATGCGACACTTTTTTGCATGAAATCTTTGACGAAAGATTTGTTTCTATTCTCCGAAGCCATTGAACTGCGCGGATGCGACAACCGATGAGTTGCGTCAAGCTATGGAGTATTTTATCTTTTTTATGGGCGAGTAGAAAAGCTCGCCCATGGTTTAACGCCGAATGCAGCCAAGCTGAAAAGTGCAAGCATTTAGCGTACCTATTCTTGGTTGACGCTCGAAACCGCAGAGCTCCGGATATCAGCACCAAAAAGTTAACTATCAACTAGGTCACCAAGTCCTACTAAAAAGCATTACGAAAAGTTGGTATCGATCGCATTAAACATAATGACGCAAAACTCTCTGCCAGACCATTTGGGACTGGAGATCTTAGGTCTCTCGCCAAAGCGGCCAATATAAACTTCTGTCGGCCTACACTGCCTCCGCTAGTAAAACCAGATGGTACACTGGCGCATTCAACTAAAGAGAAAGCAGACTCGTACCCCTCCTTTTTTGCCTACAATTCACGTCTGGACAGTGGCAAAAACGTACCACCTAAATTACCTTACAGCGAGGCCTATATGTTGGAGGTTCGTATTATAAATAAGAAGGTTCTAAATACTTTGTGGTGTCGACGTAAATAAAGCTAGTGGGCCAGATGATATACCAGCTATAGTTCTGAAGACTTGTGTAGCTGAGTTGTCTCCTATGCTGACACGGATGTTCCGCCCTCATTTAGGACTGGAATAGTGTTGAAATTCTGGAAGCTGGTTCTCGTGCAGCCTATTCCAAAAAAAGGCAGCTGTGTTGACTCGGCCAATTATCGTCCTAACTCAATTATCTCCATACTCTGCAATGTTATCGAGCGTATATTGAACGCCTACTTAATGGCATACCTAGATTAAAATGACCTCCTTAGTGACCCACAATACAGATTTCGTCGAAATCGGTCAGCTGGGACCTTCTAACGTATGCTACACGTATGGCGGCAAGGCACTCGATAACAGTGGAGAAGCACTTGCTGTTTCCCTTGATGTCTCGAAGACCTTTGACAGAGCTTGGCACGCTAGCCTTTAAAATAAGCGGACGGCGTACGTTATCTTCTGGTCTTACTGACTGGGTACAAGACTTCCTGAGTGAACGGTCTCTTCGGGTCAATGGCTACTCATCCGATTCTGTTGCGACTAACGCCGGTATTCCTCAAGGGTCTCTTCTTTCTGCAACTATCTTTATGATGCCTATTAATGATCTGCTTATGCCCGGTATCTATAGGTACGAATATTACAGCACAGTTGTTTAGAAGTTCCAGCCAAGTCCTTAAGCTAGTCGGTATCAAATCCAGCCCGAAAGAAAAGCCATGGTTTAAGCGTGTGAATCCCACACTAATGGCAGTTTTAGAATGGAGCAATGCCAATCTTGTGAAATTCAACGCCACAAAAACACAAGTGTATCTCTTAAGTGCCGATGCTGCAAAATGTCATCCAGCAGCTTTGGATAAATGTAAAATCGTGCTAAGAGGTTTACTGGTGACCCAAATTTGATTAAAACTAATCCCACCAGTCTCAAACACCGCCACACGGGCACAAAGTAGCGAGACTTTTGATTTTCTGCAGGATGCATTTCGGAGAGTATGCGAAGGAATTGCTTAATTTAATTCCTCTCTCTCTTCCTTCCATCATCGGACGACCAGACGTTCAACCAGTCTTCACCCTTTCGTAATTGACTTACCACACATTTGAACCAAATGGTTTATTACATCGTTTTCATGCGTACATCAAAGAAAGGGAATAAGTTGCCAGCATCTGTGTTTCCATCTGATTACAATATGGTTGTTTTCAAGGCAAGAGTGAATAGGCTTTTCGTCAATGCGCTTTACCATCTTAGGCTACATCACCACCATCAGATGAGATGGTAGTTTAGCGCTGACTTAGAATAATATAATATAAAAAACATATTTAACTATCAAGAAGCTGTATTAAATGCAAATTGTGGTCCGTCGATAGATATTGGATATTGTACCATATACTATCCATATAGATATTCGTATAGCCCACTTCTAGTCCGCTGCGTTGATTCAGTGTGTGCTTTGGTGGACTTTACATGTCTTCAAATTATTATTATTTCTGAGACATGCCGGTTTTCTCATGACCTTATGTTTCACCACAAAGCAAGTGGTAAATTAGTATTTTAAATTGCAATCAACAATTTCATTGATGCTGGTGGGGATCGAACCTAGGTTATACCGTTTTTATGTACGATATTATAAAGCCAATAACATTTTAGTCCGAAGCCGAAACTTTAGTAGGATGTGTGGCCCTCTGGTGCTCATGCTCTCAAATGGTGACGTTGCTGACTCCGTTAAACGTTGGAAACATATTAGTTGCCACTGCTACGTTTCAACAATCATCTTATCTATTTAATTTGTATTATAAAGAAGGTATGCAAATATTTTATGAACTGTCTTGTGAAATTTCTCTTGTTTAAGAAATTCAATAATAACTTTAATCATTGTTGATTAAAATTATTTTTGAAATAACAAGTAAAAAGTGAAATACCGAGAGGCTCGATTTATAAAGCTACAACGGACATCCGAGGTGAACACTATTGGAGTGTAATTTATAACTAGTTTGATACTCAACATCATCCCAATCAAACAAAATAAAGGTTGTCGATGGGATAACAAATTCAATGTCATTCAAGCATTCTACAGTCCAATGTTGAAGCAGGCCACATGACGAACATCACTAGTAAAAACTTATTTATGTTTTAAATAGTTCTTCATTAAACTAAGATGCACACGCGTTCGAAAGATGGCCGTAACAGAGATAGTGAATAACAAGAGATAAATATAAGTGAGTGTAGAACTCGATTCAGCAATTAATTAAGTTATAAATAAAATAAATTATATTAGCAATTAAAATAATTGCAATTTACAATTTTCCTGGTACTGGCGGGTATTAAACCCAACAACTAGAATAGAAAAGGAACTAGTAATTTTTTAAAAAAATATACAGAAATCTGCGGTGGTAAGTTCCAAACTATAATTCTTAGAATATTCCAACCCAGTTGCATAGGTAAATGAATTAGAGTAATGGAAAACTGATTTAAATTCCGGAAGCTCACTCTTTTCTGAGTAAACCGATGAAAGTAACTAAATTTGAGAAACTTACGTTACGTTCTATCGAATGTTTGTTTGCCAATGCTTGAATTTTGTAACTGTATTCTTTATATTGTATTGGATAAATAATTTCCTTTTATATTCAGTCAATTAATCAACCAGTGTTTCAGTTCAGTTTCTTCTTTTAACGCTTGCAACAAATACCTGTATAGTGTTGCCAGAAGAATGGATGATAATATGCACAGCAGCTCAGTGTGTATTTTAAAAAGAAACCAAAAGAAGGTTTATCATTACTTTAACGTTATACATTTTTAAGGCATACATTCAATGAATCATTTATAAAGAAAATATATACACAGTCAATTTTAGATAAAGAGGTTTATCTTAATGTTTTAGTTTTATTTATAAGCTTTAAAATATAATATTTCATATTGAATAAAAAATTGCCAAAGGCGCAGTTGTTTTAGCGGTTTTCTACGTACGAGTATATTTGATCGCAAAGTAATAATTATTACAATATGTTGAAATTCTTTATTTGATTTTATCAGCTAAGACTAAAAGGGTAACTGTCATTTTAGATAATATTTCCAATTTTCTTATATCTTGATATTTATTTTCAATATGATAAACACTATAATATTACTACATATGGCCCAGGTTTATGATAAAATCAGGTTTTACCTTGGTTTTAACTTGTAGAAGATAAAGTTATTACTTAATCTTACCTTAGCTGATCAAACCCTGTTTTTTGAACAAAAACCTGAACTTGTTTAGGTTTATGATAAAAATTAAACTTAAGTTAGGTTAGGGTAGTTTAATTTTATTAAAATCTAAATCACTCTAAGTTTTTGATACTTGGTTCCTTCCGGTTAAAACGACTTAAAGTTGATAAATATATGGTATTTATCTCCGGTAAAACAATTTATCACTATGTTGAAAATCTAGTCAAACAGTACACGTCGTATTACATCTACTTATATTGTCTATAATAAAACTATTAGTTAATATAAAATAATTTATTTGCCGGTAATAAAATATTTCTTTTTAAGGATATTCCAATTTTTTGATACATATGATGACAACCGAAAGATGAGATCGTAAAAAGGGAACAATATCAGCTAGTAAGTACGTGAACTCTCATGCACGAGGACACACACTCTCATGTCACACACAGTTATTGGCAGAGACTAAATACATTGATGTTCAAGAAGTAACTGATGGTGAACAAAGTTCTACGATAACTAAATTTTATGTTAGTGGATAACACTTTTCAATTTTTTCTAACAACTTCCGTTTCCTTAGATTGTTAGTAAGTATTACAGATAAATGTTAGTGGTAAAATAAATAATAAATATTAGTGGTAAAATAAGTCACTTCATGGGCCTTCTTCTTTTAAAGATACTTGCTCGTGTCTATACACGAGCTACTTATTATCAGACAGGTTGATTGTGAGCTCAATTAATTTTTTATTATTACGGGCCATTAAAAGACTATTGAGTAAAATATTGCGTAAGATTCTAGAAGTTAAAAAAATGAAGTAATTAATTTTTCAATCGACTTTAAAAAAGTGATTAGTTATTTTTCAATTCGACGGTATTTTTTACGTGTCTTATGATTCTTTTTATTTGAAAGTTGATGCTTGTCATGTGGTCCCGTAAAAGTTTGATCAAGATTTGACTTGTAGTTTTTGAGTTATCATTAATAATGCGTAGATATTAAATTGACTTGGACTATATTGACGATGTTCTCATTTTATTTATATTGAAGTCAGTTGTACAAAACATAACATAATTTTAGCTGTTTTGTTGAGATCATGAGAACATAACATATAAATGTGTAATAAGTATGAATATATTCATACCATCTGGATGATTGGCGGTCTACCACTGTGCGATTTAGAAGAAGCTTTCTTCCTCGCACAATTTCAAGGAAGTCATGCGAGTTGTGTGTGTGGCAACTACCACCAGCGATTTTTCCGGGCGGGATGCGACTTAGAGGCCTTCAAGAAAAGAACCTACTCTTTTTTAAAAGGCCGGCAACACATCTGCAATTCCCCTAGTGTTGCAGTTGTTCATGAGAAGCGGTAGTGACTTACCATCAAGTGAGCCGCATTTTTTTGCCTCCTCTCCCATAAAAATAAAATTTTCCAGTGGGATCAAAATCAAAGTTTGTTAGTCATATTTAAATGTTCTACATTAGTTTAGTTGTTTAAGACGTTTCAAGGTGATGTGTTGTATTTCCTACTTAAAAACCTTTCATTCATCACAACTTGAAGTAGTTCTGATGTTTTCAATACATAACCTTTTTCCAATTACACAATCACAGTGTTTCAAATTCAATTATAGCAGAATTAAGTTGCAATATCTGTTTCTTAAAGCACAATAAAAGATAATATGATGACAAAAATGAGTTCGATAAGATTTTGAATTATCTCTGATTGAAAGATAATTTATAAAACCTAAAAATATAAATTCACTGTATTTTCATTTTTAAAAGCAGAGATAAATACAGTTGTAGACAATAGCCAACAGACAACTGAGGTTAACTATTTTGATCATAAAGTACAGCCGCATGCTACGTATCGACGTGATTTATTTCTTCTTACTCATTTTGTATCTCGCTGTTCGTGCTTTTAAATATATTGTGAAGTATTCTTCGTCAGAAAATATTTATTTATCAGTAATGACTGTATATTTCTCAAATTACTGATAAAAGGAAAGGTTTTAAAAAATAATGTAATGTAGAAAATTTATTTAAAATAAAAGCTCTTGCCGTAACAACCACAACCACAGTAGTATAATATTTTGAATTGTCATGTTATCAGCAAGATGCTGCTGCCGATCTCCTGTTTCATTTCCCTCTGTCACATCTAATGACACGCACGGAATATTAAGATTGCTATGAACAATTTATATGAGTCGGAGAGATCATGGAACACTGTCTTTGTGCATACCATGCATGATTTTTATAATCGCATAGATATAAGTAAAATATTTTGAATTGTCATGTTATCAGCAAGATGCTGCTGCCGATCTCCTGTTTCATTTCCCTCTGTCACATCTAATGACACGCACGGAATAATTAAGATTGCTATGAACAATTTATATGAGTCGGAAAGATCATGAAACACTGTTTTTGTGCATACCATGCATGATTTTTATAATCGCATAGATATAAGTAAAATATTTTGAATTGTCATGTTATCAGCAAGATGCTGCTTCCGATCTCCTGTTTCATTTCCCTCTGTCACATCTAATGACACGCACGGAATAATTAAGATTGCTATGAATAATTTATATGAGTCGGAGAGATCATGGAACACTGTCTTTGTGCATATCATGCATGATTTTTATAATCGCATAGATTTAAGTAAAATATTTTGAATTGTCATGTTATCAGCAAGATGCTGCTACCGATCTCCTGTTTCATTTCCCTCTGTCACATCTAATGACACGCACGGAATAATTAAGATTGCTATGAACAATTTATATGAGTCGGAGAGATCATGGAACACTGTTTTTGTGTATAGCATGCGTGCTTTTTATAATCACATAGATATAAGTAAAATAAGTCAATATATAATCTCGTGCTCGTCTATTTGCTGCGACACGTATCTCTAACGGTTCTGCGTTTCGCCTGGCGAGTGCAGATGGCCGAAGGCCCAATTTCTCCCAACCCCTACCCCGCTATCAATATGGTAGCGGAATTAATTAATATACTACTCCAGAATACCACACCAGCTTCACAGGTAATGAAGAATTCCTCGCTGGGCATCCACGACAAAGCTACTTCACTACTGAGCTTGGGTCCTCAGGCTTCCTCGCGTATTCTGGTAAGGGTAAAACTTTGCTCCAGACAAAAATTAGTCGAAGCAAGCAGAGCAATAAGACCAAGGCGAGCGAGTCCCTTGATGTTGCAGAAATTTACGCTATCCGTAAATTTCTGCAACATCAAGGGACTTGACTCGAACCAAATCGTCATGCACTACTATCTGGAAATGGCGAAGCCGGGCTTGTTCTTTCTGACCGAGACGTATGTGTCCTTTCCAGCCGATAATTCGCAAACTGGAACACTTCTTTGTGCTTGGAGCTAAAGTATTTGCGTATATTTCAGAGAGGACA
This sequence comes from Parnassius smintheus behrii, assembly GCA_036936625.1. Taxonomy (NCBI): domain Eukaryota; kingdom Metazoa; phylum Arthropoda; class Insecta; order Lepidoptera; family Papilionidae; genus Parnassius; species Parnassius smintheus. The sequence continues at coordinate 40,433,916 of JAUPFT010000007.1, forward strand.
TCTGTTCTCGACACCTCGGCAGTCTTGAAGGTTTGGATCTGTCCATCCTTTAGCTACGCCTAGACAGTGACGACCATCCGCACTTCTACCAGTGCCTCTATATGTCCCATAGCGGTAATGCCGTACTAGACCGACTTAGCAACTACGTCCATATGGCTACAGACTCCCTGTTGCAGCAGGTCCCATCCGCAGAGATCGTGATCCTTGGCGATATTAATCTCGGTTTACGTTTAACCGATACTACAGTGAGATTTGTTTATTACTTTGCCTTGACATATATAAATGGGATTAGTATATATGTACAATATATAAATAAACCCTGTACGACCCGTGACGGTGCCTTAGTTGTCGCGATATGATTATGTTCATGTAATACTATACAGAGAACAATATAGAAATAAAGTACTTAGCAAAAAATAAAATTAAATTAAAATACATGTGGAATACATGCGTTGCGGGCAGCCGTCGCGTAAAAATATCTAGGCTTCACGAATTGGACCTCCGTTGATCCCAGGTTTCATTTATCAGTTTATAATTAGTTGGTTATAAAAAATGATTTAAATCATACACGTAGTACTAATTGCCCTTTAGGATCGGGCAGGGTGTTTTTATATTGTATAAAATCTAAAAAATTGTTGTGTGGAAACGACTTCGATCGTTTGTGCGTTAACTTCGCCCTATAATGCGGAGGGTTGTGTGGGAGTAGAGCATATTAGTGGCGCGTCGTGACGTATTCAAGTTGGACATTCACTTTGTGGATCGCGACGGTCGACGTAAGTAAATTATTTTTCATTATAACTTATCATATTTATTATTTTTCATATCAAATAATAGCAAATTTATAAGTTTTAACTATGGTAACCGGCCCGCGAAATTTAAACGCACGTCGTTTTTAATTGTTTTTTTAAGTTAAATATTCATACCAATAACCTCGCATATTTTTTCTCAGGACAACCACTAAATTACGAGTGATGTGCTGTGTGTGATGACAAGATGTGCTTGGAAATGGGTGTCATTCAGACCTGGACATATCGGATGAGGAGACGGAATCGGCTGTCAATGCACCTCGACTACTAGACGATGAAGGATTCAGACCCCTCAGAGCTTCCACCAGGTAACCATAACAGCGACAGTGACTCAGATCAAAATATGACTTTAACAGAGCCGCAGCACAAAAATCAGGAGAACTTACTCCTCACCTGCAAACTCCCGCCACCTCGAAATGCCTAATAGTCATCAGGCACCAAAAAGACCTAGAATTTGAAAAGCTATTACTAATACTGGTGGTGGTGGAGCATAATTTTTCTTTTCAACCGGAACCCTCTGAAATGCTGCAATATCTTTCTATATATTTCAATGAAGATTTTGTTCAACAACATCGCACACTGCACAATTTTGTACTACATGCGTAAAACTGGTTCAGTCTTAAGCACAACCATACCGCATGCGCAACCAGAGATGCGCAAATAATTTGGTATACTTTTATTGGTGGGCTGTATACCATACCCATGAATTAATATTATGTACTGGCGTACAGGTATGCGCCTGGAAATAATCACTAGTCAAATGCCAAGATTTCTTATTAAGGAATAACATGCACGTAGTACAGTACCCACAGATGAACCACCTTCAGGAAATTCTAATCCGCTGTGGAAGTTACAGCCCATTCTCGACGCTGTTAAGTAGGCTTGCTTGTCACTCAAAATAGTGGCAGGTGAATAATCAATCGATGAACATATTATACCTTTCACAGGGAAACGTAAATTGCGAGTCTTAGTAAAGAATAAACCGAGACCACTCGGATTGAAAAACTACAACATTACAACAAGTGACGGGTTAATTTTAGTTCGGTTCGATTTTATTCACTACACTACCATTTAAGTATTGATTTTTTTGTTGTATAGAATGACTTTTTATTTTTAAGATAATAGTATCTACTTAAGATAATAATTATTATATTTTTGTTTGTTCATTGTATAAAAGAGACTGATTTATGTAGAATTAGCAGTAATTTATGGGTAAAAAGACCAAAAATTCATTGAAATAGAAGTTAATATCAAAATACTGTGTTATAAAAAGTAATACTTTCTTTAATAATAATTGAATAAATACATAAGAAAACATTTATTTACAGTTTTATGCCCTATGCACGATCGTGCGTTAGCACACTTAAAAACGAGAGCGCACGTACGTGCGGGGAGGCTACAGCGGAATTTAAAGAGGGGGGATTTTTTCTATTATTTTTTCTTAATACTTTATATTTATTGTATATCTAGAATTTGATGTAAAATTTTTGAGAAGTGGGAAAATTTTTCGTTGTTCTCAAAGGGATACTATTGTGCGCTTTGAATGTTGGATGGAAATAATAAAATATACCTAATTTAACTTGTAATATAAAAAGACCAAATTTTGATACGTATTATGAAAGTAACGAATTCTGTTTATACGATTTCGTAATCAATAATGTTACTGTTTAGTGTCATCTCAAAAATATTAATATTTTTTCATTAAATTTAATATTGCCTCCGCCACGAGAACTCAGAAGTTATGTAAATTAATTTCAGGCATACAGTTTATTTGTGAAAGAAGAAAATTAAAGAGTAAATATTATTTAAGATATGAATATAGGCATTCTTTATTTAAAGTTGTGCAAATCAAATGTTTTGGTGATATATAATTAAGTTAAAATATGATTTTTTACAAATTAAAAACTTTCAGCATTTTTTTTATTTCATCATTCATAAACGATAATGATTAATTGCGCAAGCAATGGAGCACTTTGAACATCCGCTCTCACAATATTATTATTATTTTTAATTTATTTCCGCCTTCAGAAGTGGGATAAAAATCCGACATATATATTATGCGAAACAGCAATTGAGGGTAATCTAAAAATGATTGCCGTTTAATGCGCTTAGATCAAACGTCGAAAAGTAGTACGCAATTATAAAGTTTATGAAGACCGGTTAAAGTTTAATGATCCTCAACTAATTCTTGTAACTAGCATATGACATAACGTTGAATCGTCAATATTGCGATAACTCAAATGGAATCAAATATTTTGTATACATTGATTTGTAATGTAGGGTGGTAAAAACGAAAGGGTCGTGAAGGAAAAGGGTGTATATCTAACATATGTGCCAGTGACAACTACAGGTGACTACTGGATGACATTTACTATTAATTTTAATATACTTATATATATATATATATATATATATATATATATATATATATATATATATATATATATATATATATATATATATATACAGGGTGGCCCAAAAGTCGTGGATCAAACACAACTAGGGGTTAGATGGGGTCATCAGCTGCAAAAAGTTGTTCTACGGGAGGTCCTTAAAGTCAACCCCTGCAGAGTTATAATTTATTTTGTGTTTTTATGAGAAAATTGACTTTTTTTAACTAATTCTTATTAGAATGCCAAAAAATAAACATCCTCTATCTTTTTTATAATTTTCACTAGATTGGTACTGATGAGTCCTTGCGTTAGACATGCTATTTATGGTTGTTTATTGGGTGTGTTGAAGATAATGTTAAGTTTTACGATTATTATTTTTCTCAAATCATAACTTTTTATTTACTTCGGACCCCACTGTGAAAAAAAAATACTCTACCGAAAAGTGACCCTGTATTACAAGTTTTGGCGCATTTAATAGGGATTCTGAAAAGGTATTACACATGGCCATGAGTGGCTCTAATATCTTTCTAGGACGAAAAAACAAAGCAACGATTGTGAAATAATTGTTTTATTAAGCAAAACATTTTACAATAAATGCTCAAAATTACTGCCTCTGACCATAATACATAATCTGCACCGTCTAATAAAATTCCTACGTAACCTACGGAATGCACTTCTGTTGTTAGTTACTTGTACTCTAGCAAACTCGAGCTTTTGTCGTAGTTCTTGTTCGCTATTGTTCTCTCCTTGGTAAACTATTTCTTTAAATAGCCCCAAAGAAAAAAATCTAATGGATTTAAATCGGGCGACCGGGGTGGCCACGCAACATGTCCGCCTCGACCAATCCACCGGTTGGGGAAGCGCTCCTTCAAATGATCTCTGACTGCTCGAGCGTAGTGAGGCGGGGCGCCATCATGTTGCAGCCACATTTCTGCTATTCTTTCTTCTGGAACTTCAGCTTCGTTAAGAATATGGTTTAAATTATTTTGCAAAAAATTTAAATACTGAGCACCATTCAGCCTTGCTGGCATTTCATGCAGCACCAACTGCTGGCCAATTATACCAGCCCACATGTTAATACCAAACAGATTCTGGAATCGATCATTTCTTATGATATGGGGGTTTACTCTGGAGTAAAAATGTAGATTGTGGATATTGAATACTCCCATTCTTCTAAAAGTTGACTCATCCGTCCATAAAACCTTGTTAAAGAACTGCGGATCTTCTCTGTGATATCTTAGCATCTCTCTACAAAACCGCACTCTAGGTTCATAGTCACCGGGCAGCAAAGCTTGCACCCTTTGCACGTGGTAGGCGTGATATTTTTTTCTGTTAATGACACGTTGCACCGTCGATCTTGGAATCCCGATATTACTGGATATTTGGCGTTGACTTATACTAGGATCCAATCTTAATTCTCTCAGCACTTCATCTTCATTTTCAAATTGCATCACTGGTCTGCCTGCTCTCATAGCATGCTGACCGGGTAAGACTCCCTCCATGTACGAATTATGTACGCGCATAAAGACCCTGTAATCCGGAAAACGATCACGGTTAGGGTAGCGTTGACGATATTCCCTGGCAGCAGCCCGGGCATTACCGTCGCAAAAGCCATACAGGTAATGCATTTCTGCATACTCCCGTTGGGTGTATTCTCTCCTCGCAGCAGCCATCTGTCCACTTTTGTAGCCAATCCGTCCGATTCACACAGCACTGGTCACAGGTAGGCAATCTATCACAAGTCCGAAAAACAAAGCGTAGGTCAAAGGAAAGAAACTGGTCACAAGTCGTCGTAAAACCGAGAAAAAGAACACGTGCGTACCCACAGGCAGGAAGCGAGTTACTAAAGAACACTAAACATTCTAAAGAAACATGCTCACGCGCATCCCCCAGCCCCCGCCCCTGCCGGCCCAGCCTTTTGTTTCCTAGAAAAGATATCGCTACCTGAACTGACGGGCCAACCGGCCTTTTACTGACAAAGGATTAAATAGTTAGTGTAAAAGAGAGGCAGAGAGTCTTTGTCATTAATTGTATTAATTCTAGTTTATTTTTAAATAAGCCTAACCGAGTTTTATGGTTGGGTTAACTTTGGCCTTGCCATGAATAATCGTCCTAAAAAGATATCAAAGCCACGCATAACCATGTGTAATACCTTTTCAGAATCCCTATTAAATGCGCCAAAACTTGTAATACAGGGTCACTTTTCGGTAGAGTATTTTTTTTCACAGTGGGGTCCGAAGTAAATAAAAAGTTATGATTTGAGAAAAATAATAATCGTAAAACTTAACATTATCTTCAACACACCCAATAAACAACCATAAATAGCATGTCTAACGCAAGGACTCATCAGTACCAATCTAGTGAAAATTATAAAAAAGATAGAGGATGTTTATTTTTTGGCATTCTAATAAGAATTAGTTAAAAAAAGTCAATTTTCTCATAAAAACACAAAATAAATTATAACTCTGCAGGGGTTGACTTTAAGGACCTCCCGTAGAACAACTTTTTGCAGCTGATGACCCCATCTAACCCCTAGTTGCGTTTGATCCACGATTTTTGGGCCATCCTGTATATATATATATATTATTTGCTCCTACCGTACCGTAATGATTTCTTACCCATTTCACCATGACCCCACCAACCCCCGTGACCATGGTTGCTGTAAAGCACCCGAAACGTCGGGAATTAAAAATAAGTAAAAGTAGTGAAATAAACGCGATAAAATCCGTAAATTTAGTTTTATTCCTACCGTACCGTTTTAATTTTAATAACTACGTTTTAATAATATTACAGTATTGACAGAATTAGGCAAACGCCAAAATGTAGTGCAATAATCCTTTCTTGGAAAATGTTATAACTATATATATATATATATATATATATATATATATATATATATATATATATATATATATATATATATATATATATATATATATATATATATATAAAATTAGTTATATGCTAATTAGGTCATATTCAATATTCAATACAGTGTACTTTTAAGACTTTTTTCAAATTATGTAATTTTTAAAATACCATGTTTTTTCACATTCTTACATTGTTATCCGATTCTGAGCCATGTTCAAAAATTTAAGCCTCTGGTTCATCGGGAAGTTAGTTTTAAATCAAGTACCAATTTCGATTCGAACAGACATAAGTAAACGAGGGCAAGCTAATGAAAACTTGGTAAAATGTTAAACTTAAATATAGAAACTAATTTTTAAGTCCGCACCTACGTAGGCACTGAGTGGTAGTGTGGAGGGATAAGAAGACCATCACCCAATGTACTGCAATCACTGATCTGTTTGTAAATCGTAGTAATAAATGCAAACCTTTCCTACAATGGGAGAAGCCCACTTCCAACAATAGACTGTTTAAGCAGGGAAATGCTCAAGACGCTACACTCAGAGCGTGTTAGTAAACATCATAAGTCCTTTTTGTTGATCTTCGCAATGTTTCCCTTCACCGTACAAGCGGCAGAGCGATGCTGCAACTATGTTATAACTTTAATGGGTCGCCTCAATCGGGAAAGGGCCACCCACGGTTTTCCAGAACATTATTAACGTGCTAGAGCCACACTGCAGCGGTATGTATATAGCTGCGGCACGAATAGGTCGGCTCTACCGAGCTAGGACCACGCTCTCACAGAATACTAATTTAATGCTATTGTGTTTTGTACGACGGTTATCCGAGTACCGAACCCGAGTACGAAACCTATCCAACTGCAGAGAGGTGTAAGACAGGGTGACGTTATAACCCCGAAACTCTTCACCGCTGCATTGGAAGACGTTTTGAAGCTACTGGACTGGAAAGGATACGGCATTAACATCAATGGCGAGTACATCACTCACCTTCGATTTGCCGACGATATAATCCTTATGGCAGAATCGCTGCAGAACTTAAGCACTATGCTCAATAACCTCAATAGTGTCTCCCAACGGATAGGTCTTAAGATAAACATGGACAAAACAAAGATCATGTTTAATGTCCATGTCACACCCATGCCGGTTGTTGTGTGTTGGGAGCACTAAGCTCGAAGTTGTTGACGAGTACGTTTACCTGGGGCAAATAGTCCAACTATGTAAGTCCAACTTCGACCGAGAGGTCAATCGACGTATTTATCTCGGCTGGGCAGCGTTCGGGAAATTACGACACATCTTCTCGTCAGGTACACCTCAAAACCTAAGCTGTACAACCAGTGCGTGTTGCCAATGATGACCTACGGAAACAAGACGTGGTCCTTCACTGTTGGCCGTACGAGGACGCTCAAAGTCGCTCAGAAAGCTATGGAGAGGTCTATGCTCGGAGTTTCTCTGCGTGAATCTCCCAACGGATAGGTAGATCTCTTAGAAATGAGGATATCCGCAGTAGAACGAGAGTGACAGAGTCGGTGAGTGTTGAAAAATAATCAGGTTTAAAAGTATTTAAAGTGATTTCTTCTCTTTGAAGTCACTCTATAGCACCTTTAATGTGGTCATATAATACTTAAAAAGATCAGAGTAGGAGAAAAACTCAATCATTTATGATTAAAATATTTAATTATGTATAAAAACAAGCCTTCAATTAATGAATTAATACATTAAAAAATTACACAAAAAAATAGGATTTTATTTATTTGTTTAATACAGCAACAGCTTAAACATGTAGCGTTACATTATATTATAGGGTAGGGTTATTTTACTTTAGTACTTGCAACACTGAATCCGTCATCGTCATCAAAACAGTCAGTGTCAATGTCAGACTTGATCTAATTAACGTTTACCGACTTAGACATTTCTCGGTATATGTATGGTTTTCCTTCGTATTTGTGTTTTATCGTATTTTATTTTTATATAAGTGCCCCATGCGAGTGCTCCACTAATTATAAACGGTGTAATACATAATTTTAATTATTTTCTGTCTAATATACTTCGGTCAATAATAGTTTTATTTTATATTTATATTTATTAATATAATTATGTTACAAAAAATAGTTACAAATAATAATTTCAAAGACTGAAAAAAACTGCTGTCCTTGTATTTTTTAGCTAAAACAGTTAACCTACGTAACACTCATGAATTGCAACTTTATTAATATATACATACATTGTGTATTAATGATAAAACCGACTGCCAAAATCAACTTTTTAAATCTTCATAGCTTTTGACTACTACTGCGTAACTACATACACTTTTATAATTATTTATAAAGAAGATCTGTACTATCAAATGTCATAGATTTCATCTCTGTAAAGTCTGGGGCACAGGTTCATACAATTTTGGCCGTTTCCGTTGATCTGTCAAATTACTGAAGGAGTAAGTTTTTAATTGCACTTCCATACTTTAGTGACGAAGATGGAGGCGAGGAGGACCATGACCCCGGGTGGCGGGTTTTAGGGGGCATTTTGGGAAAGAAAGTCAACTCACGAATTAACTTTTAAATGATACTTGCAAAAATTGATGAGTTAAGATGGCTTAGTCACAGTCGTACTGAATAGTTACAAATCATCACGAAAAATAGTCGTAGAGACATAGAAAAGTCGTAACCGAGCGTAAGTCAAACAGCTGAAGTTGTAACAGGATGCCCCCAGATTTGATGTAATGATTTCTTATATTTACGCGAACACTACATATTTAAATAATACTAGTTTTTACGGATTTTATCACGTATGTTTCCCCCCCGTGTCCATGTCCCCCCGTGACCCCCCCGTGACCATGGGTGCTGTAAAGTGCTCGAAACGTCGGGTATTTTAAAATGTTAATTATGCGCGATAAAATCCGTAAAAACTAGTGTTATTTAAACTGCCATATGCTTATACTGGCTGGCTTATTATGATGAAATATGAAAGTAATTTTGCCAATTAAGTAATATATGTTAGTAGAGAATGGAAAAGTAAGTAAGCAAGTTACATCAAATAATCTATTTAAAACTTCAATTTATGATTATTTTATTATCACAGTTTCAAAGCATACATCACCTGTTCAGTGGTACAATGTCTAAAGTTATCGAATATAACAAACTTTACTTAAGTTTTCTTGGCAATTCTAGGCTTAACAACAGAAATTTACTACGTGACCTGCGTTAACATAATAGCATATTCAAGAGCATAATAAAATATTTAAAGCTGATAGGCGAATTAATAATATTTTATCATACACCAGATAAATGGTATTTCGACTAAACCGATACTGTGATTAAGTTTATCATTTCTATCATCATAGATACTGGTTGCGCGGAAAACCATTCGTATTTATTTTTTTGACGGCAGGGCTTGCCAAATCGTTTATCCCTTTCCAAACGATATCATTCATACCCTCCTATCGACACATCGGGGTGGTGGGGTGGGAGGGGAAAGAAGATGATTCTAGAATATCAAGTAATCATCGCAACCGAAGGAATAAAAGGCACGCGCGACCGACGCGCGCTCTCTTCTCGCCGCGCTCGTCGTTGGAACCACACCACTAGTAGAACCGCTTTAGCCTGGAAGCAGTCGAGCTCCAGGAAACCCGCCTCACCTCGTGTAAGAAATAGTCGTGCACCGCACTCTCTTCCGACGCGTCATCGGACAAGAAAGGCAGAGAGTCTACCCAGAAGAAGTTCCAGAAGTCGCAGCACTATAGTGCCCAACAGCATAGAAGAAACACCCCGGTGAGTGAACATTCCTAATAATGTTTCCTGCTTGATATAATTGTGTTTAATAGTTGATCCGCTCCAATTTTTTTTTTATTCTAATCAAGTAGGATTCCTTTCATAGATTTGGCAAATAATAGTTCGTTTTAGGGAATAGCGAGTGCATTGTACCGCGTGCTATAGTCGCCATTTTACATAAACAATTGAGGTATAGAGGAAAACTGAAACCGATAGTAATGTTGCGCGCTATAAGTAACGCCCGGTAAATGGGAAATTACCACTAGCGCCATCTAGTATCAAGTAGCAGAACTAGGAGAGTCAAGATCTTTCTAAAAAATTCCAGACTGGAACTTTTTACATCTAGTCAATCGGGACCGGTATGTACTCGAACATTCTAGATGTTTAAGTAGAAGAGGCCCTATATAAGGCCGGTAAGGACCGTGATCTTGTCAGTTGAATTTGAGAGAATACTTTAAAGCGACATAGCTGCAAACTAAAGTGATCAGTAATACAATTGTGTTTTATTATAAGTGTGATTTAAGTTGTAGTTGGTGTTCAGTAATTAAAGTGTCAATTTTGGTAATTCAATTGGCAGCTTTTACTATCACGAACCCAAACTCGTAATAATAAGCAGCACCATTTTCCTGATAACAACTCAAAATTATAAGGACTACTGTTGCAAACCCGCTTGCCAAGTGCGGAACAAAATTCCTCCTATGAGGAAATATAAGGGCCTTTTATTCAACAATATACTTTTGTAGGCTTTCATAGTTGGATGGAGATAGTAAAATAATAATTTAACTTATAACGTAAAAAAGACCAAATTTTGATATGTATTATGAAAGGAACGAATTCTGTTTATACGATTTCGTAATTAATAATGTCAGTGTTCTCTAAAATTTTAATATTTTTTTTATAATATTGCCTCTGCCACGAGCACTTAGAAGTTATGTAAATTAATTTCAGGCATACAGTTTTTTCGTGAAGAAAGAAAATTAAAGAGTAACAACTCAAAATTATAAAGTCTACTGTTGTCAACTTGCCTGCCAAGCGTGGAACAAAATTCCTCCTTTAAGGAAACATATGGGCCTTTGTTGAGCAATGTACTTTTGTAGGCTATGAATGTTAGATGGAAATAATAAAATATAATTTAACTTATAATGTAAAAAAAGACCAAATTTTGATATGTATTATGAAAGTAACGAATTCTGTTTATACGATTTCGTAATTAATATTTAGTGTGATCTCTAAAATGTTAATATTTTTTATTAAATTTAATATTGCCTCCGCCACGACAACTTAGAAGTTATGTAAATTAAGGCATACAATTTATTTGTGAAAGAAGAAAATTAAGGAGTTAGTATTGAGATATGAATATAGGTTATAGGCATTTTTTATGTAAAGTTATGCTAATCGAAAGTTTTGGTTACTTATAATTAAGTTAAAATATGATTTTTTTACGAATTAAAAACTTTCAGCATTTTTTATTTCATCATTCATAAACGATAATGATTTAATTGCGCAAGCAATGGAGCAATTTGAACATCCGAAGTGGGATAAAAAATCCGACATATATATTATGCGAAACAGCTTTTCCGTGCAATCGAGGATAATCTAAAAATGATTGCCGTTTAATGCGCTTAGATCAAACGTCGAAAAGTAGTACGCGATTACAAAGTTTATGAAGACAGATTAAAGTTTAACGATCCTCGGCTATTTTTTTTTTGTAGAAGAGGGGGCAAACGAGCATGCGGCTCACCTGATGTTAAGTGATTACCGCCGCCCATGATCAACCGCAACACCATGGGAATTGCAGTTATGTGGCTAACCCTTTAGAAAGGAGTAAGCTCTTTTCTTGAAGGTCGCCGGGTCGTATAAGTCCGGAAAAATCGCCGGTGGTAAACTATTCCACAGGGAGGTTGTACGCGGAAGAAAACTCCTTTTGAAACGTACTGTGGTGGACTGCCAAGCATCCAGATGGTGTGGATGGTATCCGGACGTTCGCCACGTAGTGTGTTCACGAAATTTGGCAGCTGGGATTAATCCGAACTATTCCTCAGAGCACTCTCCATGGTATATGCGAAAGAAAACGCAAAGAGATGCAACATCTGTTCGCAGTGCCAGTGAATCGAGCCGATCGGAAAGCACTCGGTCGTCGACGATTCGAGCCGCTCTGCGCTGGATGCGGTCAAGTGGAAGGAGCTGGTACTGGGGAGCCCCAGCCCAGAGATGGGAACAGTATTCTATGTGCGGCCGAACCTGCGCCACGTAAAGTTGCAGGCGGTATGCCAGCATGAAATACTGTCCCTCTCTGCTGAGCACGCCAAGCTTTTTAGAGGCCAATTTGGCCTTCTCTTCCAAGTGACCACGAAACTGCACGTCACTCGATATATCGACGCCGAGGTTTCCGATACTGGCTGAGGCAACAAGGGGAGTGCCTTGAAACGGAGGAGGTACGACAAAGGGGTTGTTTTTAGCGGTTAACGCGCAAACTTGTGTCTTCTGGGGGTTAAACTGGACTAGATTTAGTCGTCCCCAATCCGAGACTCTGTTCAGCATAGACTCGACTTCAGACACAAGTTTGTCCCGGCACTCGGAAACGTTTTCCCGAGAAACATTGGCTCGGCCGGAGCAAAGAGCATCACCAGTGCTGTCATCTGCATAGCAATGAATGTTACGGGTTTGCAACATATCATTGATATGCAGAAGAAACATCGTTGGCGATAGCACGCAGCCTTGTGGAACACCAGCATTAATAGGCTTGCAATCGGAGCTTGCACCGTCTACAACGACCTTGATGCTCCGATCTGCAAGAAAGCTGGTGATCCAATCGCACAACTTCTCGGGAAGCCCATAGGAAGGGAGCTTCGAAAGAAGCGCTTTTTGCCAAATCCGCTCGAAGGCCTTCGCAATGTCCAAACTAACGGCCTATGCCTCCCCCTTGGACTTAACTGCGGCGAAAACCGTATTGGCGGTCACTAATCAGCTGGTGATCCTCAAGGTATCCCAAGAGCTGGCAGTTTACAATGGACTCCATTGTTTTGGAAAACAAGGAGGTGATGGCGATAGGCCGGTAGTTGAACGGGTCTGAGTGGTCGCCTTTTTTAGGGATCGTGTGGACGAAAGCCGTCTTCCATGATTTTGGGACTACGCCTAAGGAGTAGGAGTACCGGAAAAGACGCGTTAAAACTGGTGCCAACTCTGGAGCACAGGTCCTCAGCACAATTGGGGTGATTCCGTCAGGCCCACTCGACTTGTGGATGTCCAAGGAGAGGAGTGCTTTGTCAACCAAGCACTGGGTGAACTGCACTTCCGGCTTGGAGCACTCACACCGCGGGATGGTCGGCGGCGTACTCCCCCCGTCATCGAGAGTCGATTTGGATGCAAAGTAAGAGCCAAGAAGATCGGTTTTCTCCTTTGCGGTATGGGCCAGTGACTCATCCTCCCTGTGCAGAGATGGAAGAGATGGCTGACAGAAATTCCCCTGGACAGCCTTGGCGAAAGACCGGAATGCACGGGTTCCAAAAGGAAGGCGAACTAGTTTCTCGCCAATTCTGCCTTTGTGCTCTGACATTGCCTTGGCAATGATTCTTTTGAAGGACCTAGGAGCGGAATTATACTTCTTTTTTAGAGCGCTGGTGTTTACATCCCGGGACGCTGATACGTCAGCCCAGGATCGGTAGCACTCCAGCTTATATCATGATGCTATTTTACAGGAGCGACCAAACCATGGCTGAGATTTGCCTCCAATGGGCACCACAGAGGAAGGAATAAAAAGTTCCGTACCCTGAAGTACCACATCAGGGACAGAATCCGCAACAACGTTTGGATCGTCCGGCGAGAAGCAAACCCGCCCCCAAGGGTAGGATGCAAATAAAGACCGCATCCCATCCCATGCGGCTGACCTACAGTGCCAAACACGGCGGCAGCCTGCAGAATACAACTGCGATTTCACCGTCAGTGGCACCACACTCCGGACAAGACAGTGGTCCGGCCTAATTCTTGTAACTAGCATATGACATAACGTTGAATCGTCGACATTACGATAACTCAAATGGAATCAAATATTTTGCCAGAGATAAATTGCATTGTAATCTAGAGTGGAAAAAACAAAAGGGTCGTGGAAAAAAAGGATGTATATCTAAAAGTACCCACTGACGACATGTCCATTTAGTAGACTTCCAAATGGATGCGTTCCAAATAAAAATTTATCCAGATACGGTACCATTGACGATACTTCCATTTGGACGCATACCGTCACTTCAAACTTGGCAGTCGTACGTACGTAATAAGGATAATAATACTTTATAAAAGTGAAACAAACATGAGGGGTATTAGCATCTTCCTGTGTGCCTAGTGCAAGTTTTTTACGCGTTCAATCCTGAGAACATTAACTACGATTTATATGGAATAAAGAAATTGCCACCTAGTGACAATAATCGGAAACACAATTCATGAGTGCGAGTTTAATAAATCGTCGATATCGACCATTGAACATTGACTCGCATTCGACAGTGAGAACGTTAACGCTCGTGATTGGTTGTTTGAAGTATTTTGCGAGTGCGAGCGGCAATTTTGATCGTTCGAGACGTAACTATACGCCGTCGCTATCGAAAAAGTTTTCACATAGATTTTTACAGTGAAATGGAAGAGTAAGAATAATCGTTGAATAGTTAATTTTATTTCGTTTTATGTGAACGATGTATAATTATGGCAGGACGTTTTTTTCTCTTGGAGGATGTTTGCAGCCGCTAAGTAAAAATAAGTAATAATTATAGATGACTGCTATTATAATGCCAGTGTTGAAGCAAGAGCTTATGCGTATTTTGTCATTGTTTCATCCCGACGACAGGCAATTTAAGGATAGATATAGCATTTTCCATTAAAGTGTTCAAGTTTTGTGTAAATAGCGTTTGATAAATCTAAGGTCTACCATCACTATTCAATAATTAAATATATTCCTCTTAAATTTTTCATACAGACCATTTGATCGCTTGCATTAGACGATGTTTTGCTGAGGCCTCCATGCTGAAAATCCAATAAATTCTAGTCCGTGAAACCTAGTTATAAAAACACACGCATCAAACTTCACCTTACACTAAATAACTTAAATTCCATTTACCTAGTGCTCCAAAAATGTCACCATAAAAGCATATTAGAACGAACACATCTTCATGTTTTTTGCTTTTAATTTAATCGTTAAATTATTAACAATTAAATATCTAATTCACAATCTCATTATACATATTCATGTTTTTTGCTTTTAATTTAATCGTTAAATTATTAACAATTAAATATCTAATTCACAATCTCAATATACTAACACAAACTGTCGAGTGTCGAAATCTTGATCAAATTACGAAACGTAAACAAAATATTAAATAGGTAATATTTAAATTATTAAATAGGTAATAAAGATATAATTACCACAAATTTGATAGACAGATGCCAAAATTAAGACCATTAAATAAAAATGTTATTCTGAATTTGGTTAGTTTATATCACGAAGTAAACATGCTACCAACATAAGAAAAGGAATAAACATAATTCACGGTGAGTAAACGCGAATCGAAAGGTTAGCTTCGATTGTAACTCACACTCGCTCGTCTTCGCTTGTCGATACCGACGACGTTAACTCGGTTAACGGGATAGTGAAGTCATTCGATTAATTTTGTGGAACTCGCACTAGGCACACTGATATCCGTTAACGTTACAGCATAATATCTAAATGATCGCATGCAGTTGGTTAAAATAATTAAAAAAGATGGTACACATACTCTATCAAGTCCTTGTCCTGTAACGAGAGGAGTTCCACAAGGATCCATACTAGGCCCTCTTTTATTCATACGGTATATAGCAGATATTAGTACAGCCATTCAGAACTGTAAATATCATATGTATGCAGACGATTTGCAGGTATATCTTTCCTTTGTACCAAGTCAAACTAACTGGGCTGTTAATAACTTATATAGAGATCTAACGAAAATCGCCCAGTGGTCAGAAGCCAACACTCTTGTACTCAATCCAGCAAAATCAAAATACATAGTATTGGGATCAAAGCGACAGATAAATCGAATAGTTGCAAATAATCCTGGTCTGTGTGTCCTCGGGGAGAAGATAAATCGTGTGACTGAAGCTAAGAATCTGGGATTGCTTATGGATGACGCGCTTCGCTTTGAGAGACACGTGATCGAGATCGCACGTAATTGCTTTTACAGACTAAAAGTATTATACCGAATACGTGACTTTTCGAGTGAAGATCTGCGCATTAAGCTTTGCAACTCCCTTGTACTCTCCAGGCTAAACTATGCCGATACGGTATATGGACCAAGGCTACTTTCGAAAACTGACCGAATAATTGAGAGGATCCAAAATGCTTGTGCCAGGTATATACACCACATTCCCCCACGAACGCATGTCAGTCCCTATTCAAATAAATCAAAGTTATTAAGAATTTCCCAATTAAGAGCACTACATTTAGCAACACTAATGTTCGGTGTCTTTCAAAACAAAAAGCCCGGGTATCTATTAGAAAAACTAAAATGGCGCAAGGACGGTAATTTTAAGGACATTCGAACAAAATCAAATTTCCTTTCAATACCAAAACACACCACGGCAGCATTCCGTGGTAGTTTTCGATATGCAGCTACTAAATGCTGGAACAACTTGCCCCCACCTATCCGCCAACTAAATACCATCAGCCTTTTCAAGGTAAAAGTAAAAGAATATTTTTGTCACGTTAGCATTTAGGGCGGATAAAATAGCTGCATTACATTTTCATAGTATAATATAAATATCTATATTGCTTTATTGTAAATTCTCATTATATTATTTATTATATACATTTATACATACCTACTGCATAAATAAAGTTCCCATCCTTTTTCATTACCATTATTTTATTTTATTATTTTGATAACATCTTTCTCGAAAATAGAAATAAAGCGAACATACTATCCTCGCAGGCGAGTCCAACCTCAATGGGCATTGCTGAAAACCAACGCTACCGCAATCCTGCGATAGCATTATGTTGAGTCAGTGTCCTTTTCAGCATCACATCACTCATGCAATTGGATCATTTTATGACTGTTTTTGTTATTTACTTTTATCTTTGATGTTTTTATGTATTATTTTATTTTCTGTATCAAAACTGTATGAGTGTAAGTTGCTGAATAAATGCATGTCTATGTCTATGTCTATGTCTATAATAAGGTCCACTGCTGAACATGGACCTCCCCCATAGATTGATAACAACTCAAAATAACAAAAACCTGCCGTTGCCAACCCACCTGCCAAGCGTGTCAATTGTGACAATATCCTATAGTTGGGGGTTATGTTTAGCAGTATTTTTAAGCTGTTTTGATAATGTTTAATAAATTTTTTTGGGTGTAATTGTGAACCACTGTCAACTACGCCCCATGTTTCTACAAATGCCAATCACACCGAAATTTGTTGCATTCTTGTGTTTAAAGAATGAGTCGAGATGACGATGGCTGACAATCAAAATTAAAATTACACAAAAAAGGGCGATGGTAAGCAGTATTATCAGTACGAGGATATCGGCATTGTCCACACTAATTCGCCTGCTAAACGAGGCGAGTGTAGGTAAACCGTCCAAGAAATGCATGCCTTGAATAAGGCTACGTAGATTTTAATAGCCTGTAGCGGTAACGGTGAATTTTTTTAAAATGTGTTCTTATAGTACAAGGAAATCCCCGCCTGCCGTAGAATATAAGCGTCTTCCTATTCTATTTTTAGGATCGTAGTGTATAGTTAGGAGTCCCGTGTTTGAATCTCAGGTCGATTATTAAATTTTCTGATTAAAAGCTCCCAGTACCAGCCCAAAGTGCTTTGCAAAGCACATAGGCCTGCACCTAATTTCTCTCTCACTTTCTCTCTCTGATCGTGTCATATTTCCGTACCAATGGTCTAGTGAGGGAATAGAGAGTATATCTGTGTACTATAAGCTAGTCTTCTGCTGATGGCTAGTCTTCGTTAAGACTGGCTATGTTCGACATTTTTGATTTGGAATGTAAATGTAACAACTCACGTTTCCATTCGCCATTACGTTACATTAAATTTAGTTTCTTAGCCTTTTTTAATCAGTTTGAATACACGGTTCAATAGAGGTATTGTGCCTAAATAATCTTGCAAACTTAGAAATAAGCACTTTTAGCGATAGACGTGTAAGAACAGCCAATGATTGGATCGCGTATATAAACATTTGCTTTGCAATTGTTCCCATTTTACAATCCACACTCTATTTCGATTACGGCCGGCAAATGTTGATCGCCTCACAACTTGCGACAATGTTTGCTACTTTATAGGTGTGTTTGAGTAATCATTTGTTAGACTTTTATTCAAAACTTATTTTAACTACAATTTAATGATGGTTTGTGTAATTAAGCTACGTCTTAGGTCATATTTTTCTAGATAGTAGGACTCCTTTTCTGCCTAAGAGTATGAGGGTAGTTTTACTTATTTTTACAGTCAAAAATTAGTGCTCCAGTCTAAAAGATGGACTTTTACGCTGCAAACACATGGCAACTAAATTTAAATTCCAATTTTGTTCTGTAAGGGTCTAGAGCACTAAATGTAGACATCCAATATAAATTAATAAACTCGTTAAATGTTCTATTGAGCTTCATTTACTCATTCCAGCTTAGTCCTTAGAAGTAACAACGCCTTCTTTGTATGAAGTTAGCTGCAGGTATCCATGGATGGCGGTACCCACTTACCGTCTCATGTAAGTTCACTTGTCACTGTAAATTATAATGATTACATTACGATTGCCATATTTTGGTAAATTACGTTTAAAAACAGCGTTTACAAAAACAGACGTTAGTCAAATGATGATATAAAGGAAATAAGCCACCGTGATACCAGTTAGTTATGACACACAACAGTAGAGGCCAGAGATAATATCGTTAAAATTTTATATTTTTAACCTTCATGGTTATCGTAAAACATTTTGTGTTAAGAAAGAGGTCATAACAGCTTCCGTGCAACATTTTAATAAAGGAGTTACTTATATATTCCAACATAAAAATATTACACATGGATATCAAACTTTATAGTCCGGGTAACAATCCGATCTCAGAGTAATTGTCCAAGCTTTACCACGTAATCGGCCGTTAATTCATCACGTCAATAGGCTACAGTAGCCTAATGGCAGGGCGCGGACCGCAAACACAAAAGATCGTGGGTTCGAATCCACCATTCGACTACTGTCGTGAACCACTCCTAACACAAGCATTTTCAGCTTACCAGGAGGGGTTAAAGGGAATATTAGTAATGTTAATTAATAGGATTACTAATATTTATAAAAAAAATTAATCACGTATTCGGGCGTTCTAAGATCTTATATACAATAACATATCCTGCATCCATATTTTTTTATTATGTGCGAGCAGATATGCAGGTCTAGGTAAAGAGATCAGTGTCACTGCAACCTAAAAGATCTATTGTGATCGCTGCTATGGCTATAGTTCACTGCTAAGCCTAATAATGTCTTCAATGAATAAAAGGAGTTGCTTAACCGTGAGCAATTTTACTTTTCTGGGCGGAGTACATAGTTTCCCAGATGAGAGCTACGTTTGCCCATTAAGGGTCCGCCATCAGTTAGGATGTGCAGAGGCGTTTCTTTCTTTATGGAACAGAACAGGGATGTAACAACAGGATCGTCTTACGATGGGTTCCGGGTCACGCGGGTATTGTAGGTAACGAATTAGTCAACAAACTTGCACGGGAGGGCTCAAAGTGCGCACAGTTTGGACCTGAGTCATTTTGTGGAATCTCAAGAAGCCTAGCCCGATTGACCCATGTAACTCTTTATCACAATAAATCACTTAAGATCTGGTCTAACACACCAGGCTTAAAACATTATAAAACCTTATTCGGGCTTTTGATAGTAAATTCGCTTCAGAAGCCCTGGGATTAGGTAAAAATAAAATTGCGCATCCTGCATCCATAATACTAACACTACTATTTATATGATTAAATATATGATGATGCTTTTGCATACATTTTTCTTACCTTAAGTTATAAATTCAGCGTTTGATACTTAGAAAATCTAGTAAATCTTCATTATTGTAATTTATTTTGACAAATACTTCATTACAACAAAAAAGTGTGACAATTGAGCACACAGTTCAATCGTGATGGTAACTGGATGCCGTGGATCAAAGACACATGACCTACAGTTCTCTACACTCAGCATACGAAACGCAGCAGCATTAAGCATGTATTCATTAGGTAAAAGTTGATGCGCAACGTGTTGTTCAACATATTGCGCGTTATGTTTAGTGACGGCGCAAAACTTTTGCTTAGCCCGTTTAGATATGGAACGGAGACAAACAGCAAGACGCGCGTCATGTTGCGCGTTAATTGTTGCCTAATGGGTACATGACCTAACAGTTAAAGTGACTGGCATATCTACTTCTCTTTATACTAAATCTATATACTAAAGTGTAACGGGTATTTGTTACTAAAAGAAAATATTTTACTGACACCTAAACACTAACACGAAAGACATCTATAATAAAAAATCGCATGCACCATGTGATTTCCTCGAGGTCTGGACTGTGTGCGGGATGGGTCTCGAGCTCCACCTTTTAAGAATAAAACCACTGTGTCATTTTCGCGGTGCGCATCGAAGAATTATCATGGTGCAACAGGATGGGACTTCTTGGTTGTATTTCCCTACATTTTTTAAAGACGACATTTCCAACATGCTTTATTATTCAGTATTCAATAAATTGGTAGTAACAGATTTCAGTACAACTTTTCGACTTCCCCATTACCTTTCCAGTAGTTCAGGTGAATAACTGGATATTTTCATTATAGACAACTTTCTACTTCAGATATTTAGTTTTATACACGATTGTTAACTTAAAGATCACAGGACCTAACATAGTTATAAAATATTAAGTAATGCATAGAAAACATCCGAAATTACTCAGTAAGAGTCGTCAAAATTAGATTCTTATTCACTTTTGTCCTACACAAAACTGTGAAACTAATTTAAAATTCCATAAACTGAAAGCTTGAGTGTTCGAGTTGTAAACATCTTTAAAATGCATTTACTATTTTTTACTAAACGATTTAAGCCACAAAAAGTTTTGCTAAGCAGTAGTACATTCACTCCTGTATGTTTGTGTTCCATTTTATATCATTTACTGAACTTAAAATGCAGCTTAATATCAAGTATAAAACGTATGGTAAATAACAGTTACGACGATATAATATCGTTAATATCCAGTTTGAAATTTATATAAAACGGTGCGTTAACGACCTTAGTTTACTCATTTAATCTCAAGTGAAAATGAGTTTGTATGATTACAATCCGTGCATTCCATCATTTCCATCTTAGTCTAACATTTTAGGCAACAACGCATCTATGGTCTTATTTCATTGAAGATAGTTTCATGTGTCTGTGGATAACTATTGTCACTTACTAACATTTGGCGTCTCTTATATTGTAGAGACTATTCAATAGAGAGCACTCATTTAAATATCATAGCACGCATGCAAGTAATCTGCGTATCTGAGAAAAAAATATTCTTGGCTCATGTAATATCCGCTAACACGCACTGTAGCAGCGCGGCGGACTTATACTAGTGGTAAAAGACGACAGAGTGAAACAAACCACGGCCAGTGGTCAGCAGCAACTTCCTAACTACAAGAAAAACTATAAAAAATTGCGATTGATAACCCGCCCCGTTTCAAAATAACATTGCAGCAAAAGTGTCGCTGATAAGTTATAACTTTCATAAATATTTTGAGCGCGTAGCAACATTTTAGCAGTTTACGAACACTTTTTATTTAGTGCGATATTTAGTTAAATGAAAAAACAACGTTATTCGAACTTCGTTGAGCTTTGCTTGGGTGCTACGGGCCGCGGGTTCAAGTCATTTTATCATTATATTCAATATCCTACAAAAATATGATATACATTATCTACAAGCTTAAAGGTATACAATTTGAAAATACTTTAGCCGGCGTAAAAGAGCTTGTTTCAGAATAGCGTGTAGCGTCCACGTGGACACGCTCCGCGGGGGTCCGTGCCATTCGCACACCTAGAGTCGAATCGAGCGCCTCGCCACCTGAGTAACTCGCTGCCAGGATTGTAAATATTTGTTCAACGATTATTTCAGTGTATTGTATTTGTAAATGATAAGTGCAAAAGCTTTGTTTTATCCTAAATCTAAATTTACTATGCCATCCAAAAAACCTTGTTAGGAATATACGATTAAATAGAAAATATGTTTCTGTGTCGCCACGTTTGTGTATGCTTTCGTAAAATTTATAGATATTACATTTTTTCCTTACGTTTTATGTTTACTTTGGGTTAGGGTATAAGTCGTTTACTGAAGTGTCGATGTTTATAACCGTCCCAGAACCTCTAACAGAATTGCAATTTTGAACTCTTACTTTGTTGAATGTAAAAAGGATTTTTATAAAAGAAAGCCTCATTTTAATAATTTTCGTAAGATGCAACAAAGCGAAACAAACATAATTTGGGCATATTAAGGTCCACTGCTGAATATATTCAGCATATATATTCAGTTGCTACTGAATATATTCGGTTATATATTCAGCAGCAACTGAACTATATAGTCAAACAAATAAAAACCTGCGGTTGCCAATTCGCCTGTCTAGTGTAGCAACTATCGCAAAATTCTATTGGGGAGGCTATGTTGTATGATTCAACACCTAATCTCTCTGCTTCTCTCTGATCGTGTCAGCTTTCTATGATCGTGTCAGTTTTGTATTTTATTACAATCGGACTATGAAAGTAAGGGAATAGAGTGTTTGTACCTACGCACAATAATCTAATCTTGTGCAGGTGGCTCGTCTTCGTTGAGTCTAACAGCTGTTATCGAAACTTTTGATTTGCAGTGAATAATTCAAATTAATTTAGATTCTTAGACGTTTTTGCAATCGGTTTATATACCCGGTTCAATAGAGATACTGTGACCAAATAACTTTGGACACTTAGAAACAAACTTTTCTAGCAATGGACGTGTAAGAACAGCCACTAACTGGATCGCTTATAAACATTTGATTTGCAATTGTTCCCATTTTACAATCCACAATCGATTTCATTAACGGCAGGAAAATGTTGATAGCCTGTCGCCTCACAACTTGTGGCAATATTTGCTACTTCATGGGTTTGTATGATGATTTCTTATATTAACGCGAACACTACCCAAAGATAGTTTTACGGATTTTATCGCGTTTCATTTATTTTATTTTTATTACTTGACGTTTCGGGTGTTTTCCAGCACCCATGGTAACGAGGGACTGAGGTGACAGACGTCGGATGTCAGTGTTTACCCGGAGTACCTTCAGCTTTTTATCAAAACAATAACTAAATATACTGTATCTACTATATCATACCTAAAGTGTAACAGATATTTTTCACTCAAAGAAATTGTTTTACAGACACCTAAACATTTACACGAAAAACATCTAAAATTAAGAAATCGCATGCACCATGCAAATTCCTCGAGGTCTGGATTGTGTGCGAGATGGGCCATGAGCTCCACTTTTTATGAATAGTAGTAAACAACTGTGTCTTGGTCGCGGTGTGCGCCGAAACATTATCATGGTGCAATAGGATGCGACTTCTTGGTTGCTTTTTCTTAACTTTTTTAAAGACGATATTTCCTACCTGATTAATTATTCAGCATTTGATAAATTGCCAGTAACAGCTTTCAGTCCAACTTTTCGACTACCCGTTACATTTCTCGTAGTTTAGGCGAATAACGAACTGCTTTGTCTTTCAGTGACAATTTTCTACTTTAAAAGATGTTTAGTTTTGTACTAGGTCGTTAACTTAAAGATCATAGTATCTGACATCGTTGTTAAATAATAAATAATGCGTAGAAAATATCTAAAATTGCTTAGTAAACTTCTTGTAAATGCATTTACTATTTTTTACTCAATGACTTAAGCCGCAAAAAGAGTTGCCAAGCAGTAGTACATTCCTTCCTGTGTACTTGTGTTCCATTTTAAAATGAAAATGAGTCAGTATGATTAAAATCCGTGTATTACATTATTTCCATCTTAGTCTAACGTAGTTTCATGTATCTGTGGATAACAATTGGCACTTACTAACAGTTGGTCTATTTTTTTTACGTCTCTAGTATTATAGAAACTCGCCCGTCAAGCTACTATGCCAAATATCCCCCCTATGTAGCAATCTATGGAGGTGGTCTATGTATGGTATCACAGTAGCCGAGAGTATGCGCAAGCATTGGTGCACTCTCTATTTTCTCACTCTCACTGATCGATGGAACGGCATTTCCACAATACCGGAGAGAGATTAGGCGCAGGAACAACGGCTTTACGTGCTTCTCTTGACACTAGGGTGAAACACCGCCAACTTTCCGCACAGCCCAGAGCTGCGACGGTGAATTTTCGGACAGAAAATCTCAATAACTGATTTTAAGTCTAACTCGGGATTCGTGAGCAACCACACTTACGACCACTTGACCAATGAGGCAGTTTATCAATGTTATTATTTAAATAAATATTAGGTTAATATGTATATGTAGTTAACGATCACCAAATAAATTCAACATTGTTCTAAAAAAAAAACGACGGCATTAAGCACATTCCCCTAATCTTTTCTCTTTAAACACATCTAGTGCACTCAGTCTAAAGTAGCATAAAGTTGCATAAAAATGCGTATTTTTATTTTCTTAAGGTTTTGTAATTAAATATTTCCAGTATTTAATATTTATGCGCTGAAGGAAGAAGCTATAAAACATGTCTGTAAATATTCCTATAACTTAAGAGTTAATAAATGAAGAGGATTTCTAGTACTTAAAGAACAACTTAAAAGCAGAATGAAATAAATACATGTGTATATGTAAAATAATATGTTAGTGTGTCACTATTCTTAATCGAGGATAAATGTAGCTGTCCATTTGACACCTTATCTAATAACCATCAGGTGCACTGTGTGCTCGTTAATTATCATTATTCTACAAAAAAAAATTGCACAAATCATCGATTTTGTGCACTTCTATATTTATATTCTTATTGGTAATTTATAAAGTAAAGAACTTAAATGCTCACACAAATGACAAAAGTTATTCCTAAAATTAAATACAACATAGACAAATGAAAAAAAAATGACATTAATATACAGTCAGGTCTAATTGATTTGATGGAAAAACTTTTATCTGAAAATTTCTAAATAAGTAAACTAATTTATGAAATTCGCATATTATAATAATTATATAATATTTCTAACAAGAATGTGTCGGGTCGACCGTAAAAGGATGCACGCGTTAGAGACACGAACCATAGACGCTTATTATTTTAAAATTGACAAAGACAAAGGAAAATATCAGACAATTTCATATTATCGATATTTGGTGTCGTATTCGAATTTGTGTAGTTATTGGTGCTCTGGGTTTCAAGTTCTGTATTTAAAAAAGAAAGCACTCTACTAATAAAAATAGCACCCGAAATATCGGAAATTAGAAATAAGCTTATTCTGCGATAAAATTCGTATAGATAGATAGTTTTATTTCGTGTGTAGCGTAAATATAAGAAATCAGTATTCGATTTAGATGGTGTTTATATTTGGATTAAGCCCTAAGCTACCAAAGCCCAAATAGATGTATACGCAGTATTTTATTCTCTCTGAAAAAGAATTTTGTGTCCTTTAATAAATGTTA
This sequence comes from Parnassius smintheus behrii, assembly GCA_036936625.1. NCBI lineage: Eukaryota > Metazoa > Arthropoda > Insecta > Lepidoptera > Papilionidae > Parnassius > Parnassius smintheus. The sequence continues at coordinate 40,459,423 of JAUPFT010000007.1, forward strand.
TAATATTTCCTCAAAGGAAGGATTACTTCCATCTGAACGGGCTCAGAAAACGGAGTGACAATCTGCCTCCAAAGTGTAGCTACATTTAACAGCTTATAATAAATATTCAAAAATTTATAGCGACTTGTATTATAATGATAAAACATCGATGAAGCTGCCAATATTTTACTACTACTCTTTTATCCCACTTTCTTCTTTTTAATTTCTAAGGTAAGTGCAAAAAACAACGTCTCAAAGATGCTATCCGGTTTAGTAATTAAAGGTGACAACGCATCTGTAGAATTTGTTTTGAAGTTTGATGACCCATGGACTGCGGTAGCAACTTTCCATCAGGTAAGCTGGAGGTGTCCATGGACTAAAATAGTAACATTCCATCAGGTAGGCTGGAGATGCCCATGGATTGCGGTAGTAACTTTCCATCTGGTAGGCTGAACGTGCCTATAAGCTGCAGTTACCATCCGGTAGAGTGGACTGGGTCCTTTGTCATTTTCGTTTTATAAAAATGAAAGAAGTTAATCACATTTCTCAGTATCAATTTGCTTAGTTATATTTTCTAATAACATAATATTATAATAGTTAATCATAATACATAATTCTTTTGTTTAATGTTTTTAATTTTATTTCTTTATTTTTTTGACATTTCACCGAATATTGATATCTAAATATTAAGGTATCATAATATTATTTTAGAGATTTGAATAACAAGCAATTAACCGTCTACTCGTATACTCGTGTGTATGTACGTTCAAAATGGCGTACTAAAATCCTGTACTATGCATGGCTTTGGAACTCGCCGCTGTACCTGAAATTCGGTTTGGAGGAAATTATTATTGCCTGACCAGTAGCAGATCAGATATAAAATTAAAAAAAAAAAACAATTTGCTTATCAACCACGTAACTAGTTTGAAGAGTCATAATATTATTTTAGAGATTTGAATTTTAAGCAATTAACAGTCCTATACTCGTGTATATGTACATTCACACTCTCGCACTCAAATCCTGTTCTGCGCAGATGGCTTGTCTCAGCTGGAACTCGCGCTGTAACTGATATTCGGTATTATAATTCTTCTATCGATTCCGTCTTGACATTTAAAAACATGTGTGTTTACCTAGGTAGTTGTAGTAGTTTACATTTTCATTAAAATAGTACATAATATGATATTTTAGTCCATAATATAAGATTTTTGCCTTAGCTCTTGCATCATTGGTATTAGTTTTATGCTTTCTGTCCAGCGTTCAGTACAGTTCTACTACAATCAGTATCGGTGGCGAAAATGTTCTTTATTTTCAACAAAAGAGTTTTTGCGTGCGACAACTAAGCTGGTTTTAGGTTTATATTAGAATATTCCGAACTATGACAGATGATTTTAAGTCTTTCGTGATTCATCTTAAATATTTTATCTCTTGGCACTCACCAACAGTGCTATTCTTTTTAAGAGAACTTCTTCATTGTTGATATTTTAATTCAAACCTTGGCTGTCATTTTTTTACTAATAACATTCTAGCCTTAACCTACGTTGCATGTTGGATGTGTCGTTATGCATGTGATAAATGACATTTCCTAAGCATTTGAGCTATCAAAATATTTCTTAGCAGAAAAATAATATTTACATCAATTCCTCACAGCTTACTGTCTCGGGTGTTAAATTTATTTAGTAAAACACTAATTACAAAGTTCGTTATCTTTTCAGATTTATGGTTGCGAAAACTCTGTTAATTGCAGAGTTATATATGGCTTAAACTTGTACTTCATATTACGCCGGGTACATACCAACCGAACGAAAGTGAGCGATGGCAAGAGGACGATCACCGTACACTCGCTGGCCTTTGAATCATACAGTAAACTATGGCGAAAAGTTACAGTGCTCGGAAAAAACCGAGCTGTAATTAGCAAGGGGCAATTGGTATTGGTGTAGCCAACAAATAATTGATCCGGGTTCGGGTGTTTGTTCATGAGCATTTTATAAATGTAAACTTTTCCACGGTGCAGAATAAATTCTTAACGAGTCGTTAATTATTTTTTATGTAAAAACACAGCTGTACAGTAAACATTTTCCTAAATTTTATTATTAAACATTATTTCTTTTACTTTCATATGTATAACAACAGCAAAGCGACACATTGACGAACATTTTTTTAAAGCAAGTGCTGCATTCATTGGTGGCGGATGATATTATTATACCAAAGAGGAAGAACTATATATTATTTAGTAGAACACAAATAATGATGACAAACATAAATCCAAATATACGATTCTTTGTAAATTTCAAAAGTGTGGAGTGGCATCACTAGAGGGAAGTGGGTGGACCATGGAAGGCCATGCTCCTTCAGAGGCCAATTATTAAAATGTCGTAGTTATGGCCATGTGATGACAAATTCCTTCTAATTACACAAACACCCACCGAACTGAAAATTACAGACGCGGCAGCGAATCGATATTTTCGATCTATTTTGGCAGTAAGGTCCCTCGTTTCATTGATTTCGGGAATCGACGACGTTAAAATCAGGATGGTGTACCATGGAAGGCCACTATAACAAATAAACAGTTATTGTTCGTTTATTTACTGGATAAATGAAACTTACAAATATTTAAGTAATACTTTGTTTTATTATGTAACAGTACCAGGTTGACCGAGCTTTTCTCGATATTTTTCGCTCGTTTTTTTTTTAATTCGTGTGTTTTGGAAATTATATTTAGAAACAAATTACATACTGATGAAATACGAATAATATTTTTTGATCGTAGCGACATAGTAGAAAAAACTGAACTGGTTATTTGAATAAAAAATCACTAGTGCAATTAGTTTAATTTAAATTTTCGTGTTTTTAAAAAATACTAAAAAAAGGGCTCGAAAAAATAGATTTTCTCAAAAAAGAAAGAAACTTGAAAAAAAAATTAAAAAAAAGTCGGTCGGTCGGTCTGGGCTCGAACCATGGTGTTACGATTTTGTGACCGCCCATACCAATTAAGCTATTTGTAATTATTAATAAACTGTCAAAATTTACCTTCTTATTCTAACGATATTGTAGGAGTTGTTCATCGCCTAAAAACGCGGACAAAAAGACATTTTCTAAAAATAATTTTTTTTGTCTTTGTTGTAATTTTTTTTTGTTTTAAATTTATTGCCCCCGAAACTCCCTGCACACAAAATTTTATGAAAATCGTTGGAGCCGTTTCCGAGATTCTGATTATATATATACAAGAATTGCTCGTTTAAATTACGTAACATAACATATACGAATAATAACTGTTTATTTGTGAGTGGCCTTCCATGGTACACCCACCTTATTTTCGAATTGCGAAGGGCTGTATTGATAACGACAATGAGCCTTCTATAAAATAATAGGGAGCCTTTTCTCAGCAACGCGACGTTATGTACTTGGCAAGCAAATAATGTTAATTATGGAACATTAAGACTAAATTATTCTACAAAATTATAAACCATCCGTGACTTGGTAAAGGATTTTCTATTTCAGTATACAAAACATCAGGTGATTGGATAACTAACTAACCTGAGACATATCATACCATTAAGAGAAATAAGAAAATACCATACCAGAGGGCATCCGCATTTTTTCTGCCGTTAGGGTGGCTCCACTTTGTAATGAAGTAAAAATTTAGAAGATTTCATGGCGGGCAAAGTCAATTTACTAAAAAAGTCAAAAACTTAATTACTTAAAGAAATATAAGACAAAACATATTTTGCTGCCAAAATTTATTAAAGATAGATAAATAGAGTTGTTCAAAATCGTGTGTATGAGAAATCCATACTTTACTATTATGGTAATACGAATATCTCTCTCAGGATTTTATGGCTAAGCCGCTGAATCTATTTTGATATAATTGAGATAGTTTAATATATAATAATATAATATAATATTCCACAACTATCACACAACGCCATCTAGTCCCAAGCTAAGCAGAGCTTGTGTTATGGGTACTAGACAACTGATAAATATACTTATATATTTCTAAATACATAAATATTATTGATAAATTACACCCAGACACAGAACAAATGATCGTGCTCATCCCACAAACATTTGTCCTGGGTGGGAATCGAACCCACGACCTCCGGCATAGCAGTCAGGGTCACTAACCACTAGACCAACATGCCTGTCAAAGTTTAATGCCTGATCAAGACAAAAAAGTGATATCACAGCTAAGTAGGCTGTAAAGTCTACTTTAATTTAGTCGTTATTAACCGTTAATTCTGCAAACCCCTTAAAATTTTAAAATTTCCAAACGGTCGCTGTGTTGTGCCAAAGTTCTGTGTGGTTTAAAGTGCGGTGCGGTCAGATGCGACCGCTTGGAATTTGACGAAATATCGCCGTGGTCGGATCTGACCAAAGGAGTTTGAGAGGTTAAATTGCTGATTGGGATACGCTACGCTTTTAAAACGAGTATTTTATGCCGTGTAGTGATAGTTGAGAATATTCACTACCCCATATCTTCCCGTGGGTGTCGTAAGAGGCGACAGAGGGAGACAGGCAGGAGATGGGCAGCAGCATCTTCCTAATAAAAACAATAATATAATAAAAACTGCGGTTGCCAACCCGCTCGCCAAGCGTGGCAACTATGACAAATATCCCCCCATGAGCAACGACGCCAACAAACGGCCCCCAGTCCCCAGCGGCCCCGCTATTCCTGGCTACGGTGGCGACCATGGTAATGGCGGGGCAGGGGCTGCTAGGAATCTCTGGTGAAGTTTCGATTGCCACCTACGACGACTCGACCTGGCAACATATAACGCACGCACGCTGAGGACTGACGAGAAGATACTGGAGTTGGAAGAAGAGTTAGACAAGTTGCGCTGCCATATTATTGGATTATCCTAGGTCCGAAGAGAGGGGGAGGACACGGTAATCCTCGAGTCCGGCAACTTGCTCTACCACCGGGAGGGCGACCCTGTGTCCCAAGGAGGTGTCGAATTTATCGTCCACAAGTGTACGTCAACAACGTTGTAAAAATTGGGAGTGTGTCGACGAGGGTCGCGTACCTGATACTCAGAATTACCAAACGGTATTCGCTGAAGGTCATATAGGTTTACGCACCAACATTGGGGCATCCAGATGAGGAGTTGGAGGAAATGTATGAGGATATTTCCAGAGCCATGCATTCCTCCAAAACCCACTACACGGTGTTGAAGGGAGGAAATTTGAAGTAGGGCAACGGAATCGAAGGGGCCGACTTTATGGAGAAAAAGGGACTCTTTATGATGAACTCTTCCTTCCAGACGAAGCCCAACAGTAAGTGAACGCACTACACGGCAAACGTCCCGATACCATCCACACCATCTGGATGCTTGGCGGTCCACCACTGTACGTTTCACAAGGAGTTTTCTTCCACGTACAACCTCTCTGTGGAATAGTTTACCACCGGCGATTTTTCCGGACCGATACGACCTGGGGACCTTCAAGAAAAGAGCTTTCTCCTTTCTAAAGGGCCGGCAACGCACCCGCAATTCTCCTGGTGTTGCGGTTGATCATGGGCGGCGGTAGTCACTTAACATCAGGTGAGCCGCATGCTCGTTTGCCCCCTCTTCTATATAAAAAAAAAAAAGTGGACCTGGTCGAGCCCCGACGATTCGGCAAAAAATGAGATTGACTTCATTATAACGACCAGACGCTAACTGTTCAGTGATGTCTAAGTGATCACAAGGGTGAAAACCGGCAGCGATCACCGAATGGTTAGAGGCACACTGAACCTAAACGTTAAGTTGGAGAGGTTTCGTCTAATGAAGTCAACGCTCCGTCCCCCTCGTGCTCTAATCCAGAATCCCGAAACCTTTCAGCTCGAGTTACGTAACCACTTTTAGTGCCTAGAAGATTGCAATGCAGTGGACGATATGAATGACAAGTTCGTAGGAACTGTCCATGCGGTCAGAGCCAAGTTTTGCAGGACCCGCCGCAGAAGAACACAAAAACCCTCCGATCACACTCTTAATCTCATGGCTGTTAGACTGGAGATGAGGCTGCAATCGTCAACAGATTTGACAGCATACAGGCAACTGAACAGACAGATCTCCAAATGCATGCGGTGAGACTTACGCAACTTTAATACTGCTCGTATTGAAGAAGCGATCGAGCGGAACCAGGGCTCCAAACTCTTTGCCAGAGATCTGTCTGCCAGTAAGAGCCAACTGTCAAAGCTGAAGACTGAATATGGCAGCATCATTTCCGGAACATCTGAGATTTTGAGTGAGATTGAGAGGTTCTATGGGCAGCTGTACACATCATCGTTGGAGCCACACGCAAGTGTGAGTAACGATCCCAGAGCAAGTCTTATCTGATACTATCCCGGACTGACCAGACTGACGTCCGGATCTGATGATATCCCGGACGTCAGTCTGAGCGAGATTAGAATGGTTCTCCAGCACCTAAAAACGGCAGGGCCCCAAGCGAGGCGAGAAGTTCCGCTGTAATTCTATCAGCGGAACTTCTGAAAACGGGTGGAACACCGGTACTTGAAGTCCTTTAGAAGCTCTTCAATTCCGTCCTCCATGGTGGTACTACTCCGGAGGCGTGGAGCAAAAGTGCGGTGGTCTTGTTCTCTAAGAAAGTAGACAACGCTTTCTTGAAGAACTACAGACCGATTTCCCTTCTGAACTGCGTCTCGTGCTATTTTCTAGAGTCATTATGAATCGTCTCGCACGCAGACTCGACGACTTCCAGCCTTCCGAACAAGTCGGTTTCCAAAAAGGCTTCAGTACCCTATGGTACTGAAGCCTTTAGTAGTCTATACTACATATGTATGTGCGGCAGATTGTACAGAAGACCGAAGAGTACAATCTGCCACTTTGCCTGGCATATGTGGACTATGAGAAAGCCTTTGATTCCGTTGAAATTTGGGCGGTGCTACAGTCCTTTAAGCGGTGCCAAGTTGACTATCGGTATATCCAAGTGCTGAAGTGCTTGTACAGTAGGGCTACGATGGCTATCGAAGTAGAGAACCAGAGTTCGAAATCTATCCAACTGCAGAGAGGTGTAAGACAGGGTGAATTCTTTCAGACAGTTGTCAGAGCGTTAATTTTCTCATGATAGCTGACTATTATGTATAGCGATGAGATTAACCATTTAAATATCAAATACTATAGTGTTATTACAAAGTTTTAAAATGATTTTTAAAACTTATGGAGTTAAGGTGTCCTAAAAATGCAACTTTGTCTGATGGTAAAATTGTCAAAGAATCGTCTACGTATCGTTGTAGAATCTTGCATATACAGCAGTACTAAGGCTTTAACTTCAAAGTCCTCCATGTATTTATTGGCAACAATGGGATTCAGAAGATGCAGGCGAGTGCACCTTCCCCATTCATTTGGTTGTAGAACTCTTCTTTTCTCAAAAAATAGACAAATGTTGGAGAATATCTCATTATTAGTGCATATTCTGCAGGCATGTCATTGTTTTCTAGCATTCTAATTTCGTATTTGCAGGATTTAATAGATACACAGATAAATAATGACTGGACTCTCGCATCACCTAAAATAGCAACTTAATATTTCATTTGGTGATTGTGCCAATCAAAAACCCTTTTTACTGGTAATTAGGTATTCCATTGCATTGCGATTCTTCTTAGAGGATAGATGTAAGTATTCTATAGGCAACAGCACTCACATACGATCAGGTGGACTATATGCTCGTTTGTCACTCTACTTCTATAAAAACACTCACAACACCATGCCCCGTTTAACGCTTGTCATTCAGATTCTGCAACTAGACTTGGTCTAGATTCCAAAAGACACCGTGCAATGATGTGAAAAATTGTGTCCAGGCTCAAAAATCCTGATTATCAAAGAAATAGGAATATTTTCACAAATAAAACTGTTAAATCTACTTATACTGAATCTGTGAAGAACTTGGGCTTAATTATTGACAATAGGTTGTCATGGGGTCCTCACATAATGGACTTAGGTAGAAAAGTTTATTATGCTTTCCACTCATTAAAACGTCTTCAAAGTTTTTTACCCTTATCAACGAAAATCTCTCTTGTTCAAAGCCTTATTTTGCCTATCTTAGATTACGCTGATGTCTGTTTTTTGAATGCCACAGAGTAGCAATTAAACAAACTTGAGCGATTACAAAACCTTTGCATTCGGTATATCTTCGGACTCAAGAAGTTTGACCACGTCTCTAAATATAGAAAGCAACTCAAGTGGCTCCCGATCCGATTTCGCAGGAACACTCGTATCCTTTGTCTCATTTTTAACATCCTACACAGCCCAAATTTCCCTACATACCTCCGAAATTGATTTACCTTTCTTAAATTCCCAGATACAGTTTGTAGATCTCACCTTAAAACTCTCTTAAAATTCCCATCCTTTAATACTCATTCATATTCCCGTTCATTCTCTGTACAAGCAGTAAGACTCTGGAATTCGCTTCCTACTGACACTCGAGAAATCAAAACAGTGACATTATTCAAAAAACGAGTGAAAGAACATTATTTATCGCTGTCTTCTGTGTAAGTCTCAAATCTCTGATATGTACTATACTGTTACAAATATATGCATGTACATATATGTATGTATGTATGTGTATATATGTTTATACAGGGTTACTGGTAATTCGACGTATTCCCGCCAAGGCATGATAGTTGGGGTCATAACCTATCAAATGAACCATAAAATGCATTATGCAAATGTGGACCAATTTCGAGATATTTAGGTTTTATTATTTTTTTTCAAAAACCCCAAAAGTCTGGTGTCAAAAATTTCTAAAAAAAAACTTACAGCTGTATTATTTTCATTTTATTATTTTTACTTAATGAAAACTTGGATACTTATTTATCAATACTACAGTGTGCAAAAAGTCTCATCATTTACGAAGTAACGCTACTAAAAGTACAACTTTTTCCAAACAGAAGATAAGTAATTAAAAATAAAAATGATTTTGTGAAAAATAATTGTATGTGATCAATTGTGCATATCATGTTAAAAACATCCCTATTTATCTAGCTACCTAATGAAGTATCAACTTTGTAGTTTGCTTACGTAGAAACGGAAAAAAAATTTAAAGAATGAGGTCAGGTAGTCGAGTTCTAAGCAGACAAAGGAATTTGTGTTTTATTTTTAACCAATATTAATTAAGGAAATGAAACAAAGCACTTGATTGAAATTAGCTTTATTTATTTTAATACGATTTACAAATTTTGCTCAATATGGGAGCCCCTATTCCGTATACAGACACGCATTCGTTTTCTTAATTCGCTTTTAATAACGTTTGAGGTTAATGTTCGTCTTATGTCGTTTGTCGCGTTGATAATGCGGTCTCTCAGTTGATCAAGGGTCGGCACTGGCACATTGTCGCAGTACACGATGCTCTTTATGTGCCCCCAGACATAATAATCCATCGGTGTTATGTCAGGACTCCTTGCTGGCCATGGAATTGGTCCTCCTCTGCCAATCCACCGATGTCGATAATTTTCGTCCAGCCACCGTCGCACAGTTACACGACAGTGCGCAGGACACCCATCATGTTGATACCACATGTTTTGCCTTGTGGCGAGAGGAACATCGTGTAACAATCCGGATAAGTCCTCCTTTAAAAATATTTCATAATTTTCACCGTTTAAATAGTTTGGCAGAAAATAAGGCCCAATTAAATTGTCGTTAATAATCCCCATCCAAACATTTAGTGAAAATCTTCTTTGTGATTTATAAGGTCTCTTTTTTCCAGGATTTCTTTGATCTTTTGGAGTCCAAAAATGTAAATTATGGTAATTTGTAATACCGTCTTGATCGAACTTCGACTCATCAGTCCACAATATTTTTCTAAAAAACATTGGATCTTCTGCATCTGCGTTCAACATAAATCTACAAAAATCCAATCTTCTAACTGGATCTCCTTCTTCCATCACATGCACTGGTGTGTAGTGGTACGGATAAAGCCCCGCAGTATGCACTGTAGACCAGACCTTCCACTGCGATACACCTAAGCGACGGGCAACTATGTTCGTGGAAGTGGTTGGATCTTCTTGAAATTTACTCAAAATTTCTTCATCTTCCGCACGCGGTATACGGGGTATGCCACGTGGCCTGCCAGCATCACGTTGTTGCCTTTGAACATTTCCAGTCCCTCGTACTCTACGATACACTGCACTAAACACTGTGACATGGGGTGGTCTGCGATTAGGGTAGCGCTGTAGGTATTCACGGCGAGCAGCTGCAGCATCACCGTCACAATATCCATAGAGATAAAAGATATCTGCGTATTCCTCGTTGGAAAATGATTGCCTTGCATGATCTCCGCGTCTTGGTGGTTCCGCCGCCATTAAAACTTTGAAACTCAACTTCTTTAGGTGTAACAGGGAGGGATATGCGCGCGTGTGTACGATGCCTGTAATACTGATGACTGATTGAACAGTTTCTTCTTGTTTAACTAGTTTCTAATTTCACACTAAATGTAAACAATAGCGTAAGTTCAAACGCACAATCTTTTACGAGCATTCCTGCAGCTGTTGATAAGGTTCCGAGAAGCGATTGTTTGGGATTACCCAAAACATTGCTACTCGGAACTTGTCTACCTGGCCCCTTTTTTTTTCAAGTTTTTTCTGTACTATTTAAGTTACAAGCTAAATTCGTACTTCGTTGGGTAGCTAGATAAGTAGGGATGTTTTTAACATGATTTGCACAATTGGTCACATACAATTATTTTTTACAAAATCATTTATATTTTTAATTACTTATCTTCTGTTTGGAAAAAGTTGTACTTTTAGTAGCGTTACTTCGTAAATGATGAGACTTTTTGCACACTGTAGTATTGATAAATAAGTATCCAAGTTTTCATTAAGTAAAAATAATAAAATGAAAATAATACAGCTGTAAGTTTTTTTTTAAGAAATTTTTGACACCAGACTTTTGGGATTTTTGAAAAAAAATAATTAAACCTAAATATCTCGAAATTGGTCCACATTTGCATAATGCATTTTATGGTTCATTTGATAGGTTATGACCCCAACTATCACGCCTTGGCGGGAATACGTCGAATTACCAGTAACCCTATATATAACAAAGTGCACACCTTATAATCATTTATTAATCATATGTGTTTGAAACTGGCTACTGGAAGAAATTTCATTGTGAGATAAGTAGAGCCTTTGTACAAACTTTTTATCATGATGTGTCCTCTCCCTAACTTGTGTGTACATAAATTGTGAAATAAATAAATAAATCAGGTGTTGATAAGATATTCAAATAACTTGAACAAGAGAGGTAGCGTAGGGATGAGATAGATTTACAGAAAAAGTGAAGGTATTTTTTTACTTTGAATAATGATAAAGTAAGCATTTTTCGAATATAATGGAAAATTATGAGTAGCAATAGAGAAGAATAATATAACAATTACAATAATGGTTATATCAATGAAGAGGACCCGAAACATGATGCGAAAAATCATGTACCAAACCAACGGCATAACATAATTTGCGGGGCACGAGGATGAAACACCGCCTAAATTTTGACCCCCGCCTCCTACTAAGAATTTCTCGAGAAAAAAGTCCAATACCTGATTTATGGTCTAAGCTGGGATTAGAACCGGATGTGGTCCTTGCATGACCAGTCGCGCTCAAGACCACAAGCCCAACGAGGCAGTCAAACTGTAAGATTCACGTTACGACTGACACATTCACTTGCCACTGCATCAGATATAAATAAAAAGGAAATATTATCTGCAGCATGACAAGGTTCAGCACAAGTAGCGAAGCTTCTTTAATTTTGCAGTCGTTTAAAAACTCCGATAGATTCGTCTCGGCTTCTTTTATTTTCAATCCGTAAACGTTCTAGCTTGACAAATGTGCCGCCACAAAACAAGGAACAATGTTTTTAAAAACAAATGATGATTTAAGGTGTTAATATAACATTAACGGCCTCATTAAAATCAACGTCAATTTCTCTTTTCACCGAATGATGTTAAAAAAGGACAAGTATAGAGATAATTAATACTCAATTTAAATAAACGGTAATCAACTATTATATGTAAGGTCGATAGCCGTTTTACATAGAAGGAGCAATCCTAGACTTCCCAATCTATAATGATTGATGAAATCTCTGGCTTGCATTATCACCTTTCTCTAAAAATTGATAAATGAGCTGTTGAAATGTACACCTACCTTTAAGCAAGTTGTATAAAAGCCTCGGACTATAGAAATATAGACATAGCCCTGCATAAATTCCAAGTGACGTCGAAACCAAGCCAAAACTATGCCCAATATATTGTTAAAACACGTATTCACACACTCATATGCATATAAAATATTTTGCACCCACAAACAAGGTTGACAAATATACAGTCCACCTGATAGTAAGTGGATACTGTGGTCCATAGATATAAATATATTAATCCACAATTGAGATATAAAATGCAGATGTAACTGGATACGTGAAGTGAAGAAGATATCGAGGTAATTAAGCTAAAGGTGAACTGAAGGCAGGTTTTGGCAAATTTTGAAATGCTGTAGTAAACAGCTGCAGGCTAAAATGGGAAAATCAAATATTTATATTATTTTTCTATTATAAGCAAATTTCAATAAGTTTTATTCGGTAAATTCAACTTTCATCAATCTTCAACATGTAGCCCGCTTATTATAGTGAGATTGTTGCAAACTCTATCGTACACAACTTACCTATAACAACCAAAGTACCTGCAAAGTTCTTGTTATATTAGAGTACGCCCAAGCAGCTGAACAACTGAAGACTTATCTAATAATCTTGGAGAAAGCTCTTGAATTGCAAGTGGCTATCACTAACTTCGTATTACAAGACGTACATTGTTATTTCTTGGCCATAACTTTAAGAAAAGCAATAATAATTTACGCATGTGCGGTTTTTAATTGATTATTTGCATTATTAGGAGGTTGTTGATTACATCCTATTAAAAGTCCAATGCTGAACATGCCTCTCCAAAAGTTGCCTTATAAAGGAAAAAAATATTTGACATAATTTCTATCCTTGGCAGTCTGGTTGGAAATCACAGTTTTTTTTTGTTTTCTAGTTGTAATTTAGAAAACGCTGCTGCCACTCAATTGGTCTGATTCTCTTTGTCGCTTACTATACCCACGGTACGATATGGTTAAACGGATCTTTTTTCACCGCCACTACATGGTAGGTACTTGTTATTAATATAACATTAAAACAATGTTAGATTTAGATATTTTATGTCTTTATATTCGTATATTTTATATCTGTACCTAGAGGTTTAAAACGAAAATTACATCCAGCGAAGTTTATTTCTTTATTGACAATTGTGTAGTAAAGCTTAAACAACAACCCAGTTATTGCATTGTTGCACTAGCCATAAAATTATAATCAAGCCGTACGACTACTGTATAGTAGTAACAAAACTTATAATAAACAAAATCATTATTGGCTGTGTGGCCGTGGAAGGAAATGGGGAGACCTCTCGCCGGGCAAGGTGTTCTGCCCGGGGAGCGGCCAACACTCCGAGTGATAATTCGGAGAAGTTCTATATATACTGTTTATGATTCGGAATGTTGATAGTGCGATTTAGGCTTCGGTGTGTTTTGCTTGTAGTGCTACGACAGCACCGCTACATCACCCCCCTGCTCAGACCGGAGGTTGATAGTGCAGCCTCGTTGCCAACGAATGTGCAAATGCCAGGAGATTGCCTTGTAGTCTGCGGTGAGTCGAGAAGAAAGCAAGTAATCTGCGAGAGTGCCGTGAAGCAGAGGCGAGCACTAAGGCTCAGAGCCGTGTCAAACACTGTAGCGCAGAGTGTAGTTTGAAGGAACAGGAAGCATTATTATTCCAGTGCTACGATGAACCTCGTGAAGCTAGCTGGCCTGCAGGATATGAAGACTGCAGATAATATCTGCTCGGGAGCAAATAGGTAGTTCTATGACGATGATGAAGCTTGAAGTTTCCGAAGGTTGTTTGGTTGCGTGTTCAGATTACGTCGGGGTCACCACTGTGGCCGTGGAAGGAAAAGGGGAGATCTCCCGCCGGAAAAGGTGTTCTGCCCGGAGAGCGGCCAACACTCCGAGTGATAGTTCGGAGAAGTTCTATATATACTGTTTATGATTCGGAATGTTGATAGCGCGATTTAGGCTTCTATGACGATGATGGAGCTTGAAGTTTCCGAAGGTTGTTTGGTTGCGTGTTCAGACCACGTCGGGATCACCACTGTGGCCGTGGAAGGAAAAGGGGAGATCTCACGCCGGACAAGGTATTCTGCCCGGGGAGCGGCCAACACTTCGAGTGATAGTTCGGAGAAGTTCTATATATACTGTTTATGATTCGGAATGTTGATAGCGCGATTTAGGCTTCGGTGTGTTTCACTTGTAGTGCGACGACAGCGCCGGTACAGCTGTATGTCAAGTGTTGGACATCGGCCTAGAAAGTAAGATTCGCCTTTACTGCAACAATTCGAGTGCAGATTGGAGATTGGAATAGTAAATAATTAATGATACTTTTTCCTGTCGAATCGGTCATAATATTTCACATCTGATATATATGAGATAGTTATTCCGCACAGCACCATGATCATGCGATCTTTTTATCTTTTCCATTTTCATTCCATTTCAATTCGTTGATCTAGTATATGCAAGAATTTGACTGCCTATTTGTGACATTTTTAAAATAATAAACTTAAAATTGTAATTTTTAGAATAATTTAAGACCTATTTATTAACTGATTCCGATTTTTTTAACGTTACCTTTATTTCCAAACGCAAAGCCGCTGGCAAATGCTTAGCTACTTCGTCACCCAGCCGTAAACTGTTATGTATTTTTTTTATTCAACTTTGTAAGTGGTTCCTTTTTTGTCTGAGCAGCCTCTTTCTTATTTTTCACACCAAGAAGCGAAATACACTCACTGTTCGTATGCGACCGCACCCACCCATAGTACTTAAAACCATTAAAACTTATATTTATTGACTACTTTTGTATGAATAAATTTGGCATGAACATTTTTTTTTAATTTTTTTATAGATATGGTTTAAAACCTTTCAAATAATATAAAATTAATTTCTCTTCTTTTGTAATTAATGCTAAAAACGTACAAAACTTTTAAACGTTTACGTATTAATACTTACGTAGTATTCTTAAGGTATTTTGAAAGTATTTTTGAGTATCCGTTAAGTAAGTCGCATGTTTACAATTCATTAGGCAAGATAAATGGTTTCAATAAATCAGTGGCATCGTCAAGTCTTCTTGAATACTTTCCTAGCATTTGTATTTACCTTAGTCGCAATCATTTTAAATATAAATGAATGAAAACAAAAAAAAATCAAAATGTTCAGCAATTCAAAAAAATTGCAGCAATTTAAATGAAATTGCAGCAATTTAAAAGTAGGTGTTTTTATTAAATTCTTTTAATAAAAAGAAAATTTAATCAAGTATTATTTTTATAGAATAAGGGCGACAAACGATTACACAGTGCGGGAGTTACCTGATGGTAAGTGAATACTGTGGCCCATAGACATCTATATTTATCCTCGGCTAAGAATCAAAACGTAGATGCTTTGTTACCCCTGACGACTATGAATGCCTCGTTTCCAGTAAAGTATTAAGCTGCTATTTTACGCTGTTAGTATGAAAATTCAGAATATTCATTTGATTTAAGGATATATGATGATAGCTTTGTGACCAACAGCACAGTAAATTTAAAAAAAATGGAATTTAAGTAAGCCAAATATTAGTCAGAGGTTTGTAACGTGATTTTTGGTAAAATACTTAAAACAAAAACTACTTTTTGTAGATTAAGATGCTAAGAATGTTAAAGCATTCAAACTATTACTTTTTAACGATCTCAGTAGAGAAAAGTTTTACTCACTTATGCGGAAGTACTAAGCGTGAAATATGCCGATGGTTATTAGATGCATTTGGGCTATTTTTATTCACTATCATCATCGTCATCATTATAACCCACAAATCCACTACTGAACATACTCGTCCAGAGCCGCTTGTATCCACCGACTTCCCGTATCTACAACCAGGTCGTCGCTGTATCTAATGATACAGAAAAACATTTGTACAGTATAAAAATTTATTTAAATATGGACAATACTTTTAATATTCCCTGGTCTATTTTGTATCTGAACGATTATATTGGACCTTAGATAAAACACAGTCGCGTGATATTTTTTTTGCAAACCATCCAAAAACGAACATGTCATATCCGGGTCATGTTGAGGCATACCTAATTACAACGGTGTTGAAATTCAAGGCATTAAGATTTATCTTTTTGTATTTTTACTACAAAGTAAGTTATTAGAGCATTTTAGGGCATCAACATATTATAGGCTAAAAAAATAACATTCGGCCCACAAACAATAATATTGGCTTCCATTTCCTAAGAGTCAAAAACATTATGAAATTTTAGTACAACGTGATATTGAATAAAGTTCAAAAACAAAATTGCAGCAGAAACTACAACGCAACTGATTGAATGAAGAAATTCTAAACTTCATAAATGTTATTCGAGGGCTTTAGCACGTACTTTAACATCCCGTATTTTTAGTATTACCACATGCAATGATACAATAAAACTTTATCATTCAAATTGTTTAAATTGTTAATATTTGTACATAATTGCTCGAAGAGGGGAGGGTCAAGAGTACTCGGATACCTGGACGTGCATGTACGAAGAAGTTAATGGACCTGAAAGAAGCGAAAGAGGTATGTAAGGATCGTGACACTTGGCGATCTGTTCTCTCTGGCTACCCCGTTAGGGATTGTGCGTGAAGTTAGGTAAGTAAGTAAGTATAATGCTAAAAATTTAATTTCAATTCCTGTTTATGTTACTGTTTCAGGCCTCTCCTGCAGATTACCTCCCAGTTTGGATATTCGCCATAGGTGCCAAGCTGAGCGATTTTTTTGCCTTTTAGTTGCTATTTGTCTCCTGGATTATTTCCCTCAGTCGCCCCTTACCGCCATTACGTATTATTGCAACTGCAATTTTAACTTCTAGTGATTATTTAGTTGTATCATTCCTCTAGGTTAAAAACTAATAAAAATATTTAACTTATCAACTAAATTGAAGAAGTAATTTTAAAATATTTAAAAATAGAAACAGCCAGATTCAAAATGTATAACAGGATATAATTCACGTTAAGACTTAGCTTGCGGCTGTGTTTTATTATGAAAATAGTTAACCGCAGTTACCAGTTGGCTTATATTTATTGCCGTAATAGTTGCCGCTTTTAATAAATATTGAAATGAGCATTTTTTTAAATAGATACCATTTCTTACATCTATATACATAAAATTGGAGTTGGTATATCTGTTTAAGATTAATAAACTTCCGAAACCGTTTGAGCAATCACTACACAACTTGGCAAAACTATTGTGTATTTTCCATGGAGCTTACTTTTCATTCATCACTAGATGGCACATCAGCACATGCAACATCTGTACTGTTTCACCAATAGTAATGAAAATTGTTATATACAGGCAGAGCTACATATATTGGGTTTTGCTAGTATGGAACAAATATTTTTTTTAAACCAAATGTGACATCCCGAAAGCTTCATTGGAAGTAAATAAGACTTAATAGCATACATTGTCCGCAGTCACAGTTTCTATGAAGCATTATGTCACACATTCATAATTCTATCATTTATCTCTTACATGTTATTTTTTCTGGTGTGTTTTTAATTAATTATTAAGAAGGTGAAAAAGAGAGAAGCATAAAATTCAATAAAACGTGTTATTTTCTTAAATGTTTTTAAGGTTGTTTACGAGTTTTCATCTTTGACTCTACTGCTTGCAGATTAGTTGACATTTTGTCAACTAATCTGCAAGCAGTATTTGCTCGTAAAACTAATACATTTTGTTTTAAAAAAATTACGCACCACTAATATTATCATGCGTGAATGATCGTCAAAAACGATATTGTGTGGTTCGGAGTGGCGGAAAAATTGCAAACAGCGACACAAAGTATCGCCTTCGGGTGTGTTCACTTACAACAACTGGGCGTTAGCAATTTAATTAAAATCGTGCCAGTGTGAACAACACGTAAAACTAGAGTTCGAACGTTGAAATAAAAAAAATGATCCTCACCGGAAGAATACTTTCCAGTTATTTGATATTTTACATACTAAACTTTAGTTAAATTTATTTTTTCATTCATCATTTTGTATCAAGAACTTTTATAAATAACCTTTAGGGCATAATTGGACGCCTTTCGAAAAAAGCTTTGGAGTTTGGGAGTTGTAGAAAATATTGAGCGTATATTTAACAGCAGTTCGGCTTAGAATAAACTGTGGATCATTTCCAAGCGGAATGCAGAATATGTGGTGCATGTTATTGCCGTAAAGAGTAGTTAACTTTTAACTTTCGATAACCAAATATTCTCATAAGTCTTTGCAATGAGTATGAACAAATATACTAGGTAGTAGGACTCCTTTTTCGACTAGGGATTAGTCTGTGTGCTTGGACTGTTGTGTTCCGGTCTGAAGGGAATAGAAATAAATATATGTGAGACATTCTGTCTTAGTACTCAGAGGTAACAACGCATCTGCAGACTTTTTTCGTGAAAATTCTGAAATTGGCTGTAGTATTATTGTATCTATTCACTCGTCATGCTTTTAAGGCCCTAGATGTAACGACGACCTGGTAAGAAATACAGGAAGTCGATAGATACGGGTTGTCTAGAGACCATGTTATTTGGCATTCCTTGAGGAAGGCCTATGTTGAGCGGTACACTTGTGATGGGCTGTTGCGGTGATGGTATTGAGGTATAGTTACCGCAAGCAATTAAATTAAAAAAAAGTAATATAAATTAGGACCTAATCATGGGACAAAAAAAGTGTTCAATGACCGACAATCCATTCATCAGTAATATATTATAAAAGGTACTCGAAGTGTGTGGTATGCTAAATAAATGCTTTGGTGGTTTGGTCATGAAAAATAATGAAAAAGTAAAGAGTGACAAAGCAAATTTATGTTGCAGAAGTAACGAGTGACGTGAGTTGGTAAGGGACGTCCTAGGTGAAAGTTTGTCGATCAAATTGGCGATATATTGAAAATGGGCAAATTCAAGAGGGCCCTTAGGTATATGGATGTGGAGGAGGCGAGAGAGGTGTGTCAGGATCGTGCCAAATGGAAGTCTGTAGTCTCTGTTTACCCCTCTGGGTAACAGGAGTGAGTGCTTATGTATGTATGTAGGTGCTCTTTGATCGTTCACAAAATTGCCTGATCCAAATCTTCAAATTTAGGCTTTTTTAATTTCTTTGAAGTCTTCTATTCAGCCTGCAGAAATATTTCCTTGTTCTTTCAAATGGTGGACACAGTAGATGAACGGAACGTTTTGCAATATCACATTTTCTTTCTCCCTTTTTGTATCGCGCGAATAAATGACAATTTTTCGTCAATACACAAATTCTTTCTTTTATTGGCCATGTTAACTATTCAAAAATGAAAGCAACTAAGAATGAGATACGCAACCCTTCATCATTACAGCCCTTCACAAGTCCACTGCTGAACATAGGCCTTCCCCAAGGAATGCTATAAAGCACTGACCTGAGCCACCTGCATCCATCGACTTCCTGCATGTCTTACCAGGTAGTCACTCCATCTAGTGGGGGGTCGCCGTACACTACGTCTAGCGGTACGCGAATTTTCCTGTCTTCAGCTCACCGTTTTTTCTTGTGCCTTTTTTTATAGGATAGGATGACAAACAAGCACATAGTCCACCTGATGGTAAGTGGTTGCTGTGGCCCATTAACATTACATCTATCCTCGATTACGAATCAAAATGCAGATGCGTTGTCACCAGTGAGCACTAAGATGGAATGTTTCGTTTACAGTAAAAAGGGTCTCCGGTTCTCCACACTCACCATACAAAACACAACAGCATTAAGCTATTATTTTACGCTGGTATTCTTTGAGAGCGTGGTTCTTCCCCGGTCGAGCCGACCCATTAGTGCTACAACTATACTTCAAATAAAACTGCAGCATGGCTCTATCACGTATTAAAGCCTAGGTTTGCGTTGAGGTCCCATTAAAAAGCGTAGTAGTAGTGTTACACCGTGGTTTTGTAGAAATGCATGGCTCTAAAAATATTTTCATACATTTCCTCTTACTCATCGGGATGTGCCGAGGTTGGTGTATAGACTTGTCCAGTAATCGCTTAAAGGTATTCACTAAAGATCTGAATACCTTTTTTGATTACCTTCAGCTAACACCGTTTGGTGATTCTGAGTATAAGGTACGCAACCCTTGTTGACACACTCCCAATATTTACAGCGTTGTTAACGAGAGACTTGTGAATTATAAATCCGACTCCACCTTGGGACATATGGCCGTTCTCCGGCTGATAGAATAAATTGCCGGATGCGAGAATCACCGTGTCTTCTCCATCTCTTCGGACCTCGGATAATCCTATAATATTCCAGTGCAGCTTCTCTATCTCTTCTTCCCGCACCAGATCTTCTCGTCAGTCCTCAGGATGCGTACGTTGTATGTTGTCAGATCGAGTTGTCTTAGGTGGCAACCGAACCTCCACCGGAGATTCTTAGCACCCACTACCCCGCCATTACCGTGGTCGTCACCGTAGCCACGAATGGCGTGGCTGCCGGGGACTGGGGGCCGTTTACTTGTGTCATTGTTCATGGGGGGTATATGCCATAGTTCCAACAGTTTTTTTGTTGTACAATTGATGTTATCAAGAAGATGCTGCTGCCCATCTCCTGCCGTTTTACCTCTGTCGCCTTTTACGACACTCACGGGAAGATATGGGGTAGTGATATTCTTAACCACCATTAATTTATTTAAGGTTATCACTATCAAGGAGCAATGTGTCTGAAAGTAGAAACGGGAAACTGTCTGAAAACGTCAGAAAATTTCAAGGGGATATATATATATATATATATATATATATATATATATATATATATATAATAGGTAATAAACTTGTATCAGCTGTTATTTTTCACTTTATTATTCTTTTTTTTTAAGTTAAAATATAAATTTTCTTTAATGATTCCCTTCATAAATTATATTAACATTATAACAGCTATTTGCCGCTATTACGTTATAATCAGAGAAATTATCTACAGTACAATCAGAGAAATAACGAAAAGGTAAAATTGGTAAGTTAGATTGTTCTATAACATTTTGATGGTAACAATCTAGCATTTATTGTAAATTTGAACAGGGAAATACTTAATTTTGGTCGTTTAAATATATTAACTCTATGGTGGCGGTGTAAGAGTATTCATTACTGCATTTCGTTCTGTGGACGTCCTGAGAGACGACTATAGAAACTACCAGAAAGATTTTATAGCTTCCGATTGATTATATAGCGTTATAACTATTTCGTCCTCACCAGACACAAAATACCGCATCTATGCATATCTCCATACAGTTGGAATAGACCATGTCAAGCGTAGGATATTACGACCTGATGAAGAAGGAGGAGAACAGCTAAGTGTATTAAAAACAAAACTTTTAATACTTGTACGGAGTACTTGCTTTGCTTAAATGCGTCCATCTTTTTCAGCATATAAAAGCCCACTGTTATCATAGGCCTCCCCATACATTACTCCATAGATTCTATCAAATTTTGCCATAGTTGCCATGCGTTACAGGCGGGTTTGCAACCGTAGGTTTTTATTACTTTCAGTTTTTATCAGAAAGATTTTGCTGCCCATCTCCAGTTCCAGTTTAAGTCTTACGACACTCACGAGATGATATGGCGTTGTGGATATTCTTACGTGACCACAGCAAAGATTTCTTTTTTGATTTATCATAAATATGAGTAGATTATTTTTTCTACGCTGTCATAAGATTCCATAAATCATAAAATATATAAATTAGTAGATAAATTGATGTAACGGAGCTGCGTCAGGCAACTCTCATGTGGATAACTGAATTACTGGGGCGCGTTGCTCTCATCCATCACTGTAGATAATTTGAAGATAAAAGCCTTTATGAACGCTCATTAAACGCTACGTGGCAGGTTCTAGCGTGGAGATAGATTCAGATAGATTTTAACCGTTGTACAATGAAATTTCAAAGCAATGTCATATCTAACTTAGCCCTAAAATAACGTATAAATAATTGACGTATAATAAATTAAACATCTATTAAATAAGTCCTTATATAATCTCTTAAGACAAACATGTTGTTAGTGATAAAAAAATTAAATTGCTAAATTAAAATATTTCGAGCTTTAGTTTCGGTCTTGCAAGTAAAATAAGGAAAGACTATAGTTTTATTATATTTGTGTAGATTTGAAGAAAAAAGCAATCAAAGTGATTATTCAAGTCACATAAATCATTTAACATTGGCTGTTTAGGAAGCTTTTTCTTGTGTTCACGTAAAGACAATAAAAATTCGATTTTTCTATAATAACACCTTAGTTTATATCATAAATAATTGAGTAAAGATATGGTACAATTTCTTTACTTATATGCCATATCTGCGTCGATATCATTGTGGTTTTAAGTAAGAAAATGTAACCTTACTTTTAGGAATATGAAATCAACCGTAATAAAGCTTTATATAAAATTATACAAATGTTGCGCAAATAAAATATTACTGTCTCATTTTAGAGATTTTACGTATAGCTTTATTAAATCCTAAATAAAGTGGTCTTTGCCGATGAAGAAAATCATTGTTCGGGAACCAGTGTTTCTGAAATATAAACAAAAGTACTAAAGTGTTTAAACACACTGTTCTATGCCAGACGCTACATCATCTTGAGTCTTTGAAAAAGTTTAATTTATTTTAACTTCTTCACTTTTACTTTAACAGTCTTTTTTATTTTACTGACAAGAATTTGCAAAACATGAAACACTTGACCAGTCAAATTTTACGGCTAAAGACGAATCCTACTGAAATATTTCTGTTATATCTCCACAGTCAATTTTGAGTAAGAATTGAAAGTGAAAATAGAGAGGAAGACGATAGTTATAAGTAACGCTGGCTGTTCATTTGCAGACCACAGTGTTACTTACACTTTTTGTATCTTTTTTTTGAAAACCTAAAGCTAATATAAACAGTAAATAAATAAACAACATCCAAAAGGCCATTTAAAAGTTTTCACTTATATACAATATGAGCTTAGAAACAATAATACATATATATATATATATATATATATATATATATATATATATATATATATATATATATATATATATATATATATATATATATATATATATATATATATATATATATATGATAAACATCGATTAAGATAAACGCATTAAATTATCAAAATTAAACAAAAGAACACTCAACAAAAGAAATTTTTCGGTAAAATACTATTAATTTGAGAAACACGGATATTAAATATAAATAGATCCAAATGAACGCTATTGGAAATCCCATCAAAAGTTCATTAAGCACGTATCATAAAACAATTTCTCCTGTATTTAGTCCGGGTATGCGGCACATGGAGTAAGCGAGGCTTTCTTAATTGCATACTCTTATAACATACTCAGTAGTTCCGGACAATCAACATTACCATTTGCCAATTTAAAAAGATAAATCATATCTGCTTTGCGCCTACGTTCGTACAGAGGAAAAATATTAGATTTTTTACACCGTGCAATTTAGTTACCAGCGTAAAATTGTGTCTTAAATTGCAGAAAACGTAGAAAACGCCTTTGTACTTGCCCAATCCTATTTATATAAATGTTATAATTTGGGTTCCACTGTTGAGAGGCGTGCTCTAAATAGCTGCAGACAAGAGCGCAATAAAGTATCTTATATGTTCTAATATTATGAAAATAGGTGGAAAATCTCAAAACGAATCCGAGTGCTCTATTGCCTTTACTAAAAATATTATCAATATGTTGTAGTTAAAATGAGAAGGCAATTTGTTTTTTAAGGTAATTATTTAGTCATTATTTTTTTAAGTAATTGTATCACAAAGAATTACAATGAGCTTTCTTCCTTTCTCATGTCTCACACTTAAGTGTTCTCTATTTTACCCTACCAATTCTTGAGATGCTGTTTTGTGATAAGTCGAGCTGCAATTCCATTATTTTTATCATGACAATATTTTTCTCTGAGTTCTATTCAGATCAGGAAAATAACTGTGGTGAAAACAAATGGCATTCAGTCTAGCTTGTTATAAGATCGTCAACCGTTAAATCTCAAACCCATTTAAGTCAATGGGCGCTTTTTTGAATATTATTATCTACACAAAACTATAATACGAGTATTAACAATAATGTACCACAAAATTACCCGTAAAACTTATAAAATATTAAACATTAGATTATTGACAATTTAATTAACCATAATTAATTTCAGATATTCCCGAAAGAAGGTGTAAATCAAAAAATATTTTCACAAGCTTCTACACGCTACTTTATTTTTTTTTTAATAAAATGTGAATCATTTTACTATTAAACAAACGAGCCCAGACGCCTTACAAGGTTTATTCGTTCTCCGGCATAATATTGTGACTGGTTTTTATATTTATATACTTGATGGAGCCACGTGTCTAAGGCTGCCGAAGTCTAATTCCCCGGTCGAACCTTAAACCTATTACGCGAGATATTAACTGAAGTGGACTGTATATGCGATTGCTTCTACGCTTACGTAAAGGCGACTACTATAGCATGCGGTATAATGCACTCGCTCTTCCCTAAAACTAAAACTATTATTTTGCCAAGTCGATGAAAAGGAATCCTGCCTGATTAGGAAAACACAAATTGGAGCGGGTTAAAACAGTTATATCAGGCAGGAACTAATTAAAGGAATATTGACTCACCGGGGTTTCTTCTATCCTGTTGAGCACTATAGCTGCAACTTCTGGAACTTCTTCTGGACAGACACTCTGGGGCCCCAGGGGTGCGTCGGGAGAGAAGCGTTGTAGTTTCAACGACGACTGCGGCGGAAAGAGCTGTTGTTCCAATGACTGGCGCGGCGGGAAGAGGCTCGCGCAACGGTCGTGCATGTCTTATATATCCGCGGCTCCGATGATTACGTGACATTCTAGAATCATCTTCTTGCCCCTCCCACCCCACCACCCCGATGTGTCGATAGGAGGGTATGAATGATATCGTTTTTTTGAAAAGGAACAAGCGACTTGGCACCTACCGTCCGATATAAAATAAACACGAATGGGTTTTCCGCGCAACCATCTCCCCCGCCCTTGAAGGATTTCCTTCAAAATTAACTAATACAACTAGAGCTAAGATCAACTAACAAAATAACTAACTAACGCTAAGATCACCTAAATTCAACCACAATTTTAATCTAGAAAGCTAATTTAAATTATGGAAGAGGCAGGGGGCACAAACGGACAACCGGACGCAAGTAAGACCCAACCGTGGTCTTAACGCGAGCTATCCTAACTACTCCGTCGGAACCGGGAAAGACCTCTTCGACAATTCCTAACGGCCTCTCAGTTGCTGTGTTCCATTTTTGCCGAGACTGCAAAGTATGCAAGTATTCCATCCTCCATCGTTTCCAAAACGATTGCACTAACCGATCTAATAATTTGTGGCGTGCGGAAATGCTAAGTCTGTTCTCATCCATATCTGCGGCTGGCAAATACTTTAAAGGCGTTAAATTCAAAAAATGTGCTGGAGTTAGAGCCAGCGGTTCCGAGGGGTCACTATACAACGTACGACAAAGTGGGCGACTATTCATTACGCATTCAATTTGAGCGAGCACCGTACTTAGCTCTTCGAAGGACAAAATTTGATCTCCTATTACTCGGTATAAATGACTCTTTAGACTCTTGATATTAGTCTCCCAATTGCCCCCAAAATGACTCGCGGCTGGGACGTTCAGAGACCAATCAATGCGGTTCTCGGCTAGAATGTGAGCGAACTCCGAATTATAATATTTGCTAGCTAAGAGCTCATGTAGTTCTGATAGAATACGTTTTGCACCGACGTAGTTCGTACCGTTATCCGAATACAATTTACTTACAGGGCCTCTGCGGGATAGAAATCTTTTAAATGCACCCATAAAGCCTGCTGTGCTTAGATCACCAACGAGTTCTATATGCACCGCTCGAGTAGTTAGACATACGAAAATGCAGACGTAAGCCTTTGTGGATCTTATACCACGCCCGCGAGTGAGCGTGACCTTAAACGGGCCAGCGAAATCAGACCAGTGAAGGGCTTTACTGATTGTATTACTCTACAAGATCTAAGTTCCGCCATTTCCGGAAATGACGGCTTGGGGCGTGCCCGAAAGCAAGCTATACATCTGTGCACCCGATTGCGTATTAAACTACGTGCAGAAAGAATCCAATAATTCTGACGCAAAATCGACATCAACAAGTCGGGGCCAGCGTGCGAGTTCAATTTATGATGGTAATCGACTAATAAGTTCATGATATGGTCTTTACGCGGTAAAACAATAGGGTGCCGTTGGTCGAAACTCAATTGCGAGTTGAACAAGCGTCCACCTACCCTTACAATCCCATCCTGTAAAAATGGCTTAAGGCGTTGAAAGGCGCGACTACAAGCTCTATTCGATTGTAATCTTCTAATTTCTTCAGAGAAGTGCGCACGTTGAAGTTCACGTAATACTAGCGACTCAGCATAGTTGTAATCGGACGTAACGATATACGAACAAACACTACTTATCGACTTTTAAACTACAAAGGCTACACTGTAACGACAAAAATGATTTAAATATAACACAGCGTATTGCTGTGGCGCGGCTAAACTATACTATTTTATTTTTAATTTTACGGAACACCAACAAGCTAAACAAACACTAAGGAAATACCAATATATAATTCTATCAACGACAAACTAATATTTAAATAATAAAACTATCCAATCACAAGTATGCAATTTCTAAGCGACTAAGCTATAATTATTAATAAGCGGTGAAACTATGCGATGAACGCTTCGGAACAACACTGCATATGGCTTGTTGCTCGCGAAGTCTCACTTCCTCCCGCCAATCAAGATTGGCCTCAGCAGGTCTATTCCGTAGCCTCCAGTGAGGCACGCTTTCTGTCGCAGCGGCTCAGTGTCTCCATGCGCCGCGACCGTGACCTCGATCCGCGCCGCGCGCGCTTCCGCTAACTAGATCGAT
The DNA here is from genome assembly GCA_036936625.1 of Parnassius smintheus behrii. NCBI lineage: Eukaryota > Metazoa > Arthropoda > Insecta > Lepidoptera > Papilionidae > Parnassius > Parnassius smintheus. The sequence continues at coordinate 40,486,407 of JAUPFT010000007.1, forward strand.
TCGAGCACTGAATATGTCACATGACGGGTTGCGGGGCGATCTAATCTTGCTAATATGGGCCTTGTTCGCGGTGTCGGTAAACCTAGCTCCAGGGCTATCCCTACTCGGCGTTCCCTTCGGCTGCGACGAAACTACAACAGGTTTACTAACAACAGACTCTAACGTCTTGCTTCTCGACCCTTCGCATAATTTATTACCCGAGCTAAGTAAAAGCGGGATGTTCCCCTCTCCTATTTCCCGAAAATTGCGAGTTAATAATTCGGGAGGTTCGACAGCGACGGTGCAACAACAGGATGTTGCCGAAATGCTATCTATGATGGGGGCGGAGCCAAGGATAACATATCCCAATACGGTTTCCAGTGCGTAAGGCGCGGTATGAGAGGAGTTGCCCCTGACCTTATTGTTTAACAAAAGATGAGGGAAAAACGATGCTCCAATGAGCATATCTATGTCTCCAGAAACGGCGTAAGTGTCGTCCGCTAGAGTCAAATTTTTAAATTCAATCATTGCCGAGGTGTCAACCGAAACGGTTGGCAACCGTTCAGTGACCCTATCTACTACTAGTGCATTTATATCAAAGTTAACATTACGATCTATCCGAGAATAAAATTTTAAATTTATATATCCCTGGGTAGCTTTACTAGTACGTCCGATGCCTTTAACTACAGGACATGAAAGGGACCTATTTATTACTAAGCCTAAGCGCTGACAACATTGTCGCGTTATAAAGCTATTTTGGGCTCCGCTGTCCAGCAGTGCACGGACGCTTTGTTCGTTTCCACGCGAATCCCTAACCAAAATACGTGCCGTACCCAGTAACACGGTTGAAGGAGGTTGTGCTCCCATATTTGCCAATGAGCACAGAGCGACGTCACCAGGTCGACCGCTAGAATCGTTGACCTTAGTAGGGGCGAATTCCTTGTCCGCTTTACATGACGCCGCTATGTTGCTATTTTCAAAATGTAATAGCGTGTGATGTTTCCTGGCGCACTTGCTACATACGGAACTCGAATTGCATTTTGCAACTAAATGCTTATCGCTTAAGCAGTTCAAACATAGGTTGTTTGTCTTTACTAATTTATAACGCTCGCTTGGTGAATATTTACGAAAAGTCGCACAATTATATAAATTACCGTGTTTATCTTTACATACTATACAAGTATGCTGGAGTGATGTTGGCGTAGCGGTTACGTAAGTTAACGACCCTGCTATTTTAGATGGTTGAGTCTGTCTACGGTCGACGCACCTTTTAATCTCCTGTTTAACGTTCGGAGAGCGCTGCATCACCTTTATTTGATCTCGCACGAACGATGCTAATGAATGAAAGGAAGGCATCTCCGAGCTACGATGCTCCATTTCAAACGCACGCACGGTGTCGGGGTCTAATTTCTTTAATGCAACATGGAGAAACACCACGTCCATAAGGTCATTAAATTTCAAATTCTTAAGTGCAGCCACCGATGCCACAAATTTATCGAGAAACTGCTCTAAGCCGTTGATGTTCGCGGATGATATAGGTTTAAGATCGAATATCTGGTTCAAATATTCGGAAGCTAACATTCTCCTATCTTCATATTTAGTTTTAAGCGTTTCGAATATTAATAAGTAATTGTTTGCTGTAGGTGTAAGACTGTGCCCTGCCACTAAGTTTACTAATTAAGTAATATAATTTTTCGGCGTCCGATAACGATGGGTTATTGTGTATATTGTTTTGAAAACTACTGAAGAAGAAGGGCCACGTCTTAATATCACCATTGAATACCGGAATATCTATTGGCGGCAACCTAATCGAGTCACTTGGACGTACCTGTGTTTCCGGCTTTGCTTCGTTTTTAGATTGTAGGGATCTCGCAGTTCTTTTCACGCGACACAACATATCTTCGAATGCCAGCAGCGGTTGGTAGTACACTATGTATTTCGGGTCGATTTGTAATTCCAAATGATTAATTTGGTCTAATATTCTTTCGTAATCTATCCGCAAAGAATCTATCGTTTCGATTTCATTCAAAAAGGTTTCCCGCACTGCTTCTATATTAATGTTCTTTATATAATCACTTATATTCTGCATACGCGAAAAGAGTATGTCCCTCTTGGCATAAAGCGTTTTAATTTTGATTTCACTTCCACTAACTGCCATTTTAAATTATTATAATAAAGTTATATTAATCACAATTAATCTCACAACGCACAAACAATGAAGGATGGACACTCGGTATGCCGTATTACGTAATTAAATCGAACACCTGCGCAGCGAGTCGAGGTGACGCGTCATTTGCTAAACTCAATAATTTTATCAAGATTGTGGGTAAGCGTATCAAACGGTTCCTATTACACTGTTTCAATTATTTAATAGGCTTTAAATTTAATCAAATACGAGCGCTATAAAACGAATAATTCTGTTTGCGAGTACCTAATCAAATTTTAAATTTAAACGAACACTATTTAAGTCCATTCCATAAATTAGAGTGCATTATCTAATTAATTAATTCAACAATTCGACCAAATCCTGCCGAAGTGACCATAAAATGGTGGAGGCACGTGTCTAAGGCTGCCGAAGTCGAATTCCCCGGTCGAACCTTAAACCTATTACGCGAGATATTAACTGAAGTGGACTGTATATGCGATTGCTTCTACGCTTACGTAAAGGCGACTACTATAGCATGCGGTATAATGCACTCGCTCTTCCCTAAAACTAAAACTATTATTTTGCCAAGTCGATGAAAAGGAATCCTGCCTGATTAGGAAAACACAAATTGGAGCGGGTTAAAACAGTTATATCAGGCAGGAACTAATTAAAGGAATATTGACTCACCGGGGTTTCTTCTATCCTGTTGAGCACTATAGCTGCAACTTCTGGAACTTCTTCTGGACAGACACTCTGGGGCCCCAGGGGTGCGTCGGGAGAGAAGCGTTGTAGTTTCAACGACGACTGCGGCGGAAAGAGCTGTTGTTCCAATGACTGGCGCGGCGGGAAGAGGCTCGCGCAACGGTCGTGCATGTCTTATATATCCTCGGCTCCGATGATTACGTGACATTCTAGAATCATCTTCTTGCCCCTCCCACCCCACCACCCCGATGTGTCGATAGGAGGGTATGAATGATATGGTTTTTTCGAAAAGGAACAAGCGACTTGGCACCTACCGTCCGATATAAAATAAACACCAATGGGTTTTCCGCGCAACCAATACTTAAATAAAATAAGCTCTTGCTACTAAAGTTATTTAACAAATTCTATTTCAGCGAATGTAAAATAATAATTTTATACAGCAGTTATTTTTATTGGGGTATTTATATAGTTTTCTCATCTGGTTGGGTTGTTAATGAAAATGATAAATATACATAAATATCAATAAAATAAAATAAATACATAAATAAATAAAAGCCCAACCAGATGGAAGCCCTTGGCAGTGGAGACCAAACGGCCGAGGGTTAGGGGGAAATGGAAAGAAACCGGCGGACGATGCGGGTGGTATCGAGGAGCACCGCCTTCTGCATTTGAGCCTGGAGCGGAGTCGCAGTCACCTCAGATGACCCGAGACGCTTATCGGGATTAGCCCATTCGCAGAGACGACTACAAGAATAATTTCTTGCAACAGTATCGGCCTGATTCAGTGCTAGGCCCGTTCCACTTACAAACGCCATCATGACGGTGCGCACAATCCTTGGCCTGTTTTTGCCTGACCTGAAGCATATCAGTCTGCCGATGAGAGTCCTAGCCTAAAAAGAATTATTATTATTATTATTTATTTCATTAATATATTCATTTTGTTGGTACACTTAAAACTTAAAAACTAGGGGTTAATAAATATACAGAACACATAAATTATTAAACTACACAAAAATTTTTATTTTAATTTGAATTGTTATGATATGATATATGATATCTATGATAAAATGTCTCAAAGCTTCTAACTATACTGACTTTCTGATCTTTCACGGAAAAGAACAGTGCAGCACTTTTGCTTATAAGCAAAATGGTGGGTGGTGCTTACTTAAACAAACTCCAAGACAGAAAAAATTTTTGCCATAAAGAAAAATATCAGTATTATATTTTTTTGTTGTAGGTTTTAGAGATTCCAAAACAGGAATAAATATTATAACAAAAAGGATTACGGAATGAGAGAATTTTTATTTTATTTTAATACTGTATACCTATATCGTCCCGTGTATGCCGTATGCGCTACAGAGGGAAACAAATAAGGTGATGGACGGCTTCGTTTTCACTAACAACGAAAAATAAAATAAAATGTAAATGCCAGCCCGACTCTAGCAAATATCAAAGGGCGAGGTCTATGTTCAGCAGTGGACTTTTGAATTTTGTGAATTTTTTCCGTTCGCAAAATTCAATTCAAATGGAATGATTTTATTACCTTTACATCTTTTTACTATCACGAATCGTTCGATGATCTTCAGTTCTTACTCTTCTTCTTATTCGATTTGATTTAGTACTCAATGGATAAAGCTTTACTTTTTCTTCGGATTTAATCTTCAGCTTAGAAAGGAGTTTTCTGAGTATAACTTTTTGCTTTCCATTTTATGTAATTAAAACTTTTAAATGTTTGGCGACTTTCGACAGTCGGATTTAAGGCAACCTCATCCAGTTACTTAGTAACACTCCGGGCAACATGGGTTCTAGCAATATTTTGCATCAAAAAAAAAATTCTGACCTATAAAAGGGACCAAAGGAATTACATGTTCTTTTAGAAACACTTCGACGTACCTGTAAGCATTTACAGTACCTCTTTCAATGATATCGAGGTCGGTACGAGCCTCGTAACTGATACATCCCCATACCATAATTGAGCTTCCTTGATATCCCAACTTTTCCACTACTGCATACGGAGCACACCTCTCGTTTGTGCGTCTATACATACGCTGGTGCTCTTCATGACCTCTGAAAGCAAATCTGCTTTCATCTGAGAACAAATCATTCTTCTATTCCTGCATTGACCAGTTAGCATGATCACGCGCGAAACGTAACCTCAGCCAGGTTACGCTTTGTGCAACATGAGGAATTCTGTAGGACAGGCTGCACGAAATGCTGTCATATCCCTCTGTTCTTTCACTTAAAATGACATTCTTGACTTCAAACGGACGATTTCGAACCTCAGCCGCTGTATGAAAGCACGAGATCGCATTCGCGACGCACGAAAACACATTACTGACAATAAAACGGTCGTCCCGAGCTGACGTGCATAAATGTCGCCCTTGATCGGGTCTCAGTGTGTAATGACAATTCTCGCGATACCGTCAGATGGCATCTCGTATCGTTGTACGTGGTTCACCAAGTGTTCCTGTAATTCACCGCTGCCTGTACCACTCATCAATTAAAGCTACAGCTCTAGCAGCCTCAGCAGTATCCGAAGGCATTTTTTAAGCACAATATACCAAAATTTACCTTAAGAAGTTGACTTCAGCAATTTTAACTGAAAAAATAATAATTTTAAGTCTCCAATATACCGATTCCTAATAATGCTAACTGTAGACTTACCTTTAAAACGGCGTTAAAACCACAAGATCAATAAAAAACAGGGTAGATTTGTTTAATTTGTTTCCAAAATATACCCACCTAACATAAATAATAATCATAAAATGCATATAAACTTACAAAAACAAATGTATTGCCAGCCAGCAGGGTGGCCGGATAATTGTGCCTGTGAGTGTATATTTATGATTGTGATTCAGGTGCCTGTTTTCTAAAAAACACTTGTTCTTTCTTCTGATTCTTCACTATTGTTTCCCTTCTACCCAAAACATATTTGTATGGTACTTAAAAGAGATGAACTTGATTCCATACAAGTTTGGGCCGGGCGTGAACAAAGTTAAAATACGTCTTATTTCGAAGATTTAAATATTTAACAAATAGAAGAACCTGGGGTTTTATTTTAATTTATGTTTTATTATTTAAACGTTATATAGTGAAATCACTCGTTCTCATGATAAGCTGTTTAAATAAATAAAAAAGGACACAAAATAATGAAGTTTTGTAGAAATTATTAAGTATAGTAAAATAATCACTGTTCGCGCCACTTTGCACTATCGCTTAACGCTTATAAGGGATTCGTTAATTATTATCCAATAAGATTACTGCAAAGCCGATTTCCGGTTTCCTATCTACCGCTTTATGCCCAGCATGTGCGTTCGTGTGTTAACGGGCTCACACAAGTTGAGAAGACACGCAATCAACCGCACCGCTTATATCTCGCATCATCGCTCCCGCCCTTGTGTAATTTGGATATTGAATTATACAAGCATATAGTAAAAAGTATAGACATTTGCAATAACGCTATATTTCGTGATTATGTGTGAAGTTGATAAGTGTGAAGACAGCCGGCAGCCATCGAGACACGAGGCAGATCAGCGGAAGTCCAGGTGGGTGCACATGCATTCCTTCACGTCCTTCCTATATCCCGAATTTAGGGGATTTGCAGTATCACGAATAAATTAAATTCCATTCACCGTTCGCACCGCGCTCATATACAGTCCACTATTCTATTTAAATTAATAGCCGCACCGCATAACATTATTTAATACATTTGAACCAGCAGTTTGGTGGTTGAAGGCCAAACGCCAAATCCACCATATATTTTTGGTCACTTCGGCTGGGATTAAATTAACCTTTAGGCCCGGAGAAGTAAATTCATTTTTTTATATATTACAAAAATTATATACGTATATATTATTAAATCATAATAAATTGTAGTTCTAATTATACTAACTACAATATTTATTTGTCCCGCATCGCTTATTACACGTATTATAATACCTTTGTAACGCATACCACACCGCTTCATTATTCCCTTAATGATATTTTTCTTGTTGATTAACCGCCATCTTTCTAGTAACGCGAGATTGCTTCGTTCCCCAGTTAACTAATTCTACCGTCACTTATCGCAATAATTTTAGTCCGCATTTTTTGTTGAAAATGACGACGAGAAGCAAAAAATCTAAACTGGTTTCGGATGAAGAAGTTAGTTTAAAAATTATTATCGCTAAACGTAATTATATTTACGAACGCTTACAAAAAATTTAAAAGGGCTCAAAGGGCGCATTTAATTCCTTGGACGAGCAGAATTTATTTCTTAGCATCGCTTCGAATATAGAACAATTACGTAGTGAGTTTCAAGAAGTTCTAGATAACTATAATACTAAACATTTAAAATTAAACCCTACTGCAGACGTTGATTACGAGACCTGGAACTCATTTGAAGATTTATATAGTCGTATTAAGTGCCAAATTACGAAAATATCCACATCACCTTCCACTGTTACGTTTGAAAATAGATTTCCTACTAAATTAAAAACTTCACTTCCGCCAATTGAATTAATGTCATTTAACGGAGACATACGCCAGTGGTCCATGTTTTATCAACAATTTAAGACATTAATTCACGACAATTTACAATTAACTGATGCCGAACGTGTTTATTATTTGGTTAACAAATTGAGTGACAGGGCGTTATCAGTTTGTGCCGGGTTAGCTCCTACCGCAGAAAATTATTCCATTATTTGGAATGCGCTTTTAGGAAGATATAATGACGAACGCACACTCGTATCTACGTATATTAACCAACTATTGGATTTAACACAGGTGAACTCAAACACAACAGGAGGTTATCATAAATTTATGGACAAATTTGATGCTTCAATTAATGCTCTAAAGCAATTAAAAATTATGAACTTAGCTGATTTTTTGTTTTTAAATATTGCACTTAGAAAATTAGATCATGACACTGTTAAGTCATTTGGAATGTCTTGTCGCACAATTAGCATACCAAACTACGCCTCTTTAGTACAATTTTTATACGAATAGAATTGGGCTATATGCCATACATTTTATAATTCGCATACTTTATCTACATCCAATAATAATCGAAACAAATCACTTTCAAATAAATTTAGTAAAACATTTATTAATACAGATCCTTCGCATTCATGTATCTTTTGTAAATCAAATAATCATGAACACTTGTATGTTTGTCCACGCTTTTTAAAATTAAATACACAACAACGTTACGATATTAATAAACAAAACAATTGTTGTATTAATTGTTTAAGTAATAAACACTCGACTTCTTTTTGTAAATCGAAGCGTAAGTGTATATACTGCGCGCGGCACCACCATTCTTTAATTCATTCTGACCCGAATCAGAATGGCTCTAAGACTGCTTTTCGTAGTAGCAATACGTTACACTCAGAGGTTGTGCAGACGCGTAACGCTAATGCATGCAGCGCGCATTCGATTAATTACCGCGCAGTTAACGATAATAAGGTAAATTCTTCTGTCGCTCACAATTCGAATACGGTGGAAGATGAAAAAACACTTACCTCTTCATGTAATATTTCTCGCGATTATAGTACTCCCACGCTATACTACTTTATTGGGGACTGCAAAAATAAAGGTCGTAGATAAATACGACAATGAACATTTTATCCGGTGTTTAGTTGACCCCGGATCCCAAAGCGACTATATTACGAAGGATTGTTGTAAACGCTTATTTCTTTCCGTTTCGAATAAAAATCGTTTTACCGAAGCACACGGGATCGGTGGTGTGTCCCAAAAGACTTTAGGAGTCACTTCACTGCAGTTCACGTCTCGTTTTAATGATAAAAAATTTTATCATATTGAACCATTAGTTGTTCCGATCATCACGGGTCAGTTGCCAGATTCGATAGTAGATGTTTCAAAAATTCGCTATTTAGATAAAATACGCTTAGCAGATGATCAGTTTTATCAACCTGGGTCTATAGATATTTTATTGGGGGTTAATACCTACATAAAACTTTTGTCGCCTGAAAACTTAATTCATTCGCAATGGCCTAGTGCCATAGAAACATCACTCGGATATATTATTATGGGTGATGTTGAAGTCGCTATATCACATCATATGTGTATAAAATGCAATAAAAGAATATTGAAACGTGACAGTTATTTATTCTGTTTCTTTTGTACACAAAATTACCATATTGATTGCGCAAATGTTTCTGTTAAAAGGTTTTCATTGATGACCGAGGATAATAAAGCAAAATGGAAATGTGACCAATGTTTCTTAAATGCGCGAAACAATTTGTCAGTAAATGTTCCTACACTGACGATGAAAACTCGGATATACTGACCATATTAACGCAAAATAGCAAAACAAATAGCTGCCCAGATTTGAGAAAGTTAAACATGGAAGATAGAATAGAAAATCTTGAGACACAAAATCGAGAACTAAAAGAAAAACTACAAATTGCTGAAGCTGAAATAGAAAATATTTTATTAGAAAATACAAAATTAAAACAATTACTTTGCAAACATGAAATAAAAACAAAATTTTTAGCAGATATATGTAGCCCAACCTTAAAAAAAAATACCACGACCAGAAAAACCAGAAAGAGTATATAAACAAAACAGTCTTGGATTTTCTGGAAGATGAAAAGGAGGAATGTAGCTCTAATAATTTACAACAAATTAGTAGCACGCAATCTAGGACTAAAGAAAAAAGTCATCGAGGAAGCGCTGGCGATCTAAGCACCCCGAGTCATCAAATCCATGATAGTTCTCCAGCCTCGTCGCTAGATGACTCTGCTTATCAAAAAAAGATGAGGAAGCCTATTATCCATATAATCGGTGATCAACAGGTTAGAGGCCTGGCAGCGAAATTAAAATTATCACGTACTGGATTACATAATGATCGCTACACCATCTCTGGTATGGTAAAACCATTCGCATCGAGCTCAGAAGTACTAAGAAGCTGCACCTATTTACAAGATTCTTTAAACAATAATGACATACTGATATTATCTGCAGGTTGTAATGACAAAAATCCTTACCTTTTTTTAACTAACTTACGCAATACGCTATGTAACTTAAAGCATTGTAAAATATTTTTGTTAAGCGTACAACAAAGTAATTATCTAAATGTTCATAAACTTAATGCTGAAATCAAACTTATTGTAAAAAACTATAAAAATTGTACTTTTATTGACATAAACAAATTACTGAATAACTGCACCAGCTCAAATACAATATCGTCTAAAAATAAAATTTGTACTAAATTGAATATAGAAATAGATTATCTAAAATATGAGCACGATTATATTAAAAATGGGCTAAAATTAAAAAAGGATTCAAATAAGATCAATTACATTTCAAAGAATAGCGCGAACATGCAAGTATATAAAAAGGCACAATACCATATTACTTCCCTGTTAAAGCAAAAGAATGACCAAATAAAACAACACAAAAACTCGAAAACAAAATTCATGAATTTTTTCGTTCCTAACAATAATAACAATTTATTCGTAATATTCATACATCTTCATCAAAATATTCATAATATTCTTCATCAAAATATTCATAATATTCATAATATTCTTCATCAAAATATACAGGGATTATTCTCAAAAAAAGAACTTATGGAAGTGACTCTCTCGGAACTAAATCAAGATTTGTCCCCGGATGTGCTTTGTTTTTCAGAAACTTTCATAAAGTGTGGTGAGGAAAGAAATATCAATATACATAATTACGAACTTGCGGCCCACTATTTACGAAACAAGAAAAGGGGTGGAACCTGCATAATAGTAAAAAAAGGTATAGCATTCAAGCAAGTAACCATTTTCGACGAGGCTTCAGCCAACTTTCATTTTGAATGTTGCTCAATAAAAATACCTTATCACAACATAATTATTGTCTGCGTATACCGTTCTTCAACTGCTACAAAAAAAGGCATTTTGAATGTTTTTTCGATAAACTGGAGTTGTGCTTAGTAAATATTTGCATAAGCACTCGAAGCAAAATATTGTGATTGTGGGAGATATCAACATAAATACTTTAATAAGAAATAATGTGACCAACAACTTACTAGATATTCTCCAAAATTATAATCTCACTCAGCATATCACGGAACCTACTAGAGACCTATCATGTATTGACCATATATTTAGTAATATTAAAGGTGCAACTGGACTTAACCTCCCTCTCTGTTTATCGGACCACGGTACTGCGCAAATTCTTGATTTCAGTACTATATCAAAGATTACTCCCCCAAAAACCTTATACACCTATAGGAGGGACTATTCTTCTGAAAATATAGATAAGTTTAAAAAATATTTGGCGAGCCTTTCCTTCTCCGATGTTTACAGCGAAACAGAAACTAATGCTGCGTTTAATAAATTTCATGATTGGCTATGCCTTCTTTACAAACTCTGCTTCCCATGTAAAAAAGTTAGACTTTCTTCAAAATCCTATTTAAAATGGATTTCTAAGGGAATCAGGAATAGCTGCGCGAAAAATAGAGTCCTAAGAAAAAACTACTATAGGAGAAAAACTCCTCAAAATAAACACAAATACAAAGTTTATTCTAAACTACTTAAAAAATGCATACTATGTTCTAAAAAAATAACTAATAATAAATATGTGATAAACAGCAAAAATACTTGCAAAGCTACTTGGAAGGTCATACAGGATGAAATAGATACCAAGCCGCAATATAATAATCACATTGACTTTATTGAATATGACAACAAATTTATTACTATTCCTACACAAATCGCAAATACTTTTAATAATTTCTTCATTGAATTGACAAACAAAGATATCCAAAATAATATACTAAAAAATAAATCCAATCTAATCTTAAATAATTCTATTTATCTACACCCTGTTGACGAATATGATATAAATAAAGAAATAATGACCTTGAATAATAGTGACTCAGGGTATGACGGCATTTGTACTAAAGTAATTAGGCATGCAACAAAGAAATAGGTAGGGTTTTGGCATTTTTAATAAACTTATCAATAATCTCTGGTATCTTTCCTGATAAACTTAAATTTTCCTTAAGTCTTTATTCAAAAAAGACAAAAAATCAATTTTGAACTATTACCGCCCTATTGCGCTCGTGCCAATTTTGTCAAAAGTATATGAAAAAATTATGCATACTAAACTCAAATCGTTGTTTGACAAGTATCATGTCCTGAATCCCACTCAATATGGGTTCCAGAGGGAAAAATCTACTACACATGCTGTTTTCGATATGGTAAATGAGACACTAACATATATATAATGCTAATAATTATACAACTGCACTCTTCTTTGACATGTCGAAGGCTTTCGATTTTGTCTCACATAATTCATTACTGGTAAAATTGGAAAAAATGTGGCATTAGGGGCACTGCTTTAAGTTGGATTAAAAGTTAATTGCAAAATAGACGTCAATCTGTTGAAATAAGCAAACCAGACAGTAATCATGTGGTCCTAAATCACAAATCAGATTTTAAAGAAAACAAATATGGAGTTCCACAGGGTAGCGTTTTGGGACCACTATTGTTCTTAGTATATATAAATAATCTTCCGGATGTAACTAAACACAAATGCATTTTATTTGCTGACGACATATCTGTAATAGAAAAAACAGATGGTAAACAATCACTTAAAGATCACATTAATGATATTAACAGTACTGTAAAAACAATAATAGAATGGCTTAAAAATAACAACCTACTTCTCTCTACTCTTGACAAAACTTATTTTATAAATTTCAATGACATATTATACCAGACAATGAGCATTAATTTTGAAGGACAAACACTAAAAAGCACAAATATGACAAAATTCTTAGGTAACACTAAAAATAATCTTAATTATAAAAAATGTATTTGCATGCTATCCATAGATGGCTGAAAAAGCTGTACTATACTTTGTAATAACCACCTTAATGTAACCTTTTTCAAAGCAAATAAATCTTCATTTCATTTCATTTCATTCCCCGCGTTCATTTGTTTCCTGTTCTTACAATACAAATTTAAATCAAAATTGTCTTAATGATATAATGGAAAAATTTTGGAAAATTGAAGAACTTCCGCAAAAATATATTTGAGCCGTGATGAGCAGGAATGTGAAGACATTTATACTTCTACTACTTACCTCCAAAACGACGGACGGTATGTGGTCGCCCTGCCATTTAAGAAAAGGCCCGACATATTGGGCGACTCTTTAATGAATGCAAAAAAACGCCTCTTACTTTTGGAAAAACGCTTTAACAAATATCCCGATCTTCGCGATCAATACAATGTTGTTATACGGGAATACATTAATAAGGGTATTTTATCCGCTGTTTCTGATAATGATTGTATACAGCCTTCTTTTTTTTTTGCCGCATCACCCTGTCGTACGGAATGATAAAAGTACAACGAAGTTGCGCATCGTTTTAGACGCTAGTGCTAAGTCGGATAACGATATTTCTTTGAATGACATTTTGCACACCGGGCAAAATTTACAAACAGACATTTTTAATATTTTATTAAACGTTAGAGTTTATCGCATCGCTTTCTTTGCAGATGTTAGGCAAATGTACTTGTGTATCGAAGTCCAAAAATCCCATCGCGCTTTTCAACGCATTTTATATCGGTTTTCTACAGAAGAAACTATACGAACATATGAAGTTAATCGCGTCACATTCGGATTACGCTCTTCCCCTTTCCTCGCACTTCGCACTTTACGCCAGTTAGCCGCTGACGAAAGGGAGTCCTATCCCCTTGCTGCTTCTGTAGTGGAAAGGGATATTTATATGGATGACCTCGTTTCCGCCGCGCCTTGCGCCAACAACGCAGTCAACACCGCCACTCAACTTATCCAAATGTTTCGCCGAGGTGGATTCGATTTGGTTAAGTGGACAAGTAACTGCAAGGAGCTTTTACAATATATACCAGCATCACATCGTCAACAAGACTCGGTATTGTTTGATGATAATGACATTTTAAAAATTTTAGGCCTTCGTTGGTATCCCGCTACCGATAAGTTTTCCTTTCTTGTTTCGCCGCCACCGGTCACTTGTATCAAACGCGCTATCCTCTCCGCAACCGCTCGCTTGTACGATGTTTTAGGACTTGTCGGTCCAGTAATACTTTACGCCAAATTATTAATTCCACGTCATATCGGCGTAAATGAAAAATCCCATGTGTCGCTACTAGCCTTCGCCGACGCTAGTGAAAAAGCTTATACATGGCAGCGATATATTAAAAAAGGACAACTATGTTCATCAACATTACGAAGGTTGTCGCCATTTATCACGGACGATGTACTTCAAGTAGGTGGTCGGTTAGATTATTCGTCTTTATCGGATTCCCAAAAGCATCCAATATTGCTACCAAAAAAGGGGCATATTGTTGATCTTATAATTGATTATTATCACTATAAACATTTCCACGCTGGTCCTCAGTATTTACTTGCTGCATTACGGGAGAAATATTGGATATTATCAGCTCGCCGTGTAGTGCGATACCGCATTCATAGGTGTAAATTTGTTTTCGACATAAACCCAAACCTATTTACCCCATGATGTCTGCCTTGCCTGCTTGCCGCCTAGAGCAGTGTAATGCGTTTACACACACAGGTGTGGATTTTTCGGGCCCACTTTATATCACATTGACGCGTAAACGTGGTATACGAAGCGAGAAGGCTTATTTATGTTTATTTATATGCCTCGTTATTAAGGCAGTGCATTTAGAATTAGCGTCTGATCTAAGTTCGGCAAGTTTTTTAGACTCTTTTAAGAGATTTATCTCTCGTAGAGGTCCGTGTCGATTTATATACAGCGATAACGGTACTAATTTTGTCGCCTCGCGTTTATATTTACATGAATTACATGGATTTTTAAAATCAGAAGAATATTATAAGGCATTCAGTCAGGTGCTCACTGATAATCGCATTGTTTGGAAACTCAACCCTCCAAGCGCTCCACATTTCGGGGGTTTGTGGGAGTCCAATATTAAGGTTGTAAAAACCCATTTGTTTCGCGTAATAAGTAAGCAAATCCTCACGTATGAAGAAATGCTTACTACTCTTTGTCAGATCGAGTGTATCTTAAATTCTCGCCCGCTTTATGTATTAAGCAGTGATCCATCGAAACCTACCGCACTTACACCCGCATATTTTCTAAATTTAAAACCACTTGAATGCTTACCAACTGCAGATTTAAGCAAGGAACGTATTAATCAGTTATCACGCTTTTCTTTAATAGATTCTTTAGTTCAGTCCTTTTGGAAACGCTTCAAATTCGAATACTTACATACATTACAGAGTAGAGTGAAGTGGAATAAGAACTCTACTGCCATTTCTGTAGGGACGATTGTTCTAATAGACGTGGATAATACTCCACCGCTTCAGTGGCCTCTAGGCGTTGTCACCGAATTTTTTCCCGGTAAGGGTGGTGTGGTACGCGTTGCGCAAGTTAAACTTAAGAATTCCACTTTAAAACGCCCTCTTATCAAACTGTATCCTTTACCAACACAGTGATTAATATAGTTAATTTTACATTATCGTTTATATATTTAGTTTAATTCTTAGGTCATAACGTCGCTTCATTTCGTTACTATATAAGTATTTATCTATATATATCTATATTTTTATACTTTACTTGCTAGTTGAGGATACCTCAAGGCCGGGGGGTGTTCGCGCCACTTGCACTATCGCTTAACGCTCAAGGGATTCGTTAATTATTATCCAATAAGATTACTGCAAAGCCCATTTCCGGTTTCCTATCTACCGCTTTCTATGCCTAGCATGTGCATTCTTGTTACGGGCGCACACAAGTTGAGAAGACACGCAATCAACCGCACCGCTTATATCTCGCATCATCGCTCCCGCCCTTGTGTAATTTGGATATTGAATTATACAAGCGTATAGTAAAAAGTATAGACATTTGCAATAACGCTATATTTCGTGATTATCTGTGAAGTTGATAAGTGTGAAGACAGCCGGCAGCCATCGAGACACGAGGCAGATCAGCGGAAGTCCAGGTGGGTGCACATGCATTCCTTCACGTCCTTCCTATATCCCGAATTTAGGGGATTTGCAGTATCACGAATAAATTAAATTCCATTCACCGCTCGCACCCCGCTCATATACAGTCCACTATTCTATTTAAATTAATAGCCGCACCGCATAACATTATTTAATACATTTGAACCAGCAGTTTGGTGGTTGAAGGCCAAACGCCAAATCCACCAATCACTGAGTTTTATGTACTAGAGAAGCTATTGCAAACAAAAAATGTGCACTACTCTGTCTTCGCGCACACGCAGTTGATATAAACGCTCGAAAATTGTCATAATAAATAATTGTTTATTCAGATTGTATTGTTCACCGAATACATTTTATTTTAATTTTCTTTTGCATATGTGCTAATTCAATATAAAATTATTATTAGCGGCACTCCGCACTACATGAATATCGAAGCCACAATAACAAGTGTACGAATTGCAGTACAGTTCAGTTGTTTAGAATGCAAAATCTAGTGCGTAGTACATATATATCTATAAAAATATTTTTTTTTTTTTTTTATAGAAGAGGGGGCAAACGAGCATGCGGCTCACCTGATGTTAAGTGACTACCGCCGCCCATGATCAACCGCAACACCAGGAGAATTGCGGGTGCGTTGCCGGCCCTTTAGAAAGGGGTAAGCTCTTTTCTTGAAGGTCCCCAGGTCGTATCGGTCCGGAAAAATCGCCGATGATAAACTATTCCACAGAGAGGTTGTACGTGGAAGAAAACTCCTTGTGAAACGTACAGTGGTGGACCGCCAAGCATCCAGATGGTGTGGATGGTATCGGGACGTTTGCCGTGTCGTGCGTTCACGAAATTTGGCGGCTGGGATTAATCCGAACAATTCCTCAGAGCACTCCCCGTGATAGATGCGATAAAATACGCAAAGAGATGCAACATCTCTTCGCAACGCCAGTGAATCGAGCCGATCGGAAAGCACTCCGTCGTCGACGATTCGAGCCGCTCTGCGCTGGATGCGGTCAAGTGGAAGGAGCTGGTATTGGGGAGCCCCAGCCCAGAGATGGGAACAGTATTCCATGTGCGGCCGAACCTGCGCCTTGTAAAGTTGCAGGCGGTGTGCCGGCATGAAATACTGTCCCGCTCTGCTGAGCACGCCAAGCTTTTTAGAGGCCAATTTGGCCTTTCCTTCCAAGTGACCACGAAACTGCACGTCACTCGATATGTCGACGCCGAGGATTCCGATACTGGCTGAGGCAACAAGGGGAGTGCCTTGAAACTGAGGGGATACGACAAAGGGGTTCTTTTTAGCGGTTAACGCGCAAACTTGTGTCTTCTGGGGGTTAAACTGGACTAGATTTAGTCGTCCCCAATCCGAGACTCTGTTCAGCAAAGACTCGACTTCAGACACAAGTTTGTCCCGGCACTCGGAGACGTTTTCCCGAGAAATATTGGCTCGGCCGGTGTAAAGAGCATCACCAGTGCTGTCATCTGCATAGCAATGAATGTTACGGGTATGCAACATATCATTGATATGCAGAAGAAACAGCGTTGGCGATAGCACGCAGCCCTGTGGAACACCAGCATTAATAGGCTTGCAATCGGAGCTTGCACCGTCTACAACGACCTTGATGCTCCGATCTGCAAGAAAGCTGGTGATCCAATTGCACAATTTCTCGGGAAGCCCATAGGAAGGGAGCTTCGAAAGAAGCGCTTTGTGCCAAACCCGATCGAAGGCCTTCGCAATGTCCAAACTAACGGCCAATGCCTCCCCCTTGAACTCTACTGCCTCCGCCCATCTGTGAGTGAGGTAGACCAGAAGATCACCAGCTGACCGAACACGGCGAAAACCGTATTGGCGGTCACTAATCAGCTGGTGATCCTCAAGGTACCTCATGAGCTGGCAGTTTACAATGGACTCCATTGTTTTGGAGAACAAGGAGGTGATGGCGATTGGCCGGTAGTTGGACGGGTCTGAGCGGTCGCCTTTTTTAGGGATCGGGTGGACGAAAGCCGTCTTCCACGATTTTGGGACTACGCCTAGGGAGTAGGAGTACCGGAAAAGACGCGTTAAAACCGGTGCCAACTCTGGAGCACACGTCCTCAGCACAATTGGGGGGATTCCGTCAGGCCCACTCGACTTGTGGATGTCCAGGGAGAGGAGTGCTTTGCGAACCGAGCGCTGTGTGAACTGCACTTCCGGCATGGAGCACTCACACCGCGGGATGGTCGGCGGCGTACTCCCCCCGTCATCGAGAGTCGAGTTAGACGCAAAGAAGGAGCCTAGAAGATCGGCTTTCTCCTTTGCAGTATGGGCCAGTGAGTCGTCCTCCCTGTGCAGAGATGGAAGAGATGGCTGACAGAAATTCCCCTGGACAGCCTTGGCGAGAGACCAGAATGCACGGGTTCCAGAAGGAAGGCGAACTAGTTTCTCGCCAATTCTGCCTATGTGCTCTGACTTTGCCTTGGCAATGACTCTTTTGAAGGACCTAGAGGCGGAATTATACTTCTTTTTTAGAGCGCTGGTGTTTACATCCCGGGACGCTGATGCATCAACCCAGGCTTGGTAGCACTCCTGCTTATAGCATGATGCTATTTTACAGGAGCGACCAAACCATGGCTGAGATTTGCCTCCAATGGGCACCACAGAGGAAGGAATAAAAAGTTCCATACCCTGAAGTACCACATCAGTAACAGAATCCGCAACAACGTTGGGATCATCCGGCGAGAAGCAAACCCGCCCCCAAGGGTAGGATGCAAAGAAAGACCGCATCCCATCCCAATCGGCTGACCTATAGTGCCAAACACGGCGGCAGCCTGCAGAATGCAACCGCGATTTCAGCGTGAGTGGCACAACACTCCGGATCAGACAATGGTCCGAGGAGCCTAAAGGGGCGTCGACGGAAATCTGATATCCGTCCGGGTGAGAGGTCAGCAGAAGGTCCAACAGGGAAGGTGCATGATCCTCCACATCTGGAATCCGCGTAGGCGAAGTAACCAGTTGTGTCAGACCATATGCCAAGGCAAAATCATGAACAGATCTCCCCGCATGATCGGTTAAACGTGAACCGAGCCATTCGGCGTGATGGGCGTTAAAGTCGCCGAGGATCACGATCTCTGCGGAGGGGATCTGCTGTAGCAACGAATCTGCAGCCATTTGGACGTGGTCGAAGAGTCGGTCTGTTTCGGCATTACCGCTGTGAGACCTATAGAGGCACCCGTAGACGCGCGGATGGTCGTCGCTGTCTACGCGTAGCCAAAGGATGGACAGGTCCGAACCTTCAAGTCTGCCGAGGCGTCGAGAACAGATGTCCTCTCTGACGTAAACGCAAACTCCAGCCCGAGGCACAAAGGAATGTTCCAGTTTGTACCCCGGGTAGGAGAGATACGAAACATCAGCCGGAGAGGACACCTGCGTCTCGGTCAGAAAGAGCAGAGCCGGCCTCGCCGTCTCGAGATGGTAGTGGACGGCGTTTAGGTTGGAGTGAAGTCCCCTGATATTGCAGAAATTCACGGACAGCGTGGCAGGGGTCGCCTTGGTCTTGTTGCTCCGTTTGCCCCGAGCAGTTTTGGTCTTGAGCGGAATTTCGCCCCCCCCAGAATACGCGGGGCAGCCTGAGCACCCACGCTCAGAAGTGGAGAAACATGGTCGTGGATGCTCAGCGAGGGATTCTCCAGGGGTGCTGGTACCCTCCTGGGGTAGTCTATCTTTATTTAATTCCGCTACCATGTTGATGGGGGGGGGGGGGATTTGGGCCTCCGGCCACCTGCACTCACCAGACGAAACGCGGAAGCAGAACTTCCACTTCACGCCGGTATTCTGTGAGGTCGTGGTACCACCCCGGTTTGAGCCGGCCCATACGTGCAACAGCAAAGCTGCCGCATGGCTCTACCACTGTTATAAAATAGTCTACTTATTCAAATTGTTAAATTATTTTCTGCAATTAATTACAAAATATTATCTAGAAAAGCAGCCGGAGGCTGTAAATTATCTGTTCTATTCCTCTCATAACTTATTGTCCCGTAATCCAAGAGAAAAGTCGAGGGTCAACTTAACTAAATCCACGAAAGTAAAAATTTGAACTTGAAGTTACCAAGTTAAGTCTCCTTCAGAACAGGCAATGATCAATGTCCATACGGCCAATTCAGCCGTGTTAGGTAATAGTACCCGGATGACCGAGCTTTGCTCTGTTTTTTTTTTTTAAATTACATTTATAAATTACATACTGATGAAACATAAATAATATTTTTTGATCTTATTGACATAATAGAAAAAACTGAACTGGTTATTTGATTAAAAATCATGAGTGAAATTAGTTTTATTAAAATTTTCGTATATTTAAAAAATACTAAAAAAAGGGCTTCAAGCAATAGATTTTCTCACAAAAAAAGGGAACTTGAACATTTTCTAAAAATAAATCCTAGTTAAATCGATTTATTGCCCGCGAAACTCCCTGGACACTAAATTTTATGAAAATCGTTGGAGCCGTTTCCGAGATTCCGATTATATATATATATATATATATATATATATATATATATATATATATATATATATATATATATATATATATATATATATATATATATATATATAATATGTAACGTAATTAACGCACTTTGAGAAAGTAGTTTGTTCAGAATCGTTTACTGAATCGATTCCTATCATTTTTATATAGGTAATTTTTTATCCCAAAAAACTGTAAAAAAAATGACAAAACAAGTGCTTCGATGTAGATACCTTAAGTTATTTTAATCGCTTAGGCGTCTTATGAACTTGAGTGGCTGTCGTCATCGACTGTTTGTTCGTTATGTTGTCGTCAAAATCTCCCAAAAACTTCACATGGTGACTCATCAGTATATTGTAAAGAAAAAATCCATAAAGACGAAGCTCCTGAATAAATTGAAGACATGGCTTAAATGACAAGTGTCCAAGCCAAAATTCTTAATTAAAAAAGTTAAAAACGTTTCGTTCTTGCAAAAGCATTAGCTTTCGTTTTTCAGTTTAAAAATGTTTTTTGATTGTCCCAAGGACTACAGAAATAAAAATCATTTAATTATGTTTATAATTTATCGTTTTATTACCTACATATTTTTGTTCATCTCCCTTGGTACCTTTTTGTTTAATTCATCTCATAAGTTGTGTTGATCATTAGTGAACCACTATAGTCCACAGTTCGCTACTATCTAGCAGGTCTCTATCAGCTGCCACTTACAATCAGACGAACTTTTATTTATCTCGTTTATAGTGTGTTATTTTTCAGATTATTAGATATTTCAGATGTCTCTCGCCGTTGACATAAATACTGGAAATGTATGTCTTTGACCCTACTCCCCGGCACCGAACAGTGTATTCAATACCTGACTAACACATAATTATACGAAATAATAATATCGCCATCCATCGGAACCCAGAAGTATTTTTGTTTTTTTTTCATAGTTAATAATCTCCATTGAAGCCTTTACTAGTCATTACACATTTTTTTTAATTTTTTCTTAAAATAGGTTATGGGGATAGTGTGGCCCATAGACACCTACATCTTGAATTGAAGAGGGTCTACATACATAAACTTCATCGTAATCATCATCTCTATATTGAGGCCGATGTTGAGTTGAATTAATATATTTTCAGAAAATGTTTTGGACATTTTCTCTGACCTTTATAAAGCATCTGACTATGTTCATCTTGAACCATTTAATCAGGAAACTACTACATTAAGGTGCAAAAACATTATGCATGGACTTGTTTTGTAACATCAGTGTGAAATATTTTCTAAGTTGTATTAATATAAGTGTATAAACTTTCAACGACAAATTATAAATATCTGAAGAGATGTCTTTGGATCTGAAGACGATTGTGGAGCATTTTTTTTTTGAAAAGGCGTAGAACTAAATCTTGTTAACTTTAATGTTTTTAGTATTCTTCGATAACGTGAAGCTTTAGTGGGGCCTCGAGCAGGGGCGGATATATAGGCTTTTTGTGCTGCAGCCCAAGGCCCCATGGATAGAAAGTGCCCCCAGCACCAGTGCTGTAGCTGTCAAATCTTCAAAAATAATTATGATGATATTAGAAAAATATTATGATTATGAGTAAAATATTATGAGTAGCGTAAATGAGGATGAGAGAGTCATTTTCGAGAAGAGGCACGAAATTTATTTAGCAAGTGGTAAAATTAAAAATTTTGTACTACAACCGACTTCAATACGACAAGATCAATTTTTTCGAAGTCAATTAAATAGGCATTATTAAAGCTAACTAAAACTGTTTACCAGATCTTGATTAAATTTAAATGGGACCACATGAGAAGCACCAGGTTTCAGATAAAAAAATAATTCGTGACAATAAAAACTGCCGATTGAATTGAACTTTAATTACCGAACACCAATTAAAACTAATACACATTAATTACACCTAACACTTTATTTTGCACCTAAGTCTTTATTTGTATCGCCAATTCAATACTGATCCGGTCACGGCTCTTAGCAGCTATATATAGGCCTTTTCCACCGAAACATCTAGAATGTTCCGGCAAATACCGGTCTCGACCAACTAGGTGTAGAAAATTCGAGTGTGGAGTTTTCTAGAAAGCTTAGTTCTTCAATTTGATAATGGATGGCTCTAGTGTCATGTACCAGGCATCAACTGTGGTGCGCAACACTGCCCCCTCCTAAGACATGCTCGTCCTGAGCATTACCGGCCCCTTAATAACACGGCAGTCAATCCACATGGACGATCTTAGGATCTTTTGCACCTTTCTGAAACGGCTTCGCAACGTCAAGGGCCGTCCTCTCCCACGGTGCACCAACATAGTACAATTTCAGTGCACCTCTACTACGAGTTTAAGGTCCCTTCACAGCCGCACAACTCTTACATTTTCTAATTGTTACGAAATTGTGGTTCGTGACAATAATTATCAAAATCAATTCACCCAGAGAAAAGGTGTAAGGCAACTCGTATAAAAAAGAACATAGAGTCGAATTGAATAGGTACCTCCTCCATTTTGAAATCGGTAAATAAAGTGGCTCAACTCGATACTATTATTTGGAATAAGTTTTAGAGAGGATATTTATGAAGGCAACAAGTTAATAATATCATTAAAAGAGTTCGTTAGTAATATATACGAGACCAGTTGGATTAAAAATTAAATATTTTTAAAGAGACATGCTAAACGTTGCGTGGGATAAGCTGTTTTGGATTTGGGGTTTAAATAGAAGCCAAGTTTATGAGACATATAGTAAGAAATTCAAAATTTTAATGAATTTGCAAGACAAATATAACGAAAACAAATCTGGAAAGTGTAGGTACCTACGTATTATTAATGGTTACTATCCAGATGACGTAGACGAACATTTAGGGAATGAGTGAATTCTGTTAAAATCTTACTAAAGCCTAAGCTAGAGTCTTACACCTCTTGCAGTGAAATGTGTACGCTAATAAATAAAATAAACTGGTTAATGTTTTCCCAAATTTTTTTCCTATCTTATAAATTTTTTGACGTTGTCAAGCACTTGCTCTGAAGCGGAGCGCTCTTTCTTCAGGATGTCGTGCACAGAAAACAAAATATAGGTCAACAACGTTGAACAATTGACTGAATAATTTATCAGTTCTTTCCATGAATTGTGATTTAATAAAGAACTGACAATGTAATGAGCAAATAAAGAAATTTTTTATATTAAAGTAAAAGTCTATAATTTATTTATCATAACTTTTTTTGTTCTTTTTAAAACGTTACCTCCACCTTAGGACTTTTTCCTCGTAGAGGAAGTTTACAAACATAAATTGCACAAGAACAAAAATCCGGAGCCGGAACAATTATTTTTAAGCCATACAAATACTTGTTCCGTGCGGAATTCGAGCCCACGGCCATCAGCGCAGCCACTCCTTGCTAAGCCACTAGGCTTAGCAATGAGTGGTGAGTACACGTAGACTTTTGATTTCTTATGCAATAATGTCTTACGTTTGTCTTGTGTTTATGTATGTAACTCATATATTTTTCCCGACCGTATAACATCATTAAGAAAACATTTTTTTTACTTGATTAGTTTGATTAATTTAGTAGGGTCTCAAGAAGCGTTAGCTCAAGGTCCACAAATTCACTGTGGCCCTGTGACACCTAAACCAGCAAGCAAACTAAGTTCTGTAGCGATGTTACTAGTATCACAAACAGACAGAGGGTGTAACAAAGTTTATTTCCATATCACAATGTCTTATAGTATTTTGCTATTAATTATTTATAAATTATTTTCTTTTGTAAAAAAGAACTAAAAAAGGCATTTATATCCTGAGACCTATCTTTAATAACAAAAGTGATATATCTTTACCCATGATATTGTTGTTTTATTCAACTGACCACTTTAAACTCTAAAATATATAGTTTTGAAATTCTAAATTCAAATTAATTTTATAGTTAATATCGAAATGAGTTATTCGTATTAAAACGTAGTGATTATATACTCTTTAATTCGTTTGTTTGGGTTTTGTTCAATAAAACGGAATTATTATTACAGCCAATACAAAGTCAACAAATGATATAAAAAACAAGGAATGCCCGGTCCTGAGTCACCTGCATCCATCGACTTCCTGAATATCTTAGTATTTTTTTATCCAGGGCATCACTCCATTTAGTGGAGCCCTCCCTTACACATCGCTTACCGGTACAAGGCTGCCACTCGAGAACTTTCCTTCCCTAAAACTGAATGAATTCAATAAAATCAAATTGGTCGATGAACTGATTTTCGGTTTCATCATGTTCAGGATATTGCTAAACTATATCTTACAATTGCTAAACTATAACTTACAAACAACAAAGAAAACGATACAAAACTTTCTCAGAAGCACACATTTGAAATTTTATTGAGGTTTAGTTAAACAGGAATAGTAAACAAATGCGTTGCTTTAAATCATTTAATAAAATAAATTACGTATTTTTATGTGGAATACGTTAAGATCATTCATATTTATCATTATTTAAAATTATATTTTTGTTAACAAAATATGATTGGGGGTCAAATAATTTCAAGATATTTTGAAAATAAGAATAAAACTTTGATAACCAAAAAAATGACCATTCATTTATAATATTAACATGTACGAGTTAATTTATTGTACTTTTATTTTTAAATAGTACTCACTTTGACAAAATTCTATTTACAAAAATAATATAATATTTATTAAAATCTTAAATGTGTATGGCGCCCCAGTTCGTAATAACAGTATTCACAGTAAAACATAAAATTCATTGATATTAAAGTAAATTTAATTATCAATTTCAACTAACTCTTACTAGTCAAACATAATTACATTATATACAAATCTAACACGAGTTAATTATAGGAACTTGGTATTATGTGTGTGAATGTTGCCATTCACATGATTCACATAGGGTTGCCACACTATGACAAGAAAAATTATCTATCCAATAAGAAAATTATTTTTAGCTTTTTCATGATAAATAAATACGACATTTTTTTCGCTAGAAACAAAATATAGTATTTTACTAATTACCTAGTGTTTAGTACAATAATTAATTGTTTTTAAATCACGTAACTTTATTGTAGTTGCAAGGTAATACTCAAATCTGCTTAACCACCCTTTGTTCGTTTATTTGTAAATCTAATAACGCTTAATTAAATCAAAACAATACTATGATCAAGAAACGAAAGGGTATCTAACAATATTCTAGAATATTATTTTGTATATTTCGATCTCTTTCCAGGCGAAAATGTTAAAATTATAACACATTTAGCGTCGTGTGGGTGGTTGACAAGTTTTAAATCATTACAAGTTTGATTATTCAAAATATTGCGAATATTCACTATCAAGATGAAAAAAGACTTTACATACATGCGGCAATAAAACTGCACATGTGTAAAATCATGCCATATTAGTCGCAAGGTATGATTCCACTTTTACATGAATCCTTAAGCTGCGCTCTATAGATCTTACGTCTATTGCTGAAAATTTGCTAATAAAACAAACATAACATTGTCACTGCGTGTATTTGTTTGCAAGGAAACAAACCAGTCATTTAAGATATAGAAAAATATGAAATAGCTTACAGTAAGGACTAGAGTGTTGTACACAATATAAAAACATGTTTAGTGCCATTCGTGTAATAGGTGCTTAAGGCAGTGTGATGTTTGAAAACCAACTATGTGCTTTAAATGTACCTCGAGCAAATTAGAGGACTACTACAGATTGTACAAATGTGTCGGGTACGAACGTATTCAAAACGAATATTTAGAATAATGCATAATCATTTCTTACAGAAGACCTTATTTCTCGAGAATATATTTCAAAGGTATTTGAGGATTATTTGCTTCCTTGTAAGTAATAATAATTCACTAAATAACGTAGAATTATTCGGGCAACTGCTTTAAAGCGTTAACATTCGCGTTTTGTGCTAACAGATAAAAATTTCTTACGTATTTATAAATAGCTACCTGTTTATGTTCCTCATTTGGTTAAGAGCGAAAGTACATAGGCAAGTTAAAATACATTATATGCTCAATTCCGAGAACCAATATACATTATGTTAAAAAAGCTACTAAAATAATCGTACAATAATGAAAATTATCTGAAAAGGAATTCGGAAGGTCCTCCTGATCCGGCTCGAAGGACCAATTGAAAAGGAACCAAACGGAACTCGACTTTCGATTAAGAAACAGAAGGGAGGAATCGAGGCTTCTCTCGATCCGGCCTCCTGCAACGCCTACGTTGGGTTCGGGAACAACGTATGTGATCTCCGCAACGGAGTAACACACTAGGGCGATAACCTCGTTCCTTTTCAGCAAGTAGGTTCAGACGGGGATTACGGGTCTTCCGAAGTCGTCCCGGTCCCGACGCCTTAATTCTTCGATGTGGACTGTATAACTTAAGGGATCTTGGGAATGAAACAGCAATTATCTTCAAACCGTTCCGTGAGAGAGTAATCACTTTTCCCTATCACTTCCCTACACTTTTTCTTTCTTCTTCTTATTGACTGCTGGTTTTATTCCCGAAGGATTTTCTTATTTTTCCGAACTATTTCCCCGAACTATTTTCTTCCCCGAACTATTTTCTTCCCCGAACTATTTTCTTCCCCGAACTATTTTCTTCCCCGAACTATTTTCTTCCCCGAACTATTTTCTTCCCCGAACTAATTGCAATAAAACCCGTTCACTAAGCTACCCCCAGAGCTATACGCGAAAGTGAGCCGCGCCATTCGCGTGCCTGCGCAACTTAACAACATGAATTTGTACTATTACTCTCTCACGTTTCACTTAATTTCTTTATTCACATAAATCACACATAGATACAAGTTATCTATTTAGATAGCACAAAACAATATCTACACCATGATATACATTATTTTTCCGTATTACAAAAATCCTTTAATTTATAAAACAAAATATGCCTACTTTACTCACAAATCCAAAATCCAAACTTCTTAAATATTTAACACAGAAAGTTAAAACAATGTTTCCCACTTGAATTTATACATATGTTAACTAAAACAATAGTTTAATTTACATTTTCTCTATTTATTTCACTATTTAAAACACTTTTAAATTTCTTATACAAAACTATCATTATTTCACTTATACACAGGAATTTTCACATAAAAATAACACAGAATTCACCTTTTTAGCACGTACAATCAACCTGAAATGTTTTACAAGTCATTTTTACATAAATTGCTGAAATTACAAACATTTTACATTTTTACATATTCGGCCTCCTAAGGGCGTGGCCAGCGTGCTTCCGTGAACTCACACTATTTGAACAACTAACTTTGCACGGCTCTCGACTATCAGAAAAATGAAAGTCTGAAATACACTTAATTTTAACAATATTAAATAAACGAGTGCTTCTACATAATTTTCAAACAGTAGGAAACTATTTCTGATAAGACTCTTATTCGTTATCATGCTTCTTATCAGATAACAATACAAGTGAATGTTTTCATTAATCAATCATAACAAATAGGCATTTGTTTTCGTACAAACATATCATTCTTATACAAGACAATACTTATGCAATTAATTTCCGTTATTTCTGTTTATGCACAGAGTGATCATCTCGACCGGGGAACCAATCCGATCCCTAACTTCACTTTAATATTCCTTTGAATTTACATCATTGGAAAGACGATTTCAACCGGGGAACAAATCCGGTAACATAATTTATAACATAAAATTCCTTATGAATTTATTAAGCGATATTACTTAGGAAAACGAACAAACTAGTCTGGCCTGGGAGTCGAACCCAAGACCTTCTTATCATTAATTCGACATTTCTTTAAGATTTAACTAAGCATTTTCTTATCAGAGCGTCGTGGCTCGATAATTTGCTTTTTATAACTATGCGTCATCGGTTGATTTAATAAACTGAAACATTCTTATAGGCGCGTCGCCAACAATCTCCCCCCCGTGCGTTAGCACCATCATTTGGGAGGCGTCGCGGGTACCAGGACTATTATTCTGGATGTAGGTCTCCTCAAGATACCTGTGCTAGTAATGACGTCAACCACTCTGGTGTGACCGTCTAGTCCCGGTAACGTTCTACTAATTTTGCCTTTCGGCCACGTATTTCGTGGCAACGAATGATCTATTATCAAAACAATATCGCCTTCTTTAGGTTCCATGAACTTTCCGTTATTACCTGTTCGCGGTATTAAGGTAGGCATGTATTCCTTCAGCCACCTTGTCCAAAAATGGTCGGCTAACCTCTGTGCAGCTTTCCAATTGAGTTGACCCGTCAGATGCCGTTCTAGAAATAATCCAGGTGGTCGATCACCACATGAGCGTCCCAGAAGAAAATGATTGGGTGTCAAACCCTCTTCAGGACTATCCATACTGAATGTTACCAGAGGCCTGGAATTCACTGTGTGCTCTGCTTCTAAAAGTAACGTATGTAGAACCTCCTCTCGTGGGCTCTTTTCTCTGAGCGTAGCGGTCAACGCAATTTTAATCGACCTTACTAACCTCTCCCAGGCGCCACCCATGTGCGGTGCTCCCGGAGGTATAAATTTCCATTTAATATATTTCTTAAATGACTCATTTTTCATGCCCTCATGGCATTCTTCGCATGCTTTCAATAATTCCTTATTCGCAGCTTTGAAATTTGTCCCGTTATCGCTGTATATAACGGCCGGTTTTCCTCTTCTGGCGATAAATCGCCTCAACGCCATTATCATTGACGCTGGTGTCAATGAGGCTGCTAATTCCAGATGTACTGCTCTGGTAGTCAGACACGTGAATAAAACACCCCAACGTTTTTCGTGTCGCCTTCCTATAGTTACACTCATAGGACCGAAATAATCCACAGCTGAGCATGTAAAAGGTGGTTCATGATGAGCTATTCTCTCCAGAGGAATATTTCCTTGTGGCACGTTCTGCGGTTTGGATCTGTATGTCCTGCACCACTGGCAATGATGTGACACACTACGTACTACATTACGTAAGTTCAAGACATAAAATTTCTGGTTCACCTCATTCATCACCGTCTGGTGATTGGCATGTCCAAAATGATGATGAACTTCTCTAATCATCATTTTAACGATTTCGTGTTTACCGTCCAATATGACAGGTTTTCTACTTTCCTCGGTCAAATTAGACTTGAAAGGTAAACGTCCATTTAAACGGAGTAAGTTATCCTCTCCTATTTCCATAGATAATTTACTTAAGCGTGAACTTCTTTCAACACTTTTGCCTGCTTTCAAGCATTTTATTTCCGAATAAAAACACTCGTCCTGAACGAACTTCCAAATTAATAATTCCGCTTTTTTCAAGAGCGCTATGTCCAACGCGCCATCGGGTCCTTTAACCGACTTTGCTAAAACTTTGTTGGAACACATAACCGACTTTTCGGCTGCGTCGTCGGGTCCTTTAACCGACTTTCTTAAACTCTTGAATTTTTCTACCGCTTGCAAGGTGCGTGCAGTTGCCCCAAGGAATTTCTTAAAGCTGCTAAATCGTCCGTAGTCGGGTAGACTTAACGGTTCTTGCTTTCTTAACGCATTTACGCCCTTTGGCGATTTTTCTTCACCTGTTTCTAAGCTTTTTATGGTGTCCACTTGTTTGGGCCATAAATCTTCAATTTGCTTCTCATATTCCTTTTTCAACTCGCTATTTTTGTCGAGCTCTTTTTCAATATTCAACAGGCGACTTTCAACCTGCGCTCTATTCGACGGCATGCACTCATTGTCTGTGCGCCATAACAAAGCAGTCTCGTACCTATTATTAGGTATACGACGTACCGTTTTGTTCAAAATACTTAAAGCTCGTTCTTCTGGGTCGTTCACGGGCTTTCTAGCCGACACTCCCAGAGATTCCAAACTAAAATAATCCTTGATCAATTTATCCATATCTTCCTCCTTCTTGGTGGAAATGTGGTTAACGATCTTGATCGGTTTAATACCACCCGATATGTGACCATGTAAAACCCATCCAAGTTTGGTGAGCGATGCTACAGGTAGGTTCTTACCTCCTGAAATTAATTCACGAGTAACTATGAGATGCCAATTGTCCTGACCAATTAATATGGTAGGTTTGGACCTCTCATACATCAACTCATCCTTAATCGGTGTCAAATGAGAACACCGTTGCAATAATTCTCGGCTTACCGACTGCGGAGAAAGGTTAAGTGACTTAATTGTTTGTACACTTATCTCTTCTAAGTCGCTCGAGTAAATGCCTTTTATCTTAATGTTTAAGCGATACGAACTGTCGTCGTTAATTCGCTTACCTCCCACGGCTTCGATACGTAATCCCTCTTTACGTCCGCGAGGCGCTAATTTCTGAGCCATACACTCCTCTATGAGTGTCATGGTCGATCCCTCATCCAGAAGAGCTGTTGTCTTGACCTTTCCTCTAGGTCCATACAACTCGACCGGTATAATCTTTAAGTATGCACATGCCAGTGCATTCACTGTACTAACAGTTGTAATCTGAGCATCCTTACCCCCCTCGTCCCCTTGTGGCGAGGTTTTTTCTTTGGGGTATCGGTGTAGCATTCGATGATGTGACATTCTACATCCCTCTACACCACATTTTTTCGCTTTGCACTCTAACCTCCTATGGTTAGGTGACAAACATTGGAAACATACTTTCGCCTTTTTGACCGCTTCCCATTTCTCGTGAATATTCATGTCCTTAAACTTGTAACAACTCACTATAGAGTGTTCCTTGTTGCATATAACACACTTATGTGTTACCCGACTTACAGGCTTGTCCTGGGTTGTCATAACCACCTGTCGGTTGTGCCCTTTACTATTTCGGCGTTCTAGACGCTCGCTCGACTTACTTCGGCGCATATAGCGCTCGCTCACGGCACATCTGCGTACACCTCCCTTTGCAGTGTGTACAGTTTGCTTCCTGAATTCAGGACGCTTCCTTTTTTCAGGCGCATTTTCATTGTTTAAGGACGCTCCAAATTGTTCACTCAATAAATTTAAAAACTTGGCCATCTTCTGTAACTCTGGCTCCAAAGGATACTGAGCTCGATATTCAAACCATTTAAATTTAATCATAGTTCCGAGCTTCTCCACTATGCGGCTCACTAACTCCGGTGAGTACAAATACTGTGGTTGATTCAACGCTTGTATCGTGGCAACCACGTTCGTAATACGACTTGCAAAAGATCCTATATTCCGGCAATCTTCTGCTAATCTTGGCATACGCTTTACATTCTCGATTTCGGCTAGAATGAGCATCTCAACCCTACCGAATCTTCTTTCGAGAGCGTTCATTATTTCTTCCGGTTCACACAAAGTAAACAACAACGACTTAACCGCTTCCTTAGCGGTGCCCATTAATGCCCTCCTAAGGCGTGCGACATTTTGCACCCCTGAAAATTGGCTTCTCGTGTCTTCAAACACCGTTTTGAAAATTATCCATTCACCCGGGTCTCCATCGAACACCGGTAATTCCTGGAGGAAATGAAGCTGGGAAGACTTATCTTTACCAGCTATTTTTATTGCACTCACAATCGCTTCGGTCAATTCTGACACCTCACTCGCGTGTGTTTTCTGTGCATTTCCTTGGTTGCGCTCGATCTCCGCCCCTTTGCGGCGTGATCCTTTACACGCTTCCTTATCAGTAACATCGGGTTGTGCTACACTAACCGGCGCGCTCATTATGGTCTGCTGAACCCAACTCCTTACGAAAGGTTCCACCTGAGTATTCCGCTCTTCATCATCCTCACTCGAGTCGATCTCCTCTTCTCGGTTGAGTCGTGCCAACTCCAATTGAGACTTGGCCAAGGCAGCAGCTGCCTGTGCTCGTTCGAGCTCTGAGCGTTCGAATTTAATCCGCGCCTCTAATTCGGCTTTCAGCCTCGCCGATCGCGATGACCTACTACCTCTTTGTGACCCTTTATCACTAGTGTGCCCGATTACTGTCCTTGACGATGCCGCTTCTTCGGTCCTTTGACCTACTTTTTCGACCACCGTTTCACTCCTGGATATAACGGATTGTTGTGCGGTACTGGCCTGCGTACCACTGGTGTCCGTCCTATTGCTTGTCGTTGCCACGGACGTCCCTGTGTCCCACGTGCATGTGGACGTGTCGGTGGTGGCTCCACTTGAAGGAGTTGCTCCATTTGACGCAGTAGCTGTGGTCGCTCCAGATGGTTCCGCTTCTTTAGCTTTTCTTGAGAGCCCTGTCCTTGTCCTGCTCCCTTCGCTTCTCCCTGTCTGGTCTTGTGCCTTCTTCATCTTGCAGGAAGGTGATTGTTGGCCTACGGTCCCTAACTGTCCCTACGGTCCCTACAACCCCTTACCTACAACCCTTCTACACCCCAACCTAACACCACTACCCCTCCCCCCCCCTTTATCTCCCAACCTACAACCCTACTACCACCCTAACAGCCCTATCAGCCCTATCAATCCTGGACGGGGCCTACCGAGGTGAGCCGTCCAGGGATGGAGTCGTGCAGGAATGGAATGGAGGAAAGGTTTAGGGACTGTCCCGCCAAGGAATATGACGAAACAGTCGAGCGGTAGTGCAAGCGCAGTCTCGCTCGAGAGAACTGCTCCACCCGAAGGTGTTGTGCCAGAGCCCAACCGTTTGGCACCGTTAGGTGGTCGGGATGTATGCTGTGCTCGCCGCCCAGTTGCCGGTGACGCCTCGTCCAAGCGCCCTCCTCCGGCCGCGATGCAGTCAGGTGCCCACGCGCACCCTCGCCCGGCAGCAGCAGCGGTGGATGCTTCGTCCAGCACCCTGATGATCCGACAGGAAAATGCCGGACACGGTCGTCCGACAGGAAATGCCGAGCACGCTTGCCCGACAGGAAAATGCCAGACACGGTCGTCCGACAGGAAAAATGCCAAGCCCTGCTTGGCCACGATGAGTGCCTTCACAAGACACCTGCGCCCCGCTGCGATACGTGCCCCATGCGAGCACACGCCCCCGGCCGCAATCCCGGTTTTCTTTCTTCCGGTAGTTCCAGGTCCCGTCCTTCAGCGCTGACGTCCTGGTCTTCTGGCCTTTGGTCCTATTGCTTCAGCTCAAACCTCCGGCTTCCTTCGGTTGCTGATCTTCACTCGGCTCCGAAGGTCTTCTTTTTTCCACAACCAGCAGTCCACAGCTGGTTCCTTGATCCAGCTGGCGGGGTTCGGGTGGTCTTTAATCCGGCTCCGAAGATCCAATTGAAAAGGAATTCGGAAGGTCCTCCTGATCCGGCTGCGAAGGACCAATTGAAAAGGACACAACGGAACTCGACTTTCGATTAAGAAACAGAAGGGAGGAATCGAGGCTTCTCTCGATCCGGCCTCCTGCAACGCCTACGTTGGGTTGGGAACAACGTATGTGATCTCCGCAACGGAGTAACACACTAGGGCGATAACCTCGTTCCTTTTCAGCAAGTAGGTTCAGACGGGGATTACGGGTCTTCCGAAGTCGTCCCGGTCCCGACGCCTTAATTCTTCGATGTGGACTGTATAACTTAAGGGATCTTGGAATGAAACAGCAATTATCTTCAAACCGTTCCGTGAGAGAGTAATCACTTTTCCCTATCACTTCCCTACACTTTTTCTTTCTTCTTCTTATTGACTGCTGGTTTTATTCCCGAAGGATTTTCTTATTTTTCCGAACTATTTCCCCGAACTATTTTCTTCCCCGAACTATTTTCTTCCCCGAACTATTTTCTTCCCCGAACTATTTTCTTCCCCGAACTATTTTCTTCCCCGAACTAATTGCAATAAAACCCGTTCACTAAGCTACCCCCAGAGCTATACGCGAAAGTGAGCCGCGCCATTCGCGTGCCTGCGCAACTTAACAACATGAATTTGTACTATTACTCTCTCACGTTTCACTTAATTTCTTTATTCACATAAATCACACATAGATACAAGTTATCTATTTAGATAGCACAAAACAATATCTACACCATGATATACATTATTTTTCCGTATTACAAAAATCCTTTAATTTATAAAACAAAATATGCCTACTTTACTCACAAATCCAAAATCCAAACTTCTTAAATATTTAACACAGAAAGTTAAAACAATGTTTCCCACTTGAATTTATACATATGTTAACTAATACAATAGTTTAATTTACATTTTCTCTATTTATTTCACTATTTAAAACACTTTTAAATTTCTTATACAAAACTATCATTATTTCACTTATACACAGGAATTTTCACATAAAAATAACACAGAATTCACCTTTTTAGCACGTACAATCAACCTGAAATGTTTTACAAGTCATTTTTACATAAATTGCTGAAATTACAAACATTTTACATTTTTACATATTCGGCCTCCTAAGGGCGTGGCCAGCGTGCTTCCGTGAACTCACACTATTTGAACAACTAACTTTGCACGGCTCTCGACTATCAGAAAAATGAAAGTCTGAAATACACTTAATTTTAACAATATTAAATAAACGAGTGCTTCTACATAATTTTCAAACAGTAGGAAACTATTTCTGATAAGACTCTTATTCGTTATCATGCTTCTTATCAGATAACAATACAAGTGAATGTTTTCATTAATCAATCATAACAAATAGGCATTTGTTTTCGTACAAACATATCATTCTTATACAAGACAATACTTATGCAATTAATTTCCGTTATTTCTGTTTATGCACAGAGTGATCATCTCGACCGGGGAACCAATCCGATCCCTAACTTCACTTTAATATTCCTTTGAATTTACATCATTGGAAAGACGATTTCAACCGGGGAACAAATCCGGTAACATAATTTATAACATAAAATTCCTTATGAATTTATTAAGCGATATTACTTAGGAAAACGAACAAACTAGTCTGGCCTGGGAGTCGAACCCAAGACCTTCTTATCATTAATTCGACATTTCTTTAAGATTTAACTAAGCATTTTCTTATCAGAGCGTCGTGGCTCGATAATTTGCTTTTTATAACTATGCGTCATCGGTTGATTTAATAAACTGAAACATTCTTATAGGCGCGTCGCCAACAATCTCCCCCCCGTGCGTTAGCACCATCATTTGGGAGGCGTCGCGGGTACCAGGACTATTATTCTGGATGTAGGTCTCCTCAAGATACCTGTGCTAGTAATGACGTCAACCACTCTGGTGTGACCGTCTAGTCCCGGTAACGTTCTACTAATTTTGCCTTTCGGCCACGTATTTCGTGGCAACGAATGATCTATTATCAAAACAATATCGCCTTCTTTAGGTTCCATGAACTTTCCGTTATTACCTGTTCGCGGTATTAAGGTAGGCATGTATTCCTTCAGCCACCTTGTCCAAAAATGGTCGGCTAACCTCTGTGCAGCTTTCCAATTGAGTTGACCCGTCAGATGCCGTTCTAGAAATAATCCAGGTGGTCGATCACCACATGAGCGTCCCAGAAGAAAATGATTGGGTGTCAAACCCTCTTCAGGACTATCCATACTGAATGTTACCAGAGGCCTGGAATTCACTGTGTGCTCTGCTTCTAAAAGTAACGTATGTAGAACCTCCTCTCGTGGGCTCTTTTCTCTGAGCGTAGCGGTCAACGCAATTTTAATCGACCTTACTAACCTCTCCCAGGCGCCACCCATGTGCGGTGCTCCCGGAGGTATAAATTTCCATTTAATATATTTCTTAAATGACTCATTTTTCATGCCCTCATGGCATTCTTCGCATGCTTTCAATAATTCCTTATTCGCAGCTTTGAAATTTGTCCCGTTATCGCTGTATATAACGGCCGGTTTTCCTCTTCTGGCGATAAATCGCCTCAACGCCATTATCATTGACGCTGGTGTCAATGAGGCTGCTAATTCCAGATGTACTGCTCTGGTAGTCAGACACGTGAATAAAACACCCCAACGTTTTTCGTGTCGCCTTCCTATAGTTACACTCATAGGACCGAAATAATCCACAGCTGAGCATGTAAAAGGTGGTTCATGATGAGCTATTCTCTCCAGAGGAATATTTCCTTGTGGCACGTTCTGCGGTTTGGATCTGTATGTCCTGCACCACTGGCAATGATGTGACACACTACGTACTACATTACGTAAGTTCAAGACATAAAATTTCTGGTTCACCTCATTCATCACCGTCTGGTGATTGGCATGTCCAAAATGATGATGAACTTCTCTAATCATCATTTTAACGATTTCGTGTTTACCGTCCAATATGACAGGTTTTCTACTTTCCTCGGTCAAATTAGACTTGAAAGGTAAACGTCCATTTAAACGGAGTAAGTTATCCTCTCCTATTTCCATAGATAATTTACTTAAGCGTGAACTTCTTTCAACACTTTTGCCTGCTTTCAAGCATTTTATTTCCGAATAAAAACACTCGTCTTGAACGAACTTCCAAATTAATAATTCCGCTTTTTTCAAGAGCGCTATGTCCAACGCGCCATCGGGTCCTTTAACCGACTTTGCTAAAACTTTGTTGGAACACATAACCGACTTTTCGGCTGCGTCGTCGGGTCCTTTAACCGACTTTCTTAAACTCTTGAATTTTTCTACCGCTTGCAAGGTGCGTGCAGTTGCCCCAAGGAATTTCTTAAAGCTGCTAAATCGTCCGTAGTCGGGTAGACTTAACGGTTCTTGCTTTCTTAACGCATTTACGCCCTTTGGCGATTTTTCTTCACCTGTTTCTAAGCTTTTTATGGTGTCCACTTGTTTGGGCCATAAATCTTCAATTTGCTTCTCATATTCCTTTTTCAACTCGCTATTTTTGTCGAGCTCTTTTTCAATATTCAACAGGCGACTTTCAACCTGCGCTCTATTCGACGGCATGCACTCATTGTCTGTGCGCCATAACAAAGCAGTCTCGTACCTATTATTAGGTATACGACGTACCGTTTTGTTCAAAATACTTAAAGCTCGTTCTTCTGGGTCGTTCACGGGCTTTCTAGCCGACACTCCCAGAGATTCCAAACTAAAATAATCCTTGATCAATTTATCCATATCTTCCTCCTTCTTGGTGGAAATGTGGTTAACGATCTTGATCGGTTTAATACCACCCGATATGTGACCATGTAAAACCCATCCAAGTTTGGTGAGCGATGCTACAGGTAGGTTCTTACCTCCTGAAATTAATTCACGAGTAACTATGAGATGCCAATTGTCCTGACCAATTAATATGGTAGGTTTGGACCTCTCATACATCAACTCATCCTTAATCGGTGTCAAATGAGAACACCGTTGCAATAATTCTCGGCTTACCGACTGCGGAGAAAGGTTAAGTGACTTAATTGTTTGTACACTTATCTCTTCTAAGTCGCTCGAGTAAATGCCTTTTATCTTAATGTTTAAGCGATACGAACTGTCGTCGTTAATTCGCTTACCTCCCACGGCTTCGATACGTAATCCCTCTTTACGTCCGCGAGGCGCTAATTTCTGAGCCATACACTCCTCTATGAGTGTCATGGTCGATCCCTCATCCAGAAGAGCTGTTGTCTTGACCTTTCCTCTAGGTCCATACAACTCGACCGGTATAATCTTTAAGTATGCACATGCCAGTGCATTCACTGTACTAACAGTTGTAATCTGAGCATCCTTACCCCCCTCGTCCCCTTGTGGCGAGGTTTTTTCTTTGGGGTATCGGTGTAGCATTCGATGATGTGACATTCTACATCCCTCTACACCACATTTTTTCGCTTTGCACTCTAACCTCCTATGGTTAGGTGACAAACATTGGAAACATACTTTCGCCTTTTTGACCGCTTCCCATTTCTCGTGAATATTCATGTCCTTAAACTTGTAACAACTCACTATAGAGTGTTCCTTGTTGCATATAACACACTTATGTGTTACCCGACTTACAGGCTTGTCCTGGGTTGTCATAACCACCTGTCGGTTGTGCCCTTTACTATTTCGGCGTTCTAGACGCTCGCTCGACTTACTTCGGCGCATATAGCGCTCGCTCACGGCACATCTGCGTACACCTCCCTTTGCAGTGTGTACAGTTTGCTTCCTGAATTCAGGACGCTTCCTTTTTTCAGGCGCATTTTCATTGTTTAAGGACGCTCCAAATTGTTCACTCAATAAATTTAAAAACTTGGCCATCTTCTGTAACTCTGGCTCCAAAGGATACTGAGCTCGATATTCAAACCATTTAAATTTAATCATAGTTCCGAGCTTCTCCACTATGCGGCTCACTAACTCCGGTGAGTACAAATACTGTGGTTGATTCAACGCTTGTATCGTGGCAACCACGTTCGTAATACGACTTGCAAAAGATCCTATATTCCGGCAATCTTCTGCTAATCTTGGCATACGCTTTACATTCTCGATTTCGGCTAGAATGAGCATCTCAACCCTACCGAATCTTCTTTCGAGAGCGTTCATTATTTCTTCCGGTTCACACAAAGTAAACAACAACGACTTAACCGCTTCCTTAGCGGTGCCCATTAATGCCCTCCTAAGGCGTGCGACATTTTGCACCCCTGAAAATTGGCTTCTCGTGTCTTCAAACACCGTTTTGAAAATTATCCATTCACCCGGGTCTCCATCGAACACCGGTAATTCCTGGAGGAAATGAAGCTGGGAAGACTTATCTTTACCAGCTATTTTTATTGCACTCACAATCGCTTCGGTCAATTCTGACACCTCACTCGCGTGTGTTTTCTGTGCATTTCCTTGGTTGCGCTCGATCTCCGCCCCTTTGCGGCGTGATCCTTTACACGCTTCCTTATCAGTAACATCGGGTTGTGCTACACTAACCGGCGCGCTCATTATGGTCTGCTGAACCCAACTCCTTACGAAAGGTTCCACCTGAGTATTCCGCTCTTCATCATCCTCACTCGAGTCGATCTCCTCTTCTCGGTTGAGTCGTGCCAACTCCAATTGAGACTTGGCCAAGGCAGCAGCTGCCTGTGCTCGTTCGAGCTCTGAGCGTTCGAATTTAATCCGCGCCTCTAATTCGGCTTTCAGCCTCGCCGATCGCGATGACCTACTACCTCTTTGTGACCCTTTATCACTAGTGTGCCCGATTACTGTCCTTGACGATGCCGCTTCTTCGGTCCTTTGACCTACTTTTTCGACCACCGTTTCACTCCTGGATATAACGGATTGTTGTGC
The DNA here is from genome assembly GCA_036936625.1 of Parnassius smintheus behrii. Taxonomy (NCBI): domain Eukaryota; kingdom Metazoa; phylum Arthropoda; class Insecta; order Lepidoptera; family Papilionidae; genus Parnassius; species Parnassius smintheus. The sequence continues at coordinate 40,525,670 of JAUPFT010000007.1, forward strand.
GGTACTGGCCCGCGTCCACCACTGGTGTCCGTCCTGTTGCTTGTCGTTGCCACGGACGTCCCTGTGTCCCACGTGCATGTGGACGTGTCGGTGGTGGCTCCACTTGAAGGAGTTGCTCCATTTGACGCAGTAGCTGTGGTCGCTCCAGATGGTTCCGCTTCTTTAGCTTTTCTTGAGAGCCCTGTCCTTGTCCTGCTCCCTTCGCTTCTCCCTGTCTGGTCTTGTGCCTTCTTCATCTTGCAGGAAGGTGATTGTTGGCCTACGGTCCCTAACTGTCCCTACGGTCCCTACAACCCCTTACCTACAACCCTTCTACACCCCAACCTAACACCACTACCCCTCCCCCCCCTTTATCTCCCAACCTACAACCCTACTACCACCCTAACAGCCCTATCAGCCCTATCAATCCTGGACGGGGCCTACCGAGGTGAGCCGTCCAGGGATGGAGTCGTGCAGGAATGGAATGGAGGAAAGGTTTAGGGACTGTCCCGCCAAGGAATATGACGAAACAGTCGAGCGGTAGTGCAAGCGCAGTCTCGCTCGAGAGAACTGCTCCACCCGAAGGTGTTGTGCCAGAGCCCAACCGTTTGGCACCGTTAGGTGGTCGGGATGTATGCTGTGCTCGCCGCCCAGTTGCCGGTGACGCCTCGTCCAAGCGCCCTCCTCCGGCCGCGATGCAGTCAGGTGCCCACGCGCACCCTCGCCCGGCAGCAGCAGCGGTGGATGCTTCGTCCAGCACCCTGATGATCCGACAGGAAAATGCCGGACACGGTCGTCCGACAGGAAATGCCGAGCACGCTTGCCCGACAGGACAATGCCAGACACGGTCGTCCGACAGGAAAAATGCCAAGCCCTGCTTGGCCACGATGAGTGCCTTCACAAGACACCTGCGCCCCGCTGCGATACGTGCCCCATGCGAGCACACGCCCCCGGCCGCAATCCCGGTTTTCTTTCTTCCGGTAGTTCCAGGTCCCGTCCTTCAGCGCTGACGTCCTGGTCTTCTGGCCTTTGGTCCTATTGCTTCAGCTCAAACCTCCGGCTTCCTTCGGTTGCTGATCTTCACTCGGCTCCGAAGGTCTTCTTTTTTCCACAACCAGCATTCCACAGCTGGTTCCTTGATCCAGCTGGCGGGGTTCGGGTGGTCTTTAATCCGGCTCCGAAGGTCCAATTGAAAAGGAATTCGGAAGGTCCTCCTGATCCGGCTGCGAAGGACCAATTGAAAAGGACACAACGGAACTCGACTTTCGATTAAGAAACAGAAGGGAGGAATCGAGGCTTCTCTCGATCCGGCCTCCTGCAACGCCTACGTTGGGTTCGGGAACAACGTATGTGATCTCCGCAATGGAGTAACACACTAGGGCGATAACCTCGTTCCTTTTCAGCAAGTAGGTTCAGACGGGGATTACGGGTCTTCCGAAGTCGTCCCGGTCCCGACGCCTTAATTCTTCGATGTGGACTGTATAACTTAAGGGATCTTGGGAATGAAACAGCAATTATCTTCAAACCGTTCCGTGAGAGAGTAATCACTTTTCCCTATCACTTCCCTACACTTTTTCTTTCTTCTTCTTATTGACTGCTGGTTTTATTCCCGAAGGATTTTCTTATTTTTCCGAACTATTTCCCCGAACTATTTTCTTCCCCGAACTATTTTCTTCCCCGAACTATTTTCTTCCCCGAACTATTTTCTTCCCCGAACTATTTTCTTCCCCGAACTATTTTCTTCCCCGAACTAATTGCAATAACCGTTTAATTGTCGTCTACAGTGCCCGGGTAGGACAATGCAGGTGTCGGGCCTCGGGGTGTACCCCATTGCCCGGATATTCCTCATGGCCCATCACTATGGGCCAGTCCTTGTTGCCTATTCAGGCGTAATGTAGTAAATCCGGTTTTTCCGTAATTGGTTAATTACGGAAAAAAAAAAGAGGTTATCTATTATAGTCAAAGTTGGCCTTTCAGCGGCATTGAGGGTTGTTACTCGACTCTCTAATCACATATAGAGAGGAGTTCTCTTGGAAGAGGTCACCCGTCCGGTGGCCGGGTGTGCAACGGCGCAAAGCCGTTCAGGTGTTCATGTGGCCCGTTATCGGCACGGTCAAACATGCCGCGCGCTAACCGGGCCACGAAGTCGGTGATAGTCTCGACTTTCAGATCGGCCGCTATGACGTCATTCCGGACGTAACGACCTGCTCCGACAATCGTCCTTAATGTCAGATTCTGCTGGGCCTGCAGTCGCCGCCTCAGAGGGTCGCTCAGAAGTGCGTACCAGGCCGGTGCAGCATACGTGATGATGGTCCGGATATACATCTTGTATATCCGGAGCTTAGTTTTTATAGGCAGTTTGGATGCAAGTACCGGCAAGAGCGTCGCCCGCGCACATCGGGCCCGGCGGACGACGAAGTCGACGTGCGCGGTCATGCGCAGCGTCCTGTCGATCCTGCACCCAAGATAAGTTATGGCCTTCTGGTACGCAATCTCCTGGCCATTGAGGGTCAGCGGAGGTGGTAAATTCCTGAGACGGCGAGTGAGCAGAGCGGTCGTCTTACCAACGTTGACGACCATCCTCCACTCATCCAGCCATGGTGGCAGCAGGTCCAGCAGACGCTGCATTTTGGCAGTGGCTATGTGGGCTCTTCTGGACGAGGTGAAATAGGCGCTATCGTCCGCGTATAGCGCCAGCTCAACATCGTCCTCCTACTCTTGAAGCCTGCCTGCCAGTGTAGGTATATCGTTAGTGTAAGCCGCGTACAGGACTGGTGACAGACAGCTGCCCTGTGGAACGCCGGCATTGATGGTTTTTGTTGCGGACTCGGCGTCCTCTACGCAGACGTAGAACTTCCTGTCTTCCAGGAAAGACGCATTGCAATAAAACCCGTTCACTAAGCTACCCCCAGAGCTATACGCGAAAGTGAGCCGCGCCATTCGCGTGCCTGCGCAACTTAACAACATGAATTTGTACTATTACTCTCTCACGTTTCACTTAATTTCTTTATTCACATAAATCACACATAGATACAAGTTATCTATTTAGATAGCACAAAACAATATCTACACCATGATATACATTATTTTTCCGTATTACAAAAATCCTTTAATTTATAAAACAAAATATGCCTACTTTACTCACAAATCCAAAATCCAAACTTCTTAAATATTTAACACAGAAAGTTAAAACAATGTTTCCCACTTGAATTTATACATATGTTAACTAATACAATAGTTTAATTTACATTTTCTCTATTTATTTCACTATTTAAAACACTTTTAAATTTCTTATACAAAACTATCATTATTTCACTTATACACAGGAATTTTCACATAAAAATAACACAGAATTCACCTTTTTAGCACGTACAATCAACCTGAAATGTTTTACAAGTCATTTTTACATAAATTGCTGAAATTACAAACATTTTACATTTTTACATATTCGGCCTCCTAAGGGCGTGGCCAGCGTGCTTCCGTGAACTCACACTATTTGAACAACTAACTTTGCACGGCTCTCGACTATCAGAAAAATGAAAGTCTGAAATACACTTAATTTTAACAATATTAAATAAACGAGTGCTTCTACATAATTTTCCAACAGTAGGAAACTATTTCTGATAAGACTCTTATTCGTTATCATGCTTCTTATCAGATAACAATACAAGTGAATGTTTTCATTAATCAATCATAACAAATAGGCATTTGTTTTCGTACAAACATATCATTCTTATACAAGACAATACTTATGCAATTAATTTCCGTTATTTCTGTTTATGCACAGAGTGATCATCTCGACCGGGGAACCAATCCGATCCCTAACTTCACTTTAATATTCCTTTGAATTTACATCATTGGAAAGACGATTTCAACCGGGGAACAAATCCGGTAACATAATTTATAACATAAAATTCCTTATGAATTTATTAAGCGATATTACTTAGGAAAACGAACAAACTAGTCTGGCCTGGGAGTCGAACCCAAGACCTTCTTATCATTAATTCGACATTTCTTTAAGATTTAACTAAGCATTTTCTTATCAGAGCGTCGTGGCTCGATAATTTGCTTTTTATAACTATGCGTCATCGGTTGATTTAATAAACTGAAACATTCTTATAGGCGCGTCGCCAACATTATCATTTCTAAAACTATCCGATCCAGACACTTCAAACGTTCCTTATTTAAAATTTATATTACAAGATTCGAGAGACAAAGGCAATCTTCAACAATTATACCCTCACATAGAAATTTATGAGTCTGTGCGCGAATTCCTGCTGTTTCAACCTTTGAGTTTGGGAGCTTTGTGATCTATTGGGCAACTCACCTTTGAGTCACTGGGGCACGGACCGACCTAATCTCACTAGAAGTTTCGATAGTGCCATGTTGTGCGAGGTGTAGTTTCAGGAACTTCGCCGAGCGCTCTTCCATCGGCGGGTAGATTCGGCCCTTCGATTTGCCCAAGCACTTCGTCTTCTCGCCGCTTGTCACTTGACAGAAGAAGCCTTTTTTGGGATCGTATCTGAAACATTCGACATTATGTAAATCATAAAGTATACCTAATAATTTAATCTTGCAGAGGTTAAGTCCATTAAGTCTAATAATCAGGGTATAATGACCTAGTAAGGGGATAACGGGGCTGTAAGAAATTTGAAACATAGGTATTTAAGGATCCGAAACAACTGAGTGACGCAAGTGCAGCTTAAACTATACAATAATGTTCGAAAATTAGACGAATTCATCATTTCGTATTCCCGTTTCGTTAATGTTGTCGGCTGTATCAGTATTTTTGAAGGTTTCAAGTTAAAATAATTAATTTATAAAAAGAGAAACGTAAAAACATAGGAGCGGTAGATATAAATTTTAGCGTAAAAATATTTGCTCTATTGTCATTCGGAAAATAACAAAGGAATACCATATCTATGGTCTAAACGTAGTCTCGCATATCCTGAAAGTCTAAAGTATTTTCCTGAGTTTAAAATTATTTTAAGCTCTTGTAAACATTAAAATATACTCCTGATTTTTGTAACATTTTTCGAACAATTTTCAGAACATCTTCAACATCTTGAAACAGGTCGTTTCTCGGACATGTAGATTTCTTCATAAAATTTTTCTTCACAAAAGATTTTATGATACACGGTTTCTTCAAACTGTGATTTATTTTGATTACAAAAAAATTGATTCTATACTCGTAGTACGTCAACAACCAGAGCTGATTGCTGATGATTTATGCAAAGCATCAATTTTTATATTATTTATTTAATTTTAAGTATCTAGGAAAAAATATAATTATTATAAAATTTTATGTAAATACTTAATAGTATAATTAACGCATTGCCGATGAAATAAGATTAATCGCATGTACGTTATTTTTGTTTACTTCTTTACAGATTACGATAGTCGTGGGTGGCAAATGATGAATTTGTTCATATTAAATTAAATGGGTTTACATCTGCTTAACTGATATGTAAACATAAATCACGTGTTATTTATACTGTCAAATCGATTCAAATGAATGATACATTCATTCATAAACACAAAAAAATCTTTACAGTAGTAATCAATCAATAAATCAATACCTGCTGAATAATATCAAATAATAATAGTGCTCGTTAACCTCGTTACACAACAGCCTGTCAAAAGTCCACTAGGTCTCCACGGTTGACACGCGAGTTGGCAACCGCTTTTTTAGTTTTTTATTAGGAAAACGCTGCCATCCATCTCCTATTCTTTACCTCTGTTGCTTCCTACGACATCCAGGGGACGATAGGGGATAGTGGATATCCTTACACCGCAACTACTCAGTTATAAAGAAATCATAAGAATATACATAAAAAAACACCTAATAATATAGTATTCACAAGCTATAAAGTAATATGATATTGATGTATTTTATTGTAAGCCCCATGTCCAACAGTGGACGTACACATTAAAAAAAATCTATCGCAATAAATATTAAAACGAAAATATAGAGCACAAATACCCTTCTACGTTGAAAATTTTGCTTAAGTAAAATCTCGTCTGTGGTGTTAATGAATACGTTTGCCTAGAGTGGTTCTGTGAGAAGATGACGCATTTCACCGCTCAACCAAATGAACCTTTTAATGTATTTCAGGCGTTGACTTACACATTAGTCAAAGAAAAGTTAAAGCTATTCATAAGGTTTGATAGTATTCATCTTAATAATGAAAAAATATATGTAATAATCTATTTATTTTTTTATTTGCTTTTTCAGGGAAACATACAGTACAATAAAAAAATACATTATAAAACATATAAAAGTAATCCTAAAACCAATGAAGTTTCCACAGATATCTAAAACATATTAAAAGCTTGCAACCACAATATGTTTAAAGATTGAAAAAAAAACTAAATGGATTTACAATCAAACATTAAGTTCTAAGCATAAAATAAAAGTAATAATAATGAATGTTCGGGTTTTTATTAATAAATATTAATAAAATAATTAAGAATAACAAACACAGTCCATCAGATGGTAAATGGGTGCTGCAGCCTCTATAAATTCGATAATCCTACACGTGTTTCGCCTCTAAACGAGGCAATATCAAAAGAAATTGACTCTGCGATGACTAACCCCGCTATTCATTCTCTACTCCTACATTATTGCAGAATCGATCACTCTTCAAGCTGAGTAAGACACAACCGGTACTTAGCTAACTAATTTTAATTCTAATGTAATGGCTTAAGGTAGAGTAACGCCTGATTGTTGAAAAATCATGAATGAATTGTTGTAAAATCATTGTAGACAAGCATGAAGGTTGTAACAGTAATTTCAAAAAAAGCTCGATCGCGTAAAAGTTTGCTGAAAAGAGAGAAAAAATTACCCTATGACACTTCCACAACTAAGAATAACCTAACGACACCCCATGTGTCAAAATACATCAAGCCGCTTAGGATAGAGAGCGTATCAAAGAAATAGATATATACATACATACATCATACATACTCGAAAAACATTACCCTTTTTCTGGGACAGTCAGATAAAAATAAAAACCTGTGTGCAGTATAATTGGACGGTTTATATATTATAATATTGTTAGTCAGTTTAAAAAATATTTAGATTAATATTTATTTATACGAGGAGGCTATGAAGCACCATACTAAGAGAATACCGAGATAATACGAAACACTCTATAATGTAATTCTATCTTATTCTTTCGCAGACTAAATCTTCTATAGTTGTATATGTTAGTCTCTTTTTAGTGTCGCTTTTTTGTTTCATCCAGTTCCAAATTACAGTCTAAAGAAGTTTTATATTCAAAAAGCAAAGGTAGTGACTCACTTGAGCAACTTGTTGTAGTCAATGTGCGGCGTGAGCTTGAGGAACTTCTGCAGCGTGTTCATGACGGCGGCGGGCTCGGCGCGCAGCAGCGAGCCGTGAATCACGTGCAGCTGGTGCGCTGCGCTCCGCCAGCCGGCGCTCCAGGTAGTGGCTGTACTTGCCCGGGTTCAAGCAATGGTTCCTGAGGGCCGTTGAAACTGTAACCTTATACCGTTTGTACACGGTCCCGCCAAGGTTATGTATCATGCAGCATGAAAAACGACTGTGAGCACACTTGAAAAACATCAAATTCAAACAAATAGTGTTCTGTAATGGGCAGTGGAGGCTGCAGGGAGCATCGCGGCGGTGACATTGGCCATGCGCCCTTGGCTATCCCTATAACGACGGCATTTCGCTCTCAAGCACAATCACGTACGCTCATATAAAATAAGTTATTATTTAATTTTAACTACTCTGCAAATACACCTGTTTTATTATTATACGGTTTGCCTTTATTTACCGGCACAAACAAATAATAATAACTATTGACGTACGTAAAGCGTACTCATTGCCATTTTTCACCGTGCATCGTGCATAATCTTGACAGGACGTACAGTTAGACGGACTGTGTTTAAGCACAGAATATATAGTATTACGTACATAGGAGCCACGCTACAGCTATTAAGGTTGTGGCATAAATGGGTCGGCTCGACCGAGGACGGACAACGCTCTCACAGAATACCAGCGTAAAATAGCAGCTTAATGCTGCTGCGTTTCGTATGGTGAGTGTAGAGAACCGGAGACCCTTTTTACTGGAAACGTGGCATTCCATCTTAGTCCTTACGGGTGACAACGCATCTGCATTTTGATTCTTAATCGAGGATAGATATGTTCTATGGGCCACAGTAACCACGTATCATCACTGTGTGGTGGACTGTGTGCTCGTCACCCTATTCTATAAAAAAAACTTTTGCACTTCCTTGAAGTTGAAACCTTGCCGACGTTTGATAAATCACGCACGCAAGCAATTATTTCAATGTGTAGTGTTCGCGTAAATATAAGAAATCATTATGTAAACCGGTACGGACTGGTAATTGCAAATAAAATACGCCGATTAGAAGATCTAAAGACCAAGCGCGCAAGATATCTAACAGCCTTAAATTTCTTGAAGAGATGCCGAGACCATAATCTCATTCCTACGTGTGTCAAAATATCAACCAAAAAGGACATTTGAGGAAGCGCTAAGATCTTAAATCAGGCGAGTAAAAAGTTCTTACGAACGGTAATCCAACAAAAACGCTCCGATCTATATGACATAAACAAATCCATAGACACATCATCCAGTGAATTAAAGAAAGTTTTAACGACGTTTGACTATAATTTTTGCATGTAAACATTAAATAAACGCGAAATTAGTAAATATAACGAATGCAAAAACAAACATATAGAAAATATCAAAAATTAACGAACAAGTCAAATGTCAAACATCTGAATCAATGCCAGAACCGAAAGCAACCATTGACAAACACAGATCATAGATTAATCTCGCTCTATAATCTGTCAAAACAAACACTGGATGATGAAACAATTAGGGTTTTATCCAAAGGCCTCAACTTTGCAATTACACCCCGCAAATTACCGTACGAAGAAATTATCTGTAGTGTCGAGGACTGTTTATTAAAAAACAATATGCGGAAAGAAGATTTGGAGGCGACACGTCAAGACATTTCGTCTATGTTACGTCGATGTTCAGTGCCTAAACCGAATCTTCCCAAAGACGAATTTATAGCGTTAAAGAACCTACGCAATAAACACGAACTTACGATTCTCCGCGCAGATAAGGGAAATGCCACGGTAGTCATGGATACGTCAGATTATAATTCTAAAATACAAGAACTTTTGTCGGATGTAAGTACTTATAAAATGGTTAAAAACGACCCCACAAATAGCACACTAAAAACAACTAGTGACCTCATAAAGAAACACTCCGAAAAATTAAATCTGGACGTAAAATGGATAATACCTACATGCGCCAAATCACCAAAATTGTATGGGTTACCAATAATACAAAAGCCCAATGCTCCATTACGTCCCATAGTGAGCCAAATCGATTCACCAACTTACATATTGGCTCAACACTTAGCGAAAATACTCTCACCACTCAGGGGACATACAAGAGCACACATAAAGGATTCCTACCATTTTGTCAGCGAGATTAAAGACCTACATCTGGCAGACAATGAAACTACGGTCAGTTTTGATGTGCAGTCATTGTTTACATGCTTACCTGTTGAAGACTGCATCTCAATTGTAACTAGAAGGCTGGAAGAAAACAACATGCCCGTAGAATATGCAGTATTACTCAGACACTGCCTTACATCTGGCTACCTATTGTGGAAGGAGGAGTTCTACAAGCAAGTAGATGGTGTGACGATGGGCTCACCTGTATCTCCCATTGTCGCCGACATATTCATGGAAGACTTTGAGGAGAAAGCCCTGCTTAGTTCTCCCATAAATCCAAGATTCTACAAGCGGTACGTAGACGACACTTTCACAATTCTACCTTTAGATAAAGTAACTGCATTTTAAGACCATCTTAACTCTATAAATTCTAAAATTCTGTTCACAATGGAGTTAGAGGCAAACAATTCCTTAGCTTTTCTAGATGTGTTAGTAATTCGGAATCCTGATAACACCTTGAGCCATACTGTGTATAGAAAAAAGACCCATACAGATAGATATTTAAACGGTGATTCTCACCACCATCCTTCACAGTTAGCTACCGTGGGTAAATCTTTGTTTCAGAGAGCACGAGGGATCTGCGACAGTAAACACCTGGCCGCAGAGCTCCACCATGTCAAGCATGTTTTGCATGACAACAAGCTTCGAGTCCCGCGCCTACGTCACAGTGAACGAGTGAAGCCGGCCACAGTTGAGCGTGTACCTGCTGTACTACCATATGTTAGAGGAGTCACTGACAAGATTGGCTACATCTTGAAGCGTGTTTCCATCAAAACATACTTCAAGCCGCCGAAGAAGATTGGTCAGTTTTTACCATCAGTTAAGTGTAATGTCCCTCTGCAAGATGCAGGAGTGTACAAGCTTGATTGTGAATGTGGTCTCTCCTACATAGAACAAACTAAAAGATCAATAAAAACCCGCGTTAAGGAACATATAGCTGATGTGAAAAATCGACGCTCCGGGAAGTCTGCAGTCTGTGAACACGTACAGAATCGCCCCCGTCATTACATCAGATTTGATAGACCGCAAATCCTCGCTAAATAACACCGATTCCTTCCAAGGATGATTCGCGAGGCTATTGAAATCAAAAAACATCCTAATTTCAATAGAGAAGATGGCTGGGTGCTACCATCTGCTTGGGATCCTATAATAAATGAAATTAAATCCCAACCCAAGCATACAACTGCAAGACTGCAAGATACCATAAGTTCATACTGCATAGATCGGAACAAAAGTTAAATTTTAATCTATGGTAACCGCGGTTAACTATGACATATGGGCGTTGAACATCTCAGTCCCGCCCGTGACCATCAGTGCTGTAAAGCGTTCGAAACGTCGGGTATTTAAAAAGTTAAATATACGCGATAAATTCCGTAAAAACTAGTATTATTTCAATGTGTAGTGTACGCGTAAATATAAGAAATCATTAAATATTTTTACCTATTTGTTAGCTTTTGAAAAATATCATTTTTATGATTCCTTGTTCTTCGTATAAGAATTTAAGCGTGAATTTATGTAAAAAAATTACATACACTAACTGGGTACTTTCGTACATATTTGCACCTATTACATATAAATTCAAGTAACAAGACCCTTAACGAAGTAAGTAAATCATATAACTTCGATGTTGTAGTTCGTGTCAAGAGTTCATATGCTAACTTAAATAAGGAGTAACTTAAATGTAACAAACTAATATTATATATGCTGTTCGGAAATCCAAAATCCATGAAGAAATAGATTTGAATTCAAATTCATCATTTTTAATATTCAATTCATATTTAGATCTAACGCTACTTACATTTAAAAAAAACCAAAGTCTTACATAATTGTTTGGTTTACATTTTAAAAGTATATCATATATTTACCATGTGGTATGGTTTCATTTCTGTCCAAGAGGCCATCTGGGATGGTTTCGGGTAATTACCGCCCTGTCCCTACCACCTGGTTTTGCCGCTTAGTAGAGCAGCTACTACTGGGTCCTGGCGTAAGGGTTTAATTCTATTCCGAGGCCTTAGAGACGGCGTTATTCATTTTTGGCCACGATTTTCTCACTTGTTTCCTTCAATATCAATCTCGTAAACTAACTAAGTACAAGGCACGATGCTTCCGAGAATGAACGGAGTAATCATCACATTATGCTACTGAGTTATAAATAAATGACCTAGAGCAGTGACAGGAAGCAAAGATTAACGTAATATATTATTCAGCGCAAGAAATATTAAACTCTGTTGTGTGTACACTACATGCAAATGATCTAGTGAACACTACAATATAGAAGTCATTTGTTTAAATAGTAGATAAGCCTGTAGAATAACGAAATTTTCCTTTATTTAAAAAAAATGTGTAGATTAAGAATAAAAATATTAAAATAATGTATGTCACGTGACGGAGAACACCATTAAGAGATCGTGATTTCAAATTCTCGTTTAATGTTTTTGATATAATAATTTTAACTTTTCGGTTTTTCATAACGATTTTTAATATTTTGGGTTACTCTAAGGAAGATATGACATAAAATATACCTTTACCTTCCAGACTACACTTCTTTGGGATCGGATTTCTTTATAAAAACGTTAAAAATTAATGAGTAAACCAAGCCAGTTAGTTTTTTTGGTATGCACGCATGATTTGGAAGAGTTTGAAAACTATTTCTGAATTTTGTTACGGTCGAATTTTAATTTAGGCTCTTTTCTGTATGCTGCCGCTTCAATGTCTGGATAATGGACGGATTTTAAGATACCGGTTACCCAAATATCAACATCTTTCAGGTTTCCAGTCGAGGTTCACAAACTAGGTTTTAAGATACCATGTTCCCAGACGAAGGGGAACTTTAGTTTTTTTATGTTCACTTCGGTAGTATTGTAAGAGAAAAAAGTTAATCTGATGTCTTTTTACCAAAAATATTACTTTCTTTTAAATTTAAATATTATTTGCTCCATAAAGTCCACAAGTTCAAATACACCAATCAGTAATTAAGATAACGTCGTTATTAGAAGCAACAAAATTGTTTATTCTAGTCAATTAGTAATCTTATATTATCTGCTTGTAACGTCAAACGCAAAGTGGGACATTTTAAACAAAAAATAAAAACAAATAAAACGTAAAAATGTTTGTTTAAAGGACCAATTTAAAACGTTTTCATGTGAAATGGAATATAGGATTTGTCAAACGGATCACAAATATTTTTATTTGTTTTCTAAACCGTTTATCGTTGTTTTACAATTGTAACAAGGGAATTGGAATTTTCAATTCGTTTGAAATTTTCAGTGGATACGTTCTATGTTATAATATAAGTATTTATATGTGATAGATATATTGTGAAAAAAGAACAATTTACCGAACGAACAGAACGAATTTCTTTATTCGCCTGGGACAAAAGCGAGCATATTCCGTAATCTGTGCCTTACTTCAAAACATCTGAAAAGTGAACGGAGAATAGTCTCTACGCTACAAATCCCAGCAAATGAATACAGTTTCAATTCAGAGAGTATTCAATGGGAAACAGAGTTAACAGTTGAAAATCTTGAGAACTTTAAGCTCGTTTCGCTCCATATTTCCGTATTATTATTTTTGGCATATTCAAAGAGAACTCACCTTGAATCCTTAAGCGGCTTGGGAGCGGAATCGTTCGCAGTAATGATAGTATGGAAAGTGTAATTTTTAGCGACGGGGTCACCGTGCGATCGTATGTGTTGATACCACGAATACGCCCTAAGAACAAAAAACATTCATAGAGTCAATAAAAACAACTGCATTAATGTAAATATCAGCAAATTTGTTAAAGTAGTGCAGCATATTTATACAACATGAGGGCGTAAGCTTTTGTTTTTGGATGAAGATTAGGTGTGAGTCGCATTCGATTTCCGCGTACTTTTAGGTACTTCTAGGTAGTACATTTAGGTGCTTCTTAGCGCAAAATAATACTTCATCATATGTTACCGTTACCGTTACAGTCTCTGCTGAACATAGGCCTCCCTCATAGATTGCCTATTATGGAGGATATTTGCCATAGTTGCCACGCTTGGCAACCACAGTTTATCTTTATTTTAGTCGTTATGAGGATAACAATATTGCCAACTCCTGACTTGTTTCCCTCTGTCGACTCTTACGATACCAACGGGATGATATGGGGTAGTCGATATTCTTACACCGCCACTACACGGTCATGCCGTGTTATTAATGGTGCCTGGATGACCGAGCTTTGCTCGGTTTTCTTTTTTTTTTTTTTTTTTTTTTTGAAATTACATTTAGATACAAATTACATACTGATGAAACATAATATATTTTTTGATCTTATTGACACAATAGAAAAAACTGAACTGGTTATTTGAATAAAAAATCATGAGTGCAATTAATTTAATTAAAATTTTAGTATTTATAAAAAATACTAAAAAAAGGGTTCGAAATAATAGATTTTCTCACAAAAGAAGGAAACTTGAAAAAAAAGGAAAAAAAAATCGGACCGACAACAGGTCGCGAACCAAGGCATTACGATTTCGCGACTACTCGATATCCACTTGAGCTATTACGATCATTAGCACAGTGTTAAAATTTACCTTCTTATATTGTAGCAGTTTTTCATTGCCTGAAAACACGGACAATAAGACATTTTCTAAAAATAAATCCTAGCTAGATCGATTTAAACTCCCTGGACACTAAATTTTATAAAAGATCGTTGGAGCCGTTTTCGAGATTCCGATTATACATATACATATATACAAGAATTTCTCGTTTAAGGGTATAGGATTTATTATTTACAATAATATCCAAAAAAATATCATAATACTAAAGCTCCTAATCGGTCGTTATATATCATCAAACATGTTTACATTTCTGAAGTATATTCGGATTTAAAAAGCAAAGTTACGGATTTACAGGATTAAAAAGCAACATTTCCTATTTTTAATTAATTTATTTTTATTCACTACATTTTATTTAGTTTGTGCACATTGAAATAAACAAATAAATGGTGAGAAGACTTTTAAAAGCCGTGGGAGCTCAGGTGCTAAATTTCACCCGAACCTCGCCGAAATCAATGAAATCGTTGAAAGCAATTTTAAGTGCTGATTTAGCACGCACTCGGCGGTGAAGAAAAACATTGCGAGGAAACTTGCATGTCTGAGATATTAAAAGAAAATATTGCAAGACATGTGAACTTCTACAATACGCATTGGGCAGTGCAGTGGACATTTCCTTGTCCTGTATCCTTTGAGAAAAGGGAAGTCGCCTGTGCCCAACATTGGGACGTTTATAAGCTGTAACCTTAAACCTTAGAGACAGGTAAGATGTTCCGTGTTTTCATTTAGATTGTTTAAATTATACTGTACGATGCTAAGAAAAACTGCACAATATGTTGTATTGGTTTTATTTTTATTATTATAATAAAGTTCTGGTCATATCATGCATCATTTATTCTTTTTTATGCCACATCAGACGCAGCTAAGGGGTCGGTCGTACAGACGTCTATAATCTGTGCGGGTTTCAATAAAATCAAATCCTGTAATTGGACGTAGTGTCGCAATAACGTGTCACAGGATATAATAAAATGAAATATAGTAAAAATATGTGCTGAAAATCATTTTAGAAAAATAAAAAATACTACTTCATGATCGCCAAACCACACTGGACCACCCGGGTCATCCGGCTTGGCGAACTTGGAGTTCATTAAATGAAACTAAGTTTAACTAACAAGCACTCCGGGGCTTTATCGTCACCATGGGTGCTGTAAAGTGCTCGAAACGTCGAGAATTTAAAATAATATACGCGACATATTCGACAAAACTTAAACTTCAAGATGCCGTTAAATGTAGTGACGTCACAGTCACTTCTACTTAAAGTGATAGAGAAACAAGAAACTTAAAGGCATCTTAAAATTGAGCAACGTTTGAGTATTTGAGCATTAGTAAGCGCTAAATAAAATTGAATGATAATATAAATGGCACTATAACATCTCTAGTGCAGTAAATAACTTACCATTATACTAGGAAGTTATCGAAGTAGCCGAAAACGACCACAAAGATATCACTTACATTTAAATGTTAAAGCTTATAGTAAAAAGTATTGTAAAATTAGATTTTGCAATCAAAATACACATGCAATCAACTTCAAACAAAATAAACCATAGATGCGTTGCCAATTGCCACGCCTAAGGTCTACAAATTGCCCCACAGCCCGTAATCATTATTTATTACAGGCTAACCTGTTACTATTACGACTGCACTACTGCTTGGCGACAAAAAAAAAGGTAAAAAGATAGAACCTACACACACGGATCAGTTAGCGTTACAGTCTATCTAAGTCCACAGCTGAACATGTCCTTCCCCATAAATTGACTCGTATGGGATATTTGCCATAGTTACCACGCTTGGCAGGATGAGGTGGAGTAGTGGATATTCTGACACCGTCACTATACGGCCTCCAACTGAATAACTGCCGGTAAATCAAAAACTTACCTAACGGACTGAGTTGGAGAGAGCAGCAGCTTTCCTCCCCGGCCGTCGCGGGAGACGCCCCGGGCGTCGGGGGCTACGTCGTGGCCCCCGGCCACCGTAGGCGCTGGCCTGTGGACGGCGAGCAATGGGTAGCTCGCCGTCCGTCCGTCTAACGACGACAGGCCGTGTCGACGGCGCGTTTTGTTCCACGCGCGCCTCAAAGAGCTGTCAGTAGCGTGAAGGGGCCCGCAAGGGCCGACGCCTGCCGGGGCTGCGGGCTGTTCGAAAGAGATACCGCGGCTCCGGAACGTAAGGGCACTGAAGGAACACGGATGGTTTTTAGTCAGTAAAAGTCTGACACTCCCTTACGCTCCATCCAGAGCGAAAGGCGTCATTAGATGATTTTCCATCCGCAAAAAAAAAAAAGAGCGGACTGAGTTCATTGGGTTGAAGTTAGAAGTACTTGTCGGTAAGTGCGAGAGGCGGTGCTAAATCTAGCCGTACGTTCGTCCAGCAACGTAGGAACATTACAACCGACTCGAACGTGTAAAGCGCGAGCCGGTCGTTGTCATATTTCGACATATTTGTCATGAAGATGTCGATCTGCGGATTATTGGTTGGTTAGTAACAGTATTTTAAGATTACTATTATTCATTTATCACCGTCCATTACAAATCCACTACTGAACATAGGTTTTACTCATTTGTTGCCTCATAGAAATGATATTTGCTAAAGTTTCCATTCTTGGCAGACAACTTGAAAATCGCTTTCCCTAAATTTAGTTGAGTAATATTCTATTTAAAGTTTAGTTGAGAATAGTGTGAGTTGATATCAGGGAAATGTTGCTCACAGTCCTGTTCAGTTTCCCACTATCGCCTTTTACGACTCCCAGCGGAAGTTTAAGGAGTTGTTGATTTTCGCGTTAAAGCCAACAGCACACGGCAATATAAAAGAAATGAAATGAAATGTTCTTAAACGTTAATTTTTTAAAGATTAAAAAAGTAACGTTTAAGAACATTTCAAACAAAATTTCATTACAAATGTCGCAGAATAATTAAAAGAAAAGAATGTAAGTGGTCGAGCGATAGGGTGCAGAAAATAGTGATGCTAATGGTTCCTGTATTCAATTCCCTTTGTCACTTTGAAAGAACATACAACCAAGACCTAGAGACAAATCTCTGATGAATTTGGGGTTTCTCAGGCCACTGTCAACCGTATTATCAAGAAGCATTAAGAAATGGGAACGCGTTGCTGCGAACAGGATTGGAAAATGTGGACGAAAAAGAAAACAACACCCAAGAATGATGTGTTACCGATCATAAACAGTAAAATCAATCCTAGAAAATCAGCTGTGGACCTTACTCGCGAACTACACGAGGATGGCATCTATCTGCATGTGGCCACCGTTCGTTGACGACTTCGTGAAGGAGGAAGATTTGCACGCAACCCCATCAAAAAACAGCTGCTGACTCAGGCCATGATGAAAAAGAGATATCTCTGGGCAAAAACACACCAAGACCGGACTGTGGAGGACTGGAAAAGGGTACTCTTTTCTGATAAAAGCCATTTTTTCACAAGAAGTTGTAAGGTTTGTGCGTCGTAGTGCTGGAGAGAAGCTTGGATCAGCTCATATCCAACAGGTTCCAAAACACCCCGAAAAAAATGTTTTGGGGTTGTTTTTCGTACCATGGTGTAGGGCCTCTCGTTCCCATCGAAGGAATGATGAAACCGACCAGTATAAAAAAATTATGACTGAAAGAATGGATGTTCAACAATGTTTCGCCTTCAGACAGAAGTTTTTTTCGGTATTCGGTGAAGTTTTTCCGATAAATATTAGCACGGCCGGTGTATAAGGCATCACGAGTGCTGTCGTCTGCGTAGCAATGAATGTTACCGGTTTGCACGATATCATTGATATGCAGAAGAAACAGCGTTAGTGATAGCCTGCAGCCTTGTAGCACCAGCGTTAATTTGCTTGTCAACGGAGTATGCACCGTCTGGTACGACCTTGACGCTCCGATCTGCAAGAAAACTAGTAATCCAATCGCACAATTTCTAGGGAAGCCCATAGGAAGTATGTTTCGAAAGAACCGCTTTCTTCCAAACCAGATCGAAAGCCTTCGTTATGTCCAACTAGCGGCCAACGTCTCCGTCTTAGACTCCACTACCTCCATGCATCTATGAGTAATCACCAGCTGAGTGGCCCCGACGTAAACTCTACTAAACTAAGATCAGCTGGTGATCCTCAAGGTATTTCATGAGCTGACAGTTAATATTTGTTTCTTTTTTGTTGTTTTTGTTTTTATAGAACAAGGGGATAGCGATAGGCATGTAATTGGACGGATCTGAGCGGTCATTTTTATAGTGATCGGGTGCACTAAAGCTTTCTTCAATGAGTTCTGGACTACGCCTATAGACTAGGAGTACTGCAAAAGACGCGTTAAGACCGGTGCCAACTCCAGACCACAAGTCTTCAGCACAATAGATGGGAGTCTATCGGGCCCACTCGACTTTTCGACGTCAAGGGAGAAGAGTGCTTTACACACCGAGTGCTGTGTAAACAGCACATACCGCATGGAGCACTCACCGGGATAGTCGGCGGTGTGTTCCTCCCGTCCCCGGAAGTCAAGTTGAACGCATAGAGAGAGCCTAACAGATCGGCTTTTTCCTTTGCAGCATGGGCCAGTGAGACAGTTGAGATGGCTGACAGAAGTTTCCTTGGATAGCCTTGGTGAGGGACTGGAATGAATGTGTTCCCGAAGGAAATCGAACTAGTTTCTCGCCAATTCGACTTTGCCCTGGCAATGACACTTTTGTATGACCTGGAGGCAGAATTATACTTCCTTTTAAGAGCGCTGGTGTTTCCATCCCGAGATGTTGATGCGTCAGCCCAAGCCCGGTAGCACTGCTGCTTATGGCATAATGCAATTTTACAGGTGTCACTAAACCATTGCTGAGTTCTGCCTCTGATAGGCACCACAGATGATGGAATAAATAATTCCCGGAAGTACCACATTAGCGACAGACTCAGCAACAACGTTGGAATCATCCAGCGAAAAGTAAACCCACCTCCAAGGGTAGATGCAAATAAGACCGCATCCTTTCCCAATCGCTCGACCTATAGTGCCAAACACGGCGGAAACTTGAGAACACAGGCGCGATGGGCGCGATGCAAGCGCGATGATGCTGAGTGGCGCCGTATTCCGAATCAGATAATGGTACGAGGAGCCAAGAGGGGCATCAACGGAGCTCTGATATCCGTCTGACTGAGAGGTCAGGATAAGGTCCAACAGACAGATAAGGTTGAAGTCGAAGTGTTCAACTGCCTTTTGGACACAAATTTAAAAATATACTTAGTGACAGATTTGAACAGTTAAATGAGTATTCAAAACCATGGTCTTTTTTGTTCAATAATAAAAGGAGTACTGAAAAAGCAGACTTTCTAATTAAAATTAACAATAGGGTCGAAATCGGATGTAGAAGTTATTTGTTGTTTGATGAACTCATAAGCCTGAAGTCCTTTTTGCCTAATAAAGATGACGTTATTACCCCTATATATACATATTTTAAAATAAATTAAAAGTATCGTTACGTGAAGAAACGAGTGGGTAAAGTAGTTGACAAACTTAGCAGCTTTCAAAAATATCATTGCAGAAGACATCGACTTTGATGCATAATAATAGAGTTTGCCGATAGAAAAGTAAAATTTTATTAGGAAAAGTGTACTTAATTGAAATAAACAATTATTTTTTTATTTTATTTTTACACATGTTTAATTTGGTAAGTAGAGCGGGGGTGCTGGTAGGAATCTCGCCCAGGGCACTGATCTACCACTATTGTCAATATATAGAATAGAGAAATAACATTAAGATGTACTTTTACATAAAATACAAAGTTTAAATATACTCTATGATAAATTAATATTTTCTTTCATTTACGATACCATTGCCAAATTTTCACACACTTTTTGTATACATTTATTCTAACAGAAAAGCGCGGTCAAAGGGTAACTGAAGCTTTTGATTTCGTGTTTTCTAAACGAAACGATAAAACTCAACTTTGAATTCTTTTAAAAAAGTTTTCTCGTGCAACAGGTTTTATAGCCTTTTAACAGTTAACTGATTCAACAGTTTTGCTTTCTTTCAAACTGCTATTTATGACAAAATTCACCTTTCTTTTGTCCACAAATCACTTAGCGGAGTTAACGATTATTTGACTACGCTGGTTCGTAGCACAGGCACAAACATTTGTTTGGCTAAAAGATTACAATACAGTAGACGATACTCGTATGAATGATAGGCTCGTGTAAATAGTTTATGTGGTCGGAACTAAGTTCTAAAAGAACAGACGCAGAAGAACCCAAATCTCCGACCACACTCATAATCTCATGGCTGTTAGATGAGAGATTAGGCTGCGATGTTCAACAGATATGACATGCGGCGAGGCTTACGCAAATTCAATACAACTCGTATTGAAGAAGCGGTTGGTGGAAACAAAGCTTCTAAGTTTTTGCCAGAGACCTGTCTGCCGAAAAGAGCCCACTGTCGAAGTTGAAGACCGCCTGTGGCATCGTAATTCTCATACACCAGAAATTTAAATGATATTGAGAGGTTCTGCAGATATATCTACACGTCGTCGTTGGAGCCACACGCAAGTGTGAGTAACATTTCAAGACCAAGTCTCATTCCACACTATTCCGATAATATCCTGTATATCAATCTATGCGAGATTAAAATGGCCATCCAGTACCTTTCTAAACGTGGTGATAGATTTTTTATAAGTTTTATATTATTGCATGCAAAAAAATAAACGACGCATTTTCTATTTAATTAAATGAAACGTCTCATGTATTTAATTATACTCAATGTCCAATTCAATAGAAATCATTATAATTAAAATCTAAATTTGATAGTACATGAATTGCTAGATACAAATAAATAGGAATATTTACTTGAGTTACTAGTTTTTTCTTGCTTTTTAATTTTCTACGATCTTGTTAACATCAATACAAACTAGTGAACTTTTTCATAAAAAATATTTTAATACTATGACACTTTACAAAGTGAATATCCAATGATTTCATTCTGAATAAATGTTACGTAGTTTACTCTCAACTAGCTGTGCCCGCGATTACGTTCGCGTGGAATCAGTACTTTTGCTATTCTAAATGATGATGATTTATTTGTAAATTAAACTGTCGCGAAGATTAAAAAAGACACTAATCTGAATAAAAGTATTCAGTTAGATGGTCAATCAGACAAAAAACGAATAAGCAAACAAACGGATCCACAAACGAACCAAGAAACTAATAGGACAAACTGTACACTTTTGTTTTATTTTGTAAATAAACAACAAAATGACCACAATAACGTAATCCCTAATTTGCTCATAAATAACAATATTACTTTAGCCAACTTTTAGGTTTCCACACAATAAATAAGAGATTGCCCTAAATAAGCAAGCATCATCACCAATAATTAAATATTATATAAAAAAATTGAATTGAAAACTACAATGTTAGCAGTGTTTCATCCCTATGCCTCAAAAAGCACGTAAAGGCGTTTTATATGTATCTGATCTCGCTATATTTTATTGGATTACTAAGTCGGACACGATGATAAATAGACGATCTTTCATATTTTGTATATAATGATCAATATAGCATAGGCAATAGGGTATTATTCATAATTTTGTTTTACGGATTTCCCCACAACCATCCAATTAAAAACCGTTTTTCCCAAGCTAGGCATGTGTCCCGGTTTTAACACTATAAGGTGGGATATTAGGAAAATAAAAAATAAAACTAATTGCATTATTTTAATCCTAAACTATTCGTACTAATTTTAAAGTTACAAAAATAATTTAATATTTTTTCCCTATACAAATATGAAATCATCTCGTAAAAAATATTATTAAAAACCTTATGTTAGCATCTAAGGATTTAAATGTTCCGAAAATTCTTTCTTAGTAGATGCCTACTAAAAGGAAGTTATTGTCCCAATTTCACGCATCTACGTCCGGTGGTTTGAGCTATACACTTAATAACAATATTTTTCAACGTTAAGTAGTTTTTCTCCCTATAAATTGAACATTATCTACCCCTTTAGG
Organism: Parnassius smintheus behrii; assembly: GCA_036936625.1. Taxonomy (NCBI): domain Eukaryota; kingdom Metazoa; phylum Arthropoda; class Insecta; order Lepidoptera; family Papilionidae; genus Parnassius; species Parnassius smintheus. The sequence goes on from JAUPFT010000007.1 coordinate 40,547,711, forward strand.
GGTGCCCTCCCCCTGTAAGGGGTTGTTTTAAAAATACCAAAATATTTTATGTCCACACAAAATTGCATACCTCTGCCCCTAACCCCCCTACCGTAACGGGTTATTTTGAAATCACAAAATACGTATTCATTCATTTTTTAAATACAGTGCTCTCAGTACGAGGGCAACACAGAATTTTTTTAGAATTGGCTACTTTTAAACTATATAATAAAAAAATATATTCAAATTTTGAAAATGGAACTCTTGGCAATATTATTGAGGTCTGAGGAATAAGGAAAAATATTTCGAAGACATGTGAAGTTCGCCAACAAGCATTGGGGCAGCGCGGCGGACACTTCCTTGCCCTAAAATCCTCTCATAAATGAGGGGAGGCCTGTGCCCAGCAGTGGGACGTATATAGGCTGTAACTTTATTTTTACTTTACTTATTATATTGCGGGTACTTGGAGGTTAAAAAAAAACATCACAAGCTAACCCACATACTTATTTGAAATTTAATAAATAATTTGCACAACACCATCTATCGATGACATTGATTAACCATTATACTTTTTTCACTACGATATTAGGGTTGATATATTTTTCATAAATATTTATTACGTTTTTCTTCATTATTTTTATTTATTACGTTTAGATAAAATTATATCATCATAGAAAACTATTTTAGATTATTTAATTACAAAAATTCCTTGATCACTCAACGCCATATATTGATATAATTCAGTACTTTATACATGATACGTAAACAAACAAACAGACAGACAAATATTTCTAAAAATGATACAACTGTATTATATATTTTAATTACTTATTTTTAGTCTCTCTCTATCACTTTTGTTACAGAAATATCAAATGTACAGACATCTCATGTGTATCACTTTTATTGCTAATTAAAAAAATATAAGGAGTTAACACTAATGATGACTGTTTTTTTTTAAATAACATTGCAAGAAACTTATAAACAGATAAAAATACAGCCTATATACTTCCCACTGTTGGTCAAAGGCCTCCCCTAATTTCTATAAGGGACACGCCGGTTTCATCACGATGTTTTCCCTCACCGTTGAGCACGCAGTAATTCAGCACATAAAACTGCAATTAACAATTTCATTGGCCAGTGCTGATTGAAGTTGGTTCGCCTGTATTCTGTGATATTTAAAGCAAGCACCTTAACCTCTGAGCCACCACGGCTCTATAAAGGGTATAAATGTTTTGTTAATTCATTACAGCGTACATTTAAATTTTAAAATAACCTACATGCGTATTTTCAGTAATGGATGGTGTACGAATGACTACGCGTCGCCATACTTTGACATTTTTGTAGAGAAGGGACAACATTCGTCGTGTACAAAAACGGATTAATGTTGTTGCAGGATAACATTAGTTTGATTTGGGTTCGTCTAATATATCACGTTGACATGGATATGGGTGGCCCAATGTGTCATGGATATTGGTAAAAAAACTTTTATATTGAGTCAAAAGTGTGAATGTCAAACCATTTTGTAACATATGTAATATAATAAATAATATAATAAAAGCCTTGAAGATTTCATTAATTTTTTTTTCATTAATTACTGGCAGTCTTTTAAAAGTCCTGGCAGTGTTGTAAAAATAACATAGGCCACCCCACCTAGACCAATTCATAGGATGGATATTGAAGGGTGACAACCGCAGTTTTTTATAATATTGTTACGCGCCCAAGTCGACGGCACTAGCGCCATCTAGTCTCGAACCGAAGAACTAAACTTCTTGAAGTTGAAACTCGAACTCTCGGTACCTTGTGCGTGTTTACTTGAATATTCTGGATATTTCGGTGCTAATTTATATTTATAGGCGCTGCAAGATGCGATGGGGGAAGTATTGAAGTTGGCGAGACAAGCGAAGCTTTGGAGCGGAATAAAGTGAATCAGTGTGATTATTTATTAGTGTTTTTAACTTTAATTAGTGTAAAGTGAATTAAAGTGTTAATTTAGGTAATTCTATCGGCAATTTTTGTTGTCACGAACCTCAAGCTCGTAACAATATTATTTGTTATAAGGAAGATGCTGCTGCTCTTTTCCTTTTCCATTTCCCTCTGCCGCCTTCTACAAAACCAATGGAATTAAAAGGGGGAATAGATTTCTTTATATCACTACTACACGGAGAAATTCAAAAGTGTTCATTTGTTTATACGCTTTCTTTTTATGAAAGGTAAAATAAAGCTAATAAAGGATTATTTAGATACATACTATAGTACAACCTTGATCTAACAAATATGAAGGGAATTAGAAAATATTTGTTATACCAAGTAATTTGTTACAGTAAGGTTCGTAATACTAAGGTTGTATGTATTTTGAAAACACGTTTCTCACACACCATTTTTATGCTTTAAGGGATGATACGGATTACACAGAGCACGACAAGTCTAAGTTATTACCTATTATTTGTTGTGAGACGAGGCACTCATTTAAATCCTGAGTTTGAGTCGAATAATTTGTACAATAAGAGTAGAACTCAGGCCGGGTTTATATTATAAATATTATAAACTATTCTCGTTGGAAATTTTGTTTTGTTTTGGCTTTGTGAAGTGCGAAGGTTGAGTTATGTGAGGTGCCCTATGCCCATCGTCAGGACGTATATATGCTGATATTTAACGTATTGTTTTACTTACAGAACATGGTCATTAATGACAGTCTGAAACAATGTATCGAACGATCTAGTCGCTGCCTGCCATCGGGGTACCGTTCTAAAGCAGCGTGTGCGTGAACAGACCGCAAGTCTGACGAGGTAAAACTATGACTCCTCGATGTCGGAATCCCCGTCGTAACCTACACAAAAACTTATGTTTGGAAACAATTTGCTACTTAAAAATTAAATCTGTAAATTGCTTTTTCTAACCCTGTAGGTTCCTAATCAACATACAAATTTTTAATTAAAATACTTTTGTCCTTATTTGTAATACAACCATCAAATGTGGTTTATTTCTTAATGGTGGAAAAATTTAATTCACGATTTTTGGAAATCATTTTTGTATAAAAAAGGTTTTATAAAATTAGAATACCTATACTTGTTAATTATAATCATGATGATGTTGGCAATCCAAATTCAAAAGCAAATATCTCATTTGAGATTTTTGGGTCTAGTTTTTTTTTCCAATACATTTACTATTAAACAAAATTAAGAATGGATACCAGTACTTAAGAACAAGCTTCATAATTAACAAGGTTAATTATAATTATCATTTAAACTGAAAGCAATTAGAGATCCGAAACATTTCTGCGCAATCAATTGAGACATTAACTGAGGTCAGATCAGCGGTTATAACATAAAACAAACTGGTAACATGAATGTGCAGTACTTTAATTATCTTGCGATTTCAATAACAAACCAAATTATGTCAATTAATAGAAATTACTGTAAAGCTGTTCGAACGGATCAGCGACGATTAAAGTGTATATGTCGCATGTTTATGGTCAATTAACAAAAATTCAAAAAAACCTAGGCTTTTAATCAAGAACCGAAAGAAGACAAAGTTACTACTTAATCTTATCATTAACCTGAAGAAATCCTGCTTATGATAAAATTTAAGCATAGATTAAAGTACTTCCAACGAGAAGCGACACCAAATGTAAATAAAACCAATGCAAGATTACTAGAAATAGCAGGGGTGCGTAACTTTTTGATACTCGTAGTTAGATATTTAAGTAGACAACAAAAAATGTCTAGCAAACCACCGGTCACCCCTTTTTTTTGGCTTTAGAAAATCGAAAAATCATCCGATTTTGATGATTTTTTTAAATCTTCATTATTACGGTGGACATATGAAAAAATTACAAGAATAAAAAAACTTATATTGGTTTCAAGGCTTTAAATGTTCGTGAAAATGCACTCATTCACGTATAATTGTTGATAACTTTTTTGAAAACAATCAAATTAAGTTCCTTCCGCGGAGCTCCTACTTCTGAGTGGCTTGTAAAAAATAACCAAGAAGGAGATGGCGAGGTCTATTCGCTCGCTCACTCGACCCCGCCGTCTACTTCTAACCTAAAACCGAACTCGAAACCGACTCGGACAGTCGGGATGTCCTAATTCCCGAGCTCGTAAAGTCATTAAACTATATGAAATATTCAGGTGAGATATTTTCCATTTTTTTTCATAAATCCGCCATAAAAACGAAGAATTAAAAAAATTATCGAAATCGGATGATTTTTTGATTTTCTGGAGGCCAGAAACGAGGTGACCGCGATAGTATAAAGTTACCAAAAAAAACTTCAAATTCCTTAAATGAAAAGAAGATAACAAATATTTGTATAGTTTACTTCAGTATTAAGTAATTTATTTTAATAAATATGTACCATAAAACTTGAGTCCAATTTTTATTTAACTTTGACTCCACAAGTAAAAAATTGCGCCTTTCTAAGTCGAAATTTTAGTAATTAAATCATTTGTATCTCGAACTTCTTGTTAGGGCGAAAACTCATTAACTATAATTTGTTTGATATTTAAATTCTCCTTGATATTTGAGTTATCGAGGTTCTACTATAGTAACCAAATTATACAAACAATGGTTTAAAAGTACAACGAATTTACCATCATCATTATCATCATCATTATTACAGCCCTTCACAAGTTTACTGCTGAAAATAGGCTTCCCCCAAGATATACCACAAAGCACGGTCCTGAGCCACCTGCGTCCATCGACTTTCCTTAACTTAAACGTTTAGAGAAGAAAAACAATCCATTTCTGCGTAATGATTTATTCACTAAATATAAGCCGTTTTATGGCTGCCATAATTTTTAATAAATGTAACACAGCCGGGTGTCCTTCTTTCACACGTTTTGTTATTTTAGCATAATTTGAATATTCATAGTATCACAGTTTAACTCAAAAAGGCAACAAAGCAAAATTTTGGTTGAAAATAATGTGCATTTATCTATCGCAGACATGCCTACAGTTTTATATTCTCTACGTATTAAAAACTTGGCAGTACGGCGGACCCCGGTAATCCGGCCCCTATCTAATCCGGCATAGTCCCCCTGTAATCCGACATAGTCTATTATTTATTATTGAATATTTTTTGACAGTCTTCACTAATGCATGATTGAACAAGTTATAACTTGTACGAACCATCACTATTGTGCTCGACGCGTAGGGTATTGCTTTGATTCTGATTGCTTAGTTTGGATTTGACTTCGATCAACAATACCAACTAGATGTCGGGTCGGCGCAAAAAATACGTCTCAGTAATAAAAGCGCACTTGAGACGTGAGCTCTTATTTCATTTAGTTTACTTGAAACACAGCCAATGTAAACACTTTTTACAATGCCGCAATGTATATTTAAAAGTTACAAAAATAATGTCATGTTCAAAAAGTTCATGTATAATATATTATATTTGAAGCTCTAAACTAACAAATAATATCATATTTTAAACAAAATTACGATTTTAATTCACTCCTACAAATGTTTTGCCAAGGTTGGCAAATACACGCGAAAACATTTGTGAAACAGAACAGTAGATGCATTGAATAGATTTGTATCGTAATAATTTTTAAGATTTTGTATTTTTGTAATTTCAATTGAAATTATTTCAAATACGTGAAATTCTGCTAATTTTAACCTTACTTTTGTAGAGATTGACATCATCAGTAATATGTTATCGAAATGTCTTTAAAATGCAAAAGTAGTAGTTTTTTACGTGGTCCAGTCATGCTGCAATTATATTAGTAGTATAGTAGTAGCACGAATGGGTCAGCTCGACCGGGGAAAGAGCAAAGGGAAAAGAGAGAAAAAATCAAATAGTAGCTTAATGCTGCTGTGGTTCGTATGGTGAGTGTAGAGAACCGGAGACTCGTTTACTAGAAACGAGCTATTCCACCTAAGTCCTCACGGATGACAACGCATCTGCATTTCGATTCGTAATCGAGGATAGATGTAGATGTCTATGGGCCACAGCAGCCACTTACCATCAGTTGGACTGTGTGCTCGTTTGTCACCCTATCCTATAAAATAAAATTAAAAAAGATATGCCTGACGAACTAGGATGACAAACGAGCAAAGAAGCTGTGACATAAACACTTATTAATAACACTACATACAAAACATCGTCAACCATGTATGAATACGTTTTACATACTGTTTCATGTACAGGATCTCATTCTGTCTGGATGTTTCATTTCATCCAATATTACACGTCTCCTTTTATGTTCGCAGCTGCACAAATTTTGTAAAAATATTTCTCCGGGCTAGGAAACTGCGGTAATAAAGTCATAACAATGTATTATTTTTAATTTAGGACAGTTAAAGTCAAATATAAGATATATTGTGTAGCTTACGTTATACATTTTCTATTTATTAAAAATTACAAAAACAGTGCAGTGAAATAATTAGGTTTTTCATTAAAACCGTGAAAACTTAGCGAATAAGCGTGTGAAATTTAATCATACGCGAGCCAAACGAGTCCGATTCGCAATGAAACTAATAAAAAAGTTAATTTCAGTTTTAAGGACTGATTTACCACGTGCTCAGCGGTGAAGGAAATTTAAGAAATGTACACGTGAGGTCCGTATGCATGGTGGTCCATTGTCTTGCTACAAAAGCCTAGAAAAATGCAGCAGTTAAGCGTTTTTACGTTTCATTCTCTTTAGGCTTCTAACATTAGGTTTTATATAGGTATTACTTTAAATTATGATAGTAAAATAAATTACGGGTGAAATAGCATTACTTTGCTTTATCAATCTCTGAAGACTCATTGACAATGCAAATAATTTATTTTTTAAACATTTAAGTTACAATAGTATTAACAGTTTACCTGATGATAATAGCTGTTGCGATCAATGCACTTACAACAAAACCGACTACGACTGCGTTGATACATCCGAGAACTAAAGATGGAACATAAATATGTATGGTCGATTATTATACTGGTTTTTCATAATCTTCAAACCTAAACAGTTATGTATACGTTGTTGTTTGTAGCAAGATAGAGCTAAAAAGGTGGTACTTATCTCCATGGACTCCCAAGCGGAAAAGTAGTTCATCTGGGTACTGGGTAAGTACACTTAAAATGTTCTTAAAATTTTTTTTTTACAAAACCGTATTAAATAAGTTTGTTTGTTAGATATAAACACAAAGCTATACGTATAGTGGAGTAACAACTTCTATACATATGCAAATGAACGAGAAAATTGGTAAAGGTTGTGTTAAATTGAAAACGGTAACATAATGTCAATGAATGGATTGATTATGGTATATGGTTTGTATTTATGATATTGGAAGGTACTACTCACCACCAAAACCGTATTCGTTCTGTCTCACGAACCCATGTCCATGCGACAGGTTTGTACGTGGAACTGTTTGCTCGGAACACTGTTCAATGATCTCCGGGCAAATCGCCTCAAGCCGTCTCACCGGCGCAGGAGAGACGCAGTACTGGTGACGCCGGATTTAAAGTTGCGTTCTAGTTAAATAAATCAATTAAAAATATATAAAGAAATATATTTTTACCACTACGATATTTTAAGAAAAGAATAAATTTGTAAAGAGATTTATTCCAGGGAATAGAGTGAATGGGGCACTACACTCTATTGTGAAGAACCGGAATGTATCAAAAAAGGCACGTATGGTAATTCATAATGCTGTCCCTACTTTAATGTGTGGTAGTGAAAGCTGTGTGTGGCAGAAGAAGCACGAAAGTAGAATAAATGCTGTAGAAATGCGGTCTTTAAGGAGTATGCTAGGGTTGAATCTGAATGACAGGGTGAGAAATTGCGTGATAAGAGATAAATGTGGTATGCAAGACGATGTTGTGACCAGGATTAAGAAAGGAATGCTTCGGTGGTTTGGTCACGTAGAAAGAATGAATGAGGAAAGAGTGACAAAGCAAATTTATATGGCAGATGTGAACGGCAGAGTCGGGAATGGACGCCCTAGAAAAAAGTTTATCGACCAAATTGGCGATATTTTGAAAATGGGCCACGTTAAAAGTACCCTTAACCGACGAGCATGTATGCGTAGATAAATGGATGTAAAGGAGGCGAAAGAGGTATGTCAGGATCGTGTCAAATGGAAGTCCGTAGTCTCTGCCAACCCCTCTGGGTGACAGGCGTGAGTGTTTATGTATATGTAGATTTATTCCTCTTTTTTCTCCTTTAGCAATATAATTGTTATATATATATATATATATATATATATATATATATATATATATATATATATATATATATATATATATATATATATATATATATATACTGCAAATCCCCCAAATTCGGGACATAGGAAGGACGTGAAGGAATGCATGTGCACCCACCTGGACTTCCGCTGATATATATATATATATATATATATATATATATATATATATATATATATATATATATATATATACTGCAAATCCCCCAAATTCGGGACATAGGAAGGACGTGAAGGAATGCATGTGCACCCACCTGGACTTCCGCTGATCTGCCTCGTGTCTCGATGACTGCCGACTGTCTTCACACTTATCAACTTCACAGATAATCACGAAATATAGCGTTATTGCAAATGTCTATACTTTTTACTATATGCTTGTATAATTCAATATCCAAATTACACAAGGGCGGGAGCGATGATGCGAGATATAAGCGGTGCGGTTGATTGCGTGTCTTCTCAACTTGTGTGAACCCGTTAACACACGAATGCACATGCTGGGCATAAAGCGGTAGATAGGAAACCGGAAATGGGCTTGGCAGTAATCTTATTGGATAATAATTAACGAATCCCTTATAAGTGTTAAGCGATAGTGCAGAGTGGCGCGAACATTTAACGTTTCTTTAAACATTATATATTGAACACGTCATTTAAACCACCATTTGTGGAAGTGGAATTTTACCTTGCGCAAAACGTTATTAGTCTAATATTGACAGTTCTGATATTTAACTTGAATGGTTGACTCAACAACAAGCTTTAAACTACGGTAAACGATCATTAGCTCCCCTTGAAGTAAAGTTTATTTGGTAACTACTGTCTGTTAAGAGAATTCCGAGTTGTTAGGATAAATTACATTAGTCCGTAAGTCTTTAAAAGAAAAAGGTCTGTTTATACTCGTGTGACATAAAAGATCAGGCTGATATTATTCATCAGCCAATCCCTCATCTTCTTCGCATCTCAAAGAGAATTAACTTATTTTACCCCATGAACAGGATTTACGAATTAGTAGTCAAAAGAAGCTGTCCTTTAAATTTTGATTTTGATGAGTTCAGAGCTAATCACCGCAAGAAATAAAAATGTTGATGATGAAAACTCAATCTGTGGTAGTTAAATTAAATAGCTAATCAAAATGTCCAATAGAGAAAAAAGAAATATAAATAATCAATTTCTCCGTGTAGTAGGAGCTAGAGACTGTACGTGCACTAAAAAAGAAAATAGTAGAAACGTCTTCTTCTATTAGAATTTAACATTTTATTTTTCTATATATATTCAAATAGTCTGTGATGCATCTCTTAAAATGAGGGATATAATAGATAGGTCGTTAGTATGATAGGATTGCAAAATTTTTATTAACTCACACTAGTGAGCGGATTTTAAATTTGGATGATACAGAAAATATTACTTTTTATAAAACTATATAGTAATACAATAAAAACAAATGTATTACTGTGCTTTATATTCATGTAAACTCTTTGTTTACAGTAATAAAATTATTTGTCGCGACAAGTCAATTTAATAGCAAGACTTAACAAAAACATCAACGTTATAATTTTTTATATACTACTAAAAAAAATTAAAAATTTCGAAACGCCGCGTGTTTTAAATACATGAAATTAAACGCGATGAAATCCGTAAACATAGTTTTAATCGAAATTAAGTTAGCTTGAGTTTGTGACAGTTACAGAACTTAGTACACAAACGTCAAATAGGAAAGTTGTTCGTTCAATTCATTCAAATTTGCAGTTTTGATTGTTTTTAACTGCTATTTTAAAATTGTTTGTGTAAAAGTATCCACTCCCTATATCGTCCCGTGGGAGTTATCAGAGGTGACAGATAGAAACCGAAACAGAAGATGGGTAGCAGCATCTTCCTGATAACAACTCAAAATCAATAAAAACTTCGGTTGCCTCCTTATTGACCTAAATTGTTATGCTTAAAGCTGTTATATGCAACATGATTAAAATCTTGTTTTCATCATCGCTGATTCATTACGTGAATTATTGAATTACTAATGTTGATTAATGTTAATTATCTGTTTAATTACTTCTATTTAACTTCTGTATAATTTTGTAATATCAGCGACTGTAGTTTTATAACCATGACTTCCGTTAACCTTCTCAGCGCCTTTTCGCGACAACGTCTTCATACTTCAAGAATTTGGTATTGTTGCGCGTCATAATTAATGCCACTAGCACCATCTAGTATCGAGTAGCAGAACTAGGAGAGCTTTCTACAGAATTCCAAACTAGAACTTACTACACCTAGTCAGTCGAGACATTCTAGATGTTTCAGTAGAAGAAGTCCTATATAAGACCAGTAAGAACAGGACCAAGGCAATATTGAATTGGCGATACAAGTGAATATTTCAAAGTGTGGTTAAATATTAGTATGCTTAAGTTGTAACTGATATTCAGTAATTAAAGTGTCAATTTTGGTAATTCAATCTGCAGCTTTTATTGTCACGAACCCCAAGCTCGAAACAATTTGTGTCAGAAGTGGGATACAGTCATGCCTATTTTACCTAAGGACGACACGGAGGGTATCCCACGCTGGGGGAGGGTATTCAACGCCAATAGGAGACTGATCAGAGACGATTTCCTCCTGCAGCATCATCATCAGAGCATCTGACTTAGGTGCTCTGATGACGATGCTGCATGTAATATGTAAAATGATGCGACGATGTAATATGAAAAAAATTTAAAATTAGTGTCTTAGGTTAAATGTAAAGTTATTGTAACGTAAATACAAAAAAACGAGTTGTATTTATAAAAATTAAAAATGATGTCGAATAAATGATAGGATGGAGAAGTTTTAAAATATTATGTCTTTCATATACAAAACAGTAAGCTCATAGTATTTGTCGCTTTCGTCGTCCGCTTTCAGTATTCTCAAAAAATATCTCGGAAAACAGAACACAAAAGTTATAATTTCTAGTTAAAATATAACGTACTCGGTAGGTTTAAATAATATAAACGATAACTAATGCTGTGTAAAATTATTATCGAAGGAAGGTCTACCCTTGTCACAAAATTTTACAATTTAATGGCATCAATAATAGCTTCCCATTTCCGAACATTCAACAACCATTTAAAGTCGATTGGTAATATTAGGGAAGGAAATGCTCCGAGCATTCACTTTAAGTTACTTTTTCAATTTTCAATCACTGGCTTTCCATTTAACCAATATCGCTAAGATCTTCAATGATAGAAACATCAACTGCACATTTAAAAAAATAACAAAGACAAACTTACGATAACAAGCGTTATACATATATAGAAACGGAGTCAAAGGTAAAAATAAGAATTTCGAGAGACAATTGTTGATTCTGCTCCAATGGCGCGTTTCAATTTGGTAGTCCAAAATTACTAGAGACCGAAGTTACGGCGAGCGACAACTTGCAAATATTGCATTTATCTAACCTTACCGGCTTACTTATCGTTTGTATATATCCTATACCTTTAAACGAGCAATTCTTGTATATATGTATATATATAATCGGAATTTCGGAAACGGCTCCAACGATTTTCATAAAATTTTGTGTCCAGGGAGTTTCGGGGGCAATAAATCGATCTAGCTAGGATTTATTTTTAAAAATGTCTTTTTATCCGTGTTTTTCGGCAATAAAAAACTGCTACAATATCGTTAGAATAAGAAGGTAAATTTTGATAACCTGTTAATGATTATAAATTGCTTAATTGGTATAATGGTCGGTCACATATTCGTAATACCATGGTACGAGTCCAGGCCGACCGAACGACTTTTTAAATTTTTTTTTCAAGTTCCTTTCTTTTTTGAGAAAATTTATTATTTCGAGCCTTTTTTTAGTATTTTTTAAAAACACGAAAATTTAAATTAAACTAATTGCACTCACAATTTTTTATTCAAATAACCAGTTCAGTTTTTGCTATTATGTCGCTAAGATCAAAAAATATTATTTGTATTTCATCAGTATGTAATTTGTATCTAAATATAATTTCCAAAACACATGAATTAAAAAAAAACCGAGCGAAAAATACCGATCAAAGCTCGGTCAACCAGGTACTTTACTATAATACAACTATACAAACGTCGCGTTTTTGTATTTTGATAACGCTAACAGCGCCCGCATCGATATTCACGCTTTGGTGCGTAGTGAGCGTTTGTACACATGTACATATACGTGAGAAAAGCGACGGCGCGACATTAGCGACGTTGCCAGTTTAGTTGTGACGTTCCTCGATTCTAATTACCTTAATTAGTACCGAGCCATTAAGCGATATAGGCGCTCGTTTAAATTAGATCGATCGCTAATTTTTGTCATGTGCTGAATGCGGTGAGAATTAATTTATAGGGAAAAAGATTTAATTGAAGTGGAACGGGTGGAGGAGTTGATTAATGATTGTAGGTTTTATTAATTGTTTTATTATTTCTTTCACAAACATTGAACTTGGTCATCCAATTCGTAGATACTATTGCAAGATTTCACTTTGAAGGTTTGAATATGCTCCTAGTATGACAATCAATTGTAATTACGAGGGTGGATTGAAAAGTACTCGGCCTAACCAAGAAAATAAACACATACTAAATCAGTTATATTTTTATTTTTCTACATAATCACCATCAAGTTCAATACACTTTTGCCACCTCCCCTTCCAAGCATTTAGACCGTTGAAAAAAAATGATTCTTCCTTAGAGTCAAAATATGCGTCTACAGCTGCTTTGACCTCGTCGTTTGTCGAAAATCTTTGACCTCCCAAGTGCTTTTTTAGGTTAGGGAACGGAAAGAAGTCTGATGGTGCCAGATCAGGTGAATACGGCGGATGCGGTAACAGTTCAAAGCCACAGTTGTGAATTTCAGCCATTGACTGTACTGACGTGTGAACACGGGCGTTATCTTGATGAGACAGGACTTTTCTTCTGAGCATTCCTCGACGTTTTTACTTTATTTCCTCTCGTAAACGACGTAGTAAGGTGCAGTAGTAATCAGAGTTTATAGTCTGACCCCTTTCAAGATAATCAATCATAATCACACCTTTCGAGTCCCAGAATACTGAAGCCATCACCTTATTTGCCGACAAAATCGACTTAGCCTTTTTAGGGGGTGGTGAACCAGGTCTTCTCCACTGTTTTGATTGTTGTTTTGTTTCCGGTGTACAGTAATGAACCCATGTTTCGTCCATAGTAACAAAACGATTCAAAAAATCATCTGCATCGGCTTCAAATAACTCCAAACAGTCACGTGAAATAGTCAATCGCGTCCTTTTTTGTTCAACTGAAAGCAGTCGCGGAACCCACCTCGCAGACACCTTGTGGAAACCCAACTCGTTGACAATGATGTTTTGAGTTCGTTCATAAGAGATGCCTATAATCTCGGCTATCTCTCTAATTTTTAATCTGTGGTCTCCCATTATTAAATCAAGTACTTTTTTAATATTTTCAGTCAGTAGTTGACGTCGAAGGCCTTCCAGAGCGGGGTTCATCTTTCACACTCTCTCTACCACGCTTAAATTCTGCTATTCATTTTATGACGGATGAATATGACAGAGCACAATCGCCTAATATACTGACCATGTCATAATGGATGGCTTTTGATGATAGCCCCTTCTTATGGAGGTACTTAATGACGGCACGCTGCTCGATTTGCTCCATTCGCGGAAATTATGTCCGATTACTTTGTTAATCAATTTATAAAATCACAACTAATTATCGCACACGTTTCGAACTTCACACAATGAACTAGTCTGAACTGAACTAAATAATGTGGGTAGATTTGATTTTTAGAATTGAATGGATCTGTGTTAGACCGCGTACTTTTCAATCCACCCTCGTAAATGTGAGAACTATAACTGATCGATTGGTTTAATAATAATTTATTGCCAAATATATTATTACGATAATACTAGTTTTTACGGAATTTATCGCGTATATTTGACTTTTTAAATACCCGACGTTTCGAACGCTTTACAGCACTCATGGTCACGGTGGTGTAAAGCGTTCGAAACGTCGGGTATTTAAAAAGTCAAATATACGCGATAAATTCCGTAAAAACTAGTATTATTTCCATGTGTAGTGTTCGCGTAAATATAAGAAATCATTATATTATTACGATTTTATCAATAACTAAAGATCTGCCCCGGCTACGTACGTGTAATTTCTGGATCTCGAGAACAGCCTACCGGGTCCAAATGTGAATCTAAGCCACCTATGGACCCATTCAATAACACAAAGAATTTTATTGACATAGGTTTTGCTGCTGCGAGCTGTACCAAATGATGGTGCTGATGCACGGGGGGGGGGAGATTGTTGGCGACGCGCCTATAAGAATATTTCAATTTATTAGTTAACCGATTACGAATAGCTTCTAAAAAGCAAATTATCAAGCAACAATATTCCGATAAGAAAATGCTTAGTTGAATGTTAAAGAAATATCGAACTAATGATATGAAGGTTCGACTCCCAGGCCGGAATAGTTTATCGTTTTCTTAGTAATATCTCTTAATAAATTCATACAGGGAATTTTTAAGATATAAATTATGTTACCGGATTTGTTCCCCGGTTGAAATCATCTTTCCAATAATGTTAATTTAAAGGAATATTAAAAGAAAGTTAGAGACCAGGATTTGTTCCCCGGTCGAGATGATCGCTGTGCATAAGTAGAATTAATGGAAATTAATTGCATAATTATTGTCTTATATGAGTTTGATATGTTTTGTATGACAACAAATGCCTATTTTTTATGATTGATTTATGAAAACATTCACTTATATTGTTTGATAAGAAACATGATAACTGATAAGAATCTGATTAGAAATTGTTTTCAACGTTTGAGAATTGTGTAGAATCATTTATTCACCTAGTATTGTTGATATTAGTGTATACTAAACTTTCCATTTTTACTGATAGTCGATAGCCGTGTAAAAGTTAGTTGTTCAAATGGTGTGAGTTCATAGACGCACGCTAGCCACGTACTTAGGAGGCCAAATATGTAGAAATTTAAATATTTGCAAATTTCAGCAATTTATGTAAAAGTGACTTGTAAAACATTTCAGATTGATTGTACGTGTAAAAGAGGTGAATTCTGTGTTATTTTTATGTGAAAATTCCTGTGAATAAGTGAAATAATGATAGTTTTGTATAAGAAATTTAAATGTGTTTTAATAGTGAAATGTATAGAGAAAATGTAAATTAAACTATTGTATTAGTTAAGATATGTATAATTTCAAGTGGAAAACATTGTTTTAACTTTCTATGTTAAATATTTAAGGAATTCCAACTTTGAACATGTGAGTAAAATAAGCATATTTTGTTAAATAAATAAAAGGTTTTTGTGATATGAAAATGTAATGTATATCGTATTATAGATATTTTTTGTGCAATCTTTATAAGTAAATTGTATAAATGTATGTCTTATACAAATAAAGTTATTGAGCAAACCGTGAGAGAGTGATAGTACAAATTGATGTAATTGAGTTGCGCAAGCGCACAAATGGCGCGGCTCACTTTCGCGGTTAGCTTCAAGGTAGTTCAGTAAATTGATTTTTCTTGCAAATCGATATCCAGGATCTCCTAGGTGTGCGTTGTTTGTAGTTAGCAGTTGCTGCAAATGACCGCCGGTATGACATACTCCGCCGATCGTTGAGTCCCGTGATTCCATGAGGCGTCGAGGTCACCGGCCCCTAGGTGATTCTTGGCACTTTATGCGTTCCGTGCATTCCGTGCCCAGTAGCGCATTAAAGTGCCACCTTTGCACTTCCCCCAACCCTTTTGTTATAAAAGGGGTAGGCAGTGCCCATAGTGAGGAAAGTCTCTCTCATAGTATCATCACCATCCGCGTCGCGCACCAACATCTGCTGCCGATCGGCTGGAATATAGATAGGGCCTATAGTAGATTACCGCTGACTGTTAGGTTAGGGACATGTCAGGAAACGATAAGGGGGAACCTCCTCCTAAATCGAGGAAACCACCGGACCGGCCAGGCGTACTGGAGAGACCTATCGCCTACCGCGACATTTTTAATCCGGAGAGGATGAGAGTTATCTCATCTTACTCCCAAATACCGACGCGGAAACCTTCGTCGCCGGGTAAGGAGTCCGCACCTAGGGTTGCACTCTCGCCCATCGTACCTGAGTGTACGACTGGGCATGAACCGCTGCCCTCTCAACAACAGCGGCCCATGAAGACGCCACGAAGGCATACACCACCTGAGACCGAGACCTCCCTCTATGAGAAGAGGCAGCGCATCGGACACTCATCAGAACGATCATCAGCGTCATCGGATGATGAGAAGCCCCAAATAGCGACAAGGAAGAAGGTCCACACCTCACCTCCTAAGTCGCCATCACCACCGCAACAGCCACCATCCATCTCTCCGGACCGGCGTAGTCACGACTCGGCCCAATTCGAGCAAGGAGGTGAGGAGTCCTACAGTTGGGGCTCAACAACATACGCAACCCTAGCTGCATCAGCCGGAAGATCATCCCCGGTGCAAACCACCAACCCGTCCGGGTTAGCTCGTGGCGATGGACAGCGGCCGTCAACGAGCTATGCCCACATGGCTGCGGCCCCTGCAGTACCACGACCGTAATCGGCGGAGGAACCTCAGAAAACTGAGAAGGAGAAGCAGAAGACGAGATATCCGCCGATTGTCGCAGAATGCCTCCCGGACTGGACCAGGTACTTCAAGGTCCTCAACGAGAAGTTGGGCCACCCTCCCAATGCCCGTCCGTTCGGGAAGGGAGTGAGATTTTCACCTCAGAGCCCGGATGAGTTCCGCACCATCCAGAGATACATGGTCGAGCTCTCTGAGAAAGACAAAACCATGTCGTGGTACTGCTACACCTACTAAAGTGGGCATCCAGGGCCTGCCAGTGGGCACCGATCCCAAGATGATCGAGGAGGCTATCAGGGCAAAAGGCTTCCCGATCAATTACGTAAAGGACATACCACCACGTAGTGGCAGACCGGGCTGCCTATACTATGCACAGCTGGAGCATCTGAGCCTGGAGCGGCTCCAAGAATTATACCACATCGACGAACTCCTCTACATGAGAGGAGTAGTCATCGAAGCCTGGCAAAGAAAAACGGGACCATCACAATGCCACCGTTGCCAGGCTTTCAGACATGCCTCAGCAAACTGCTTCAGGCCAGTGAAATGCGTTCGCTGTGCTGGAGAGCATATTGCTAGCCTTTGCCCAAGGGATAGAGAGGAAGAGCCAAAGTGCGCAAATTGCGCTAAGAACCATACGGCCAACGATCGCCGCTGCCCGGTCCTGAGGAGGATTGCCAGGAAGCAGGGGATCGTTCTACCTGGGCTACTCCCGGAGAACCCTAAGAGGATCCCCCAGAGTCGCCCAAAGGCTGTTACCATACAGGAGGACGGGTGGGCCATCATCATCAGAGGGAAGGGCAGGTAACCAGCCCCACTTCCCCCCCCCCCTCAGCACCAATAGAAACGGTGGGTCCCACAGAGCAAAGGGCAACCACCGGGGCGACTCTCCGACCTCCAGCCAATGACGCCACTGAGAGGCAACCCTCCCAAAGGAAGAGGCGGAGGAATAGGAGTAGGAGAACGGAACAGCCTCCTCCTCAGGCTGTGAGTACCTCTACCCCTACAACCACAGGACCAATAGCCTCGCAGGCGCAGGTTGCTGCAAGATCACCAGCACCAACTACGACAGGTAGAGCGCCAGAAAGGGCTCTACCGGAAAGCAGAGCCCGCTCCACACATAGAGCGCGCTCTATCCAAAGGAAGACCACAACCAATGCCCCGAGACCAGTGCCTTCACAGCGTAGTGCAGAACGCAGACCACCAACGTCCGACTTCGAGACGGCTGATGCCATCCACAGATTGGCAGGCGTAGCCATCGAAGTCGGTACACATGTCCTGGCCGACATAAGGGCCGGGACAGAGCCCGTTACCGCCGTCATGAAGGCGCTGGCATCACTACTGGCAAGGCATTACGGAGGATAGTAACCTGCGTCTGCTTTACTGGAACCCGGACGGGGTTCCAGTAAAGCAGACGATCTTGCTGGGTGAAACCAAATTACGACCTACAACGCATCTTAGGCTGCCTAATTATACCATCTACAGGAGGGACGAGGTCGATCCTCAAGGGGTCGCTTATAGAGGGACAGCGATCCTGGTGAGGAGAGACATCGTCCACCAGGAGCTGGACCTGCCAGACTTCCAGACGATGCGTTCAATCGGCATAAAAATGGAGGCGGCGGGCGAGAAACTAAGGATCTTTGCAGCATACCGCCCGCCAGGGACTCCATTCCACTCCTCAGACATCCGGACGGTAATGGGAGGTACGGCACCCACCATCATCGCCGGGGACCTGAACGCCAAACACCCGGCGTGGGGGTCCAGAGTGATCACCCCGCCGGGTCGTGAACTTTACGAAGACGCAGAGAGCCATGACTACGACGTTCTAGGTCCGGAGGAACCGACGCACATCCCTACTGACCCTAGGAAGCGTCCGGATGTATTAGACATCGTGCTCACTAGGAACGTCAACTACCCAGTAATGGTAGAAGTGCTGTATGACCTGAATACACAGCACCTCCCGATTCTGATAACCCTTGGTACTAAGGCAGTGACTTCACCGCCCAGAGCTGTCAAGACCAAGATCGACTGGAGGCTCTACTACCAACATCTGCAGGAGAGACCTCCAGTCCATACACAAATCAACTCATCGGACGACGTAGAGGCCGCTGCAACTAGAACATCCACGTGCATCCAGGAGGCCCTCAACGTGGCCTCTACGATCGTCCCTCTCACGGGAAGAAAAGAGGAGCTGCCGCTTAAACTACGCGTGCAGCTAAACCATAAAAGAGCGCTGAGAAAGCTCTGGGCGCGTACTCGCTGCCCTAGAGTAAAAAGAAAGCTGAACACCTTGTCAGACGAACTGTCGGTTGCAGTACAGGCCCACAGAGGAGAGGCCTGGGAGCGGCGGATATGGAAGGCTGACGAACAGCATGCGTCGCTCTACAAATTGAACCGGCAGTTAACGAAAACTCGACCACCTGTTTGCCCGGGCATTCAACGTTACGATGCCAAGGGCAGAGCGGATAACCTAGCTGAGCACTTCGAGGAGCAGTTTATGCCGAACCCAGCAAGTGCGGAGTTCCTGGAAATCAATACTCGGAAAGAGAGCCGCATGCAGGAACTCCTGTCGTCGCCCGCGCCACCGCTTGCAGGAGATCGGTTTATCTCCCCCGCTGAACTGCGGAGGACAGTAACCCGCCTGCAACCGAGGAAGGCGCCGGGGCACGACGGGATTACCAACGCTGCACTACGACAGCTGCCCAATAGAGTCCTTGTAGAGATAGGTCGGCTCTACAACGGCATATTGCGGACATCCCACTTCCCGGAGGACTGGAAGAAAGGCAAAGTTATCGTCTTGCCGAAACCCGGGAAGAACAGGCGTAGAGCTGCCAACTACAGGCCGATCACGCTGCTACCGCATATAGCTAAACTGTGCGAAAGATTACTGTTAAGACGTCTCCGCCCGTGCATCCAACTTCGGGCGGAGCAACATGGATTCAGGAGGGGTCATTCCACAGCAACACAGCTGATCAGAGTGCTGCACCTGCTTGCGGCCGAACACAACCGTGGCCGCATATCGTTGGGCGTCTTTCTCGATATCGAGAAGGCGTTCGACCGGGTGTGGCACACAGGATTACTCTACAAGTTAGACGATCAAACAAGTATCCCTCCTGCTATATTGCGGCTAGTGGCGTCTTTCCTGGAAGGCAGGAAGTTCTACGTCTGCGTAGAGGATGCCGAGTCCGCAATAAAAACCATTACAGCTGGTGTGCCACAGGGCAGCTGTCTGTCTCCAGCCCTGTACGCGGCGTACACTAATGACATTCCTACCCTGGCAGGACACTTGCACGAATGGGAGGACGACGTCGAACTAGCGCTTTTTGCGGGTGACAGCGCATACTTCACGTCGTCCAGAAGAGCCCACATCGCAGCTGCCAGGATGCAACGTATGCTGGACCTGCTGCCACCATGGTTGGATGAGTGGAGGATGGCCGTCAATGTTAGCAAGACGTACCGCTCTACTCACTCGCAGCTATAGAAATCTACCACCACCGCTAACCCTCGGAGGCCAGGAGATCGCATATGAGAAGGCCGTGACCTACCTTGGATACCGGATTGACAGGATGTTGCGTATGACACGTCGACTTTGCTGTACGCAAAGTTCGAAGTGCGCGGGAAATGCTCCGCCCTGTCCTGACATCCAAGTTACCGACAAAGTCGAAGTTAACTATCTATAAAACATAAATAAGACCCCTGCTAACATACGCTGCTCCGGCCTGGTATGCACTCCTGAGCGATCATCAGAAGCGGCGACTTCAGGCCCAGCAGAGTTTGTCGTTACGAACTATAGTCGGTGCGGGTCGCTACGTCCGTAACGACGTTATAGCGGCCAACCTAAAGATGGAGAGCCTACAAGAATTCGTGGTCCAGCTGGCGCGCGCTATGTTCGACCGCGCCGACAACGGGCCACATGAACACCTCAACGGCTTCGCGCCGTTGCACTCACGGCCACCGGACGGGCGACCCTATCCAAGAGAACTCCTCCCTATATAGATAAGGGAGTCGAGTAAACCCCACAATGCCGCAGAAAGGCCAACTCCGACAAAATAATTTGTGTTAAACACAATTATTAAGACAACCTCTTTTAATGACATATTACCCGACTGAGACAAAAGTCGCCAAAACAACGCCTTTACCATTAAGGTGCCCAGGACCGGCACATTGTAGTGTGCCGTGAGGAAAATCCGGGTAAAGGGGTACACCCCGGGGCCCGAGACCTGCACGGCATTATGCCCTGCAGAGGACAACAACGACGATTGCAAATCGTTCGGGGAAGTTCGGAGAAACTTCAGGAAATGTTCGGGAAAAGTGCAAGACCAGCAGTCAATAAGAAGAAGAAAGAAAAAGTATAGGGAAGTGATAGGGAAAAGTAATTACTCTCTCACGGAACGGTTTGAAGATAATTGCTGTTTTATTCCCAAGAAATTCTCCACTTAAAGTGATACAGTCCATATCGAAGAATTAAGGCGTTGGGACCGGGACGACTTCAGAAGACCCGTAATCTCCGCCTGAACCTATTTTCTGAAGCGAGGGTGCTCGTGGGCACCTGACTGCATCGCGGCCGGAAGAGGGCGACTGGACGAGGCGTCACCGGCGACTGGGCGACGAAGCGCAGCATACATCCTGACCACCTAACGGTGCCAAACGGTCGGCCTCTGGCACAACACCTTCGGGTGGAGCAGTTCTCTCGAGCGAGACTGCGCTTGCACTACCGCTCGACTGTTTCGTCATATTCCTTGACGGGACAGTTCCTAAACCTTTCCTCCATTCCATTCCTACACGACTCCATCCCTGGACGGCTCACCTCGGTAGGCCCCGTTCAGGATTGATAGGGCTGATAGGGCTGTTAGGGTGGTAGTAAGGTTGTAGGGTTGGGAGATAAAGGGGGGTGGGGTAGTGGGGTTAGGTTGGGGTGCAGAAGAGTTGTAGGCAAGGGGTTGTAGGGACCGTAGGGACAGTTTGGGACCGTAGTCCAACAATCACCTTCCTGCAAGATGAAGAAGAGACAAGACCAGACAGGGAGAAGCGAAGGAACCAAGACAAGGACAGGGCACTCAAGAAAAGCTAAAGAGGCGGAACCATCTGGAGCGACCACAGCTACTGCTTCGAGTGGAACAACTCCTTCAAGTGGAGCCACCACCGATACGTCCACATGCACGCGGGACTCAGGGGCGTCCATGGCAACGACAAGCAACAGGACGGACACCAGTACGCAGGCCAGCACCGCACAACAATCCGTTATATCCAGGAGTGAAACGGTAGTCGAAAAAGTAGGTCAATGGACCGAAGAAGTGGCATCGTCAAGGACAGTAATCGGGCACACTAGTGACAAAGGGTCACAGAGAGGTAGTAGGTCATCGCGATCGGCGAGGCTGAAAGCCGAATTAGAGGCGCGGATTAAATTCGAACGCTCAGAGCTCGAACGAGCACAGGCAGCTGCTGCCTTAGCCAAGTCTCAATTGGAGTTGGCACGACTCAATCGAGCAGAGGAGATCGACTCGAGTGAGGATGATGAAGAGCGGAATACTCAGGTGGAACCTTTCGTAAGGAGTTGGGTTCAACAGACCATAATGAGCGCGCCGGTTAGTGTAACGCAACCCGATATTACTGATAAGGAAGCGTGTAAAGGATCACGCCGCAAAGGGGCGGAGATCGAGCGCAACCAAGGAAATGCACAGAAAACACACACGAGTGAGGTTTCAGAATTGACCGAAGCGATTGTGAGTGCAATAAAGATAGCGGGAAAAGATAAGTCTTCCCAGCTTCGTTTCCTCCAGGAATTACCGGTGTTCGATGGAGACCCGGGTGAGTGGATAGTTTTCAAAACGGTGTTTGAAGACACGAGAAGCCAATTTTCAGGGGTGCAGAATGTCGCACGCCTTAGGTGGGCATTAAAGGGCACCGCTAAGGAAGCGGTTAAGTCGTTGTTGTTTACTTTGTGTGAACCTGAAGAAATAATGTACGCTCTCGAAAGAAGATTCGGTAGGGTTCAGATGCTCATTTTAGCCGAAATCGAGAATGTAAGACGTATGCCAAGATTGGCAGAAGATTGCCGGAATATAGGATCTTTTGCAAGTCGTATTACGAACGTGGTTGCCACAATACAAGCATTGAATCAACCACAGTATTTATACTCACCGAAGTTAGTAAACCGCATAGTAGAGAAACTCGGAACTATGATTAAATTTAAATGGTTTGAATATCGAGCTCAGCATCCTTTGGAGCCAGAGTTACAGAAGATGGCCAAGTTCTTAAATTTATTGAGTGAACAATTTGGAACGTCCTTAAGCAATGAAAATGTGCCTGAAAAACGGAAGCGTCCTGAATTCAGGAAGCAAACTGTACACACCGCAAAGGGGTCTGTACGCAACCGTTTCAAGAGTGAGCGCTATGAGCGCCGAAGTAATACGAGCGAGCGTCTAGAACGCCGAAATAATAAAGGGCACAACCGACAAGTGGTTATGATAACCCAGGACAAGCCTGTAAGTCGAGTAACACATAAGTGTATTATATGTCACAAGGAGCACTCTATAGTGAGTTGTTACAAGTTTAAGGACATGAATAATCGCGAGAAATGGGAAGCGGTTAAAAAAGTGAAAGTATGTTTTCGATGTTTGTTACCTAACCATATGAGGTTAGAGTGCAAAGGGAAAAAATGTGGTGTAAAGGGATGTAGAAGGTCATATCATCGAATGCTACGCCGATACCCCAATGAAAATACCTCGCCGCAAGGGGACGAGGGGGGTAAAGAAGCTCAAATTACAACTGTTAGTACAGTGAATGCACTGGCAAGTGCATACTTAAAGATTATACCGGTCGAGTTGTATGGACCTAGAGGAAAGGTCAAGACAACAGCTCTTCTGGATGAGGGATCGACCATGACACTCATAGAGGAGTGGATGGCTCAGAAGTTAGCGCCTCGCGGACGTAAAGAAGAATTACGTATTGAAGCCGTGGGAGGTAAGCGAATTAACGGCGACAGTTCGTATCGCTTAAACGTTAAGATAAAAGGCATTTACTCGAACGACTTAGGGGAGATAAGTGTACAAACAATTAAGTCACTTAACCTTTCTCCGCAGTCAGTGAGCCGAGAATTATTGCAACGGTGTTCTCATTTGACTCCGATTAAGGACGAGTTGATGTATGAGAGGTCCAGACCTACCATATTAATTGGCCAGGACAATTGGCATCTCATAGTTACTCGTGAATTAATTTCAGGAGGTAAGAACCTACCTGTAGCATCGCTCACTAAACTTGGATGGGTTTTACATGGTCACATATCAGGTGGCATTAAACCAGTCAAGATTGTTAACCATATTTCCACGAAGAAGGAGGAAGACATGGATAAGTTGATCAAAGATTATTTTAGTTTGGAATCTCTGGGAGTGTCTGCGCGAAAGCCCGCGAACGACCCAGAAGAACGAGCTTTAAATATTTTGAGCAAAACGGTACGTCGTATACCTAATAATAGGTACGAGACTGCTTTGTTATGGCGCACAGATAATGAGTGCATGCCGTCGAATAGAGCGCAGGTTGAAAGTTGCCTGTTTAATATCGAAAAGAAGCTCGACAAAAATAGCGAGTTGAAAAAGGAATATGAGAAGCAAATTGAAAATCTCATTCATAACGGTTACGCAGAGAAAGCGAACCATATTTCCATTTCCCCAAGCACGTGGTATCTTCCTTACTTCGCAGTGACTTACCCACAAAAAAAGAAAATTAGAATAGTTTTCGACGCCGCCGCAAAGACGGGCGGACGTTGTCTAAATGATGCATTGTTAACCGGACCGGACTTATTGAAGACGTTGTTTGGAGTTCTGCTACGATTCAGAGAAGGAAGTGTGGCAGTGATGGCAGACATTAAAGAAATGTTCCCGCAAGTGAAAATCCGGGAAGAAGACAGGGATAGCCTTCGATTCTTATGGCGGCACAAGCGTGACGCGCCACCGGAAGAGTATAGAATGACGTCACTCATATTTGGAGCAGCATCATCACCATGCATCGCTATGTATGTGAAGAATAGAAATGCGCAGGACAACGCACATATCTATCCAGAAGCAGCTTCCGCTACGGAAAGCAATTTTTATATGGATGACTATCTACAGGCATTTCCCGACGTGACGACGGCCGAAAGGATAGTAAACGATATGTATGAATCACATAAACGTGCTTCTTTCCAACTGAGGGGATGGGCTAGCAACCGACCCGAAGTTTTATGTAAAATGGAAAATAAATATAAGAGCGACAGTGCTTCGTTGGGAGATAAAGAGCACACAGAGCGCACTTTAGGTTTGATTTGGAATATCAAACGTGACATAATAAGTTTCTCCATAAGTCTTCGTAACACACCGGAAGTAGTGATGGAAGGTTTACGACCGCCTACGAAGAGGGAGATAACTAGTGCTGTGATGTCGGTCTTCGATCCTTTGGGACTCGCATCACCCATAACGATTCAAGGGAAGTCGCTGATCCAGCAAGTATGGAGGATAGGCATCTCTTGGGATGAAGAAGTTTCACACGAATTACACGCCTTATTTTGTAAATAAATATTGGAAGTGAAGAAATTAGGTCATTTAGAAGTACCTAGACCCGTTGCTGAAGGCGTAGGCAAGGGAGAATTACACACCTCCACGGATGCTAGTGAAAAAGCATACGCTGCCGCGTCACGTCACCACGGACGAGATAGGAGAGAGACGGATTACGCTGATCGCCGCAAAGGCAAGAGTAGCGCCGCTGAAACCAATTTCGATTCCAAGGCTTGAATTGCAAGCAGCTCTTATAAGCAGCAGATTAGCTGCATCAGTTATTGAAGAGAGCAAGTACGAGATATCCGAGAGAGTATTTTGGACGGACTCACGTACAGTGTTAGCGTGGATTAAGTCAGATCCTCGCGCTTTTAAACCATTCGTTGCTTATCGATTGGCTGAGATCGAAGATCACAGTAAACCATGTGAATGGCGATGGGTTCCAACGTCACAAAACGTGGCAGACGACGCCACTAGAAAGTTTCCGTCCACCTTCGATATAAGTCATCGCTGGTTTTAAGGACCTGAATTCCTCAGGAAAAGTCCTGATTTATGGCCCAAACAAGTGGACACCATAAATAGCTTGGAAACAGGTGAAGAAAAATCGCCAAAAGGCGTAAATGCGCTGAGAAAGCAAGAACCGTTAAGTCTACCCGACTACGGACGATTTAGCAGCTTTAAGAAATTCCTTGGGGCAACTACACGCACCTTACAAGCGGTAGAAAAATTCAAGAGTTTAAGAAAGTCGGTTACGTGTTCCAATGAAGTTTTAGCAAAGTCGGTTAAAGGACCCGATAGCGCGTTGGACATAGCGCTCTTGAAAAAAGCTGAATTATTAATTTGGAAGTTCGTTCAAGACGAGTGTTTTCATTTGGAAATAAAATGCTTGAAAGCAGGCAAAAGCGTTGAAAGAAGTTCAAGCTTAAGTAAATTATCTATGGAAATAGGAGAAGATAACTTACTCCGTTTAAATGGGCGTTTACCTTTTAAGTCTAATTTGACCGAGGAAAGTAGGAAACCTGTCGTATTAGACGGTAAACACGAAATCGTTAAAATGATGATTAGAGAAGTTCATCATCATTTTGGACATGCCAATCACCAGACGGTGATGAATGAGGTGAACCAAAAATTTTATGTCTTGAACCTGCGTAATGTAGTACGAAGTGTGTCACATCATTGTCAATGGTGCAGGACATACAGGTCAAAACCGCAGAACGTGCCACAAGGAAATATTCCTCTGGAGAGAATAGCTCACAATGAACCACCTTTTACATGCTCAGCCGTGGATTATTTCGGACCTATGAGTGTGACTATAGGAAGGCGACACAAAAAACGTTGGGGCGTTTTATTCACGTGTCTGACCATCAGAGCAGTACACCTAGAATTAGCAGCCTCATTGACACCAGCGTCAATGATAATGGCATTGAGGCGATTTATCGCCAGAAGAGGAAAACCAGCCGTTATATACAGTGATAACGGGACAAATTTCAAAGCTGCGAATAAAGAATTATTGAAAGCATGCGAGGAATGCTATGAGGGTATGAAAAATGAGTCATTTAAAAAATATATTAAATGGAAATTTATACCTCCGGGAGCACCGCACATGGGTGGCGCCTGGGAGAGGTTAGTAAGATCAATTAAAATTGCGTTGACCCCTACGCTCAAAGAAAGGAGCCCGCGAGAGGAGGTTCTGCATACGTTGCTTTTAGAAGCAGAGCATACTGTAACTGTCTGGTAACATTCAGTGTGGATAGTCCTGAAGAGGGTTTGACACCCAATCATTTTCTTCTGGGACGCTCATGTGGTAATCGACCACCTGGATTATTTTTAGAGCAATATCTGACGGGTCAACTCAATTGGAAATCTGCACAGAGGTTAGCCGACCATTTATTTTTGGACAAGATGGCTAAAAGAATACATGCCTACTTTAATATCTCGAACAGGTAATAACGGAAAGTTTATGGAGCCTAAAGAAGGCGATATTGTCTTGATAATAGATCATTCGTTGCCACGAAATACGTGGCCGAAAGGCAAGATTAGTAGGACGCTACCGGGACCAGACGGTCACACCAGAGTGGTTGACGTCATTACAAGCACAGGTATCTTGAGGAGACCTACATCCAGAATAATAGTCCTGGTACCCGCGACGCCTCCCAAATGATGGTGCTGATGCACGGGGGGGGGGGGAAGAATGTTGGCGACGCGCCTATAAGAATATTTCAATTTATTAGTTAACCGATTACGAATAGCTTCTAAAAAGCAAATTATCAAGCAACAATATTCCGATAAGAAAATGCTTAGTTGAATCTTAAAGAAATATCGAATTAATGATATGAAGGTTCGACTCCCAGGCCGGAATAGTTTATCGTTTTCTTAGTAATATCTCTTAATAAATTCATATAGGGAATTTTTAAGATATAAATTATGTTACCGGATTTGTTCCCCGGTTGAAATCATCTTTCCAATAATGTTAATTTAAAGGAATATTAAAATAAAGTTAGAGACCAGGATTTGTTCCCCGGTCGAGATGATCGCTGTGCATAAGTAGAATTAATGGAAATTAATTGCATAATTATTGTCTTATATGAGTTTGATATGTTTTGTATGACAACAAATGCCTATTTTTTATGATTGATTTATGAAAACATTCACTTATATTGTTTGATAAGAAACATGATAACTGATAAGAATCTGATTAGAAATTGTTTTCAACGTTTGAGAATTGTGTAGAATCATTTATTCACCTAGTATTGTTGATATTAGTGTATACTAAACTTTCCATTTTTACTGATAGTCGATAGCCGTGGAAAAGTTAGTTGTTCAAATGGTGTGAGTTCATATACGCACGCTAGCCACGTACTTAGGAGGCCAAATATGTTGAAATTTAAATATTTGCAAATTTCAGCAATTTATGTAAAAGTGACTTGTAAAACATTTCAGATTGATTGTACGTGTAAAAGAGGTGAATTCTGTGTTATTTTTATGTGAAAATTCCTGTGAATAAGTGAAATAATGATAGTTTTGTATAAGAAATTTAAATGTGTTTTAATAGTGAAATGTATAGAGAAAATGTAAACTATTGTATTAGTCAAGATATGTATAATTTCAAGTGGAAAACATTGTTTTAACTTTCTATGTTAAATATTTAAGAAATTCCAACTTTGAACATGTGAGTAAAATAAGCATATTTTGTTAAATAAATAAAAGGTTTTTTGTGATATGAAAATGTAATGTATATCGTATTATAGATATTTTTTGTGCAATCTTTATAAGTAAATTGTATAAATGTATGTCTTATACAAATAAAGTTATTGAGCAAACCGTGAGAGAGTGATAGTACAAAAACAAGCGCACAAATGGCGCGGCTCACTTTCGCGTTTAGCTTCAAGGTAGTTCAGTAAATTGATTTTTCTTTCTTCTCGTTCGGGGAAGTTCGGAGAAACTTCGGGAAATGTTCGGGAAAAGTGCAAGACCAGCAGTCAATAAGAAGAAGAAAGAAAAAGTATAGGGAAGTGATAGGGAAAAGTAATTACTCTCTCACGGAACGGTTTGAAGATAATTGCTGTTTTATACCCAAGAAATTCTCCCCTTAAAGTGATACAGTCCATATCGAAGAATTAAGGCATTGGGACCGGGACGACTTCGGAAGACCCGTAATCTCCGCCTGAACCTATTTTCTGAAGAGGAAGAGGTTATCGCCCTTGTGTGTTACTCCGTTGCGGAGATCACATACGTTGTTCCCGAACCCAACGTAGGCGTTATAGGAGGCCGGATCGAGAGAAGCCTCGATTCTCCCCCTTCTGTTTCTTAGTTTAACGTTTGTCTGGTTCCTTTTCACATTGAGATAATATTTAATATTTACTACGGAAATTTCATATTGTAGATGCATTGTATGTTCATATTAATAAACCGCTGTATAATTATTTTGTGTGGTAACCGATTCAGAATATAAATAAACAATGATAATTGACATTTATTAATTGAATCCGTGCGTTAACGTATATTACGTGTTTGAAATATTGAATTGTATGTGAATCAGGAACACACTGAATAAAACACTCCAAAACAATATTTAGCTTCGATACTATTAAACTGTTTTTTGAATACATAAAACAATATCACTTTTACAATACAAGAAATAATTTTAGTTAACGTAGGTGTGTATAATAACTGGATCATAGTTTGGCTAGCGTTATTCATTTTCTTTTTTTTCTTTTTTTTTTGCTTCTATTCCTACGTCTTTGTCGTTAGCTGTATATCATGAAGAATTCACGTAATATCATGTCGTATATTTTTATATTATTAAAATTAATCATATTAGCAAAACATTCAGCTTAACAAAAAGCGTCACTAATATGCGATCGCTTGTAGGAAACCATAATCATCTGGGGAAATATAATCTCAAATGGCTTAGCAAGATCCTTCGTTATGCCGAAAATATTGCAGCATTAATTTTGAAATAAAAGATGGTAAAGTTGAGGATTAATGTTAAGGATTATGTTAGACGAAAACACGATTTCGTAAAATTTTCTCGATAGAAAAAAAATCCAAAGTTACCTCCAAAATAAACAATAAACCGCTGTTATTCATAAAATACTTTAAATAAGATCATGAAACTTTGCATAATAACTGAACTAACTATAAAGCAGTGCTTATGTTATTTACTTTTTTTTAAATACCATTATTTTCAATGTAAAAATAAATTACCTAAACTATCGGCCTTTTGAAGCGTGATTCCTGTAACACGGTCACTTGGCCTCGGCCGTTGAACAGGGAGGTTGTGTCGCTTACGATCAGAATATACATTACGCAACAGTACGACGTAAAATTAAAATGGGAAATAACCGTGATAAAAATAAGAAGCGGCTGGCTTGCGTGGCTGGCGTTAAGAAACAGGCATAAATATGATAAACCTAATGAAATAAGTGTCTAACGACCTTTCTACTTACAGTATTAGTGATTACAAACATGTCGGTACATAGCATACGACGCGCGGGCAAGTGGGGACGAAATTAGAATTTGAGCTGACTTACTCTATCCTCTTAAGAAAAACAGTCGTATCTTATTTGTGCTGACCGAACTTTTACTTAACTTCTAAAGTTTTACATTCTTTAGTGGTGTCGTTTGGTTGATACTTCATTGAATTCGTGTACTAACTGATACCCACTCGTTTTGCTGGGTGCACGATAAAATTTTAGTGCGGAACCTAGATGTAAAATATCAAAAACTTTCACATATATATTGGTTCTTCGAAGAACATTTATTTCACCACGGAATGATCTCAAATATTTCTTTGAATTCCCATTTTGCCTCACAAAACCCTAAGTACGCAACACCTCTTAAGGTATCACGAATTTTCCACCTCACGGCTGTGTTTGGGTAAATATTATAATTCCAGTCATCTGCGTGAAATAACCTCTGAGAATTGTGTGTCAGACGGACAGATAATGAAGTGATTCTAGTGTTTTGTCAAGGTCTAGTAAAAATATAATATCTATTATATCCATTTATTTTTGAATCTGTATAAGATAAAAATTATTTGAGATATTAGAAAATCATTAAAATCTGTAAAAAATCTAGTTATCGTGTTTTGTAAGGACGGTTTAATGCAACAAACAGTTATTGGCAAGTGTTCCCAGCGTTTGCAGCAATAATCATTTAAAAACAACTGTCGTAGAATGGGCACCGAGGTTGGCTGGACTTTCGGCCAAGTTGGAAGCCGTACCGAATGTAACAGTTGCCGCGGTCGTTAGTTCACTAACTCGCGCCACTTTGCTACCGCCATTAGAGCCGACTTGGCCGCTCGGCTCCTTACCGTGACGTTTCGTGCTCTCACAACTTCTTGTTTATAACGCCGGCACGGCTTGAGGGCTGTTTAGCGCGGCCGAGCTCTTTGATATTTATTTTCAACGTTCATTTTCCGTTTTAACTGTGTCCTCTTTCATGAACGTTAATTTTGATGTCGTAATAGAATATTCGGTTATAACGTGTTTAATGATAAACTCTTATAAAATGATGTTATTTTTTCTGAAAGCTTATTGCCAGTATATCGTTATAGGTTGTTAATCATAAGTGTAGCATTAGTATAATATATTTTCAATGCGCTTGTCGATTCTATTTATTAATAAAAATTGATAGTTAAAAATATGACTTAAAAAAAACTCAACTAACACCTATAGTTACGTGTTGTATATTTTCTTTTATTTATGTACGCTATGGAATATCAAGCTAAATAATAAAAATAAAGTACTTACTTATATAATCGCATTTTGTAAATACTGTAGCCTAGTTTAACTAATGTATTTTCATTCAAATATTATGTAGTAACAATTCACTATCGTCCTTAAAGTGTTGAACAAATAAGCTGAGTATACATTAGATAGAGTAAAAGTAAAAGTTCAGTAGGATCCGGTCACTCTTTGTTATTAAAATCATCGAATAAATGTAAAATTGTGTTTCTTTGTAGATAGTATGATTAAGTAAAAAGCTAATTTCCAATAAATAGTTAAAGTCCAATAAATAATTTAAATGTAACTGGAAGGTATTATGACAATGACTACTATGTAACATAAAAGATCAATAACTTAAAATAAAATAATAAAAAATTAAACATGTAAGTATTCATGCAAACTGTAATATATGTGTATTTTAGGGTAGTTAGTTTTAAGCATGGCACTACCGCAATTGTCAAATACCTACATGATTGCTATGTTGCTCACTCTCTCGCAATTAACCGCTAAGCTGAACAGACGTGTGTTATTATGCTCCCTAATAATATATATATATATATATATATATATATATATATATATATATGGTGCGGTACTACACAAACTAAAAGTGAAAATATAAAATCTTTGCCGGCAAAAGTACTTTTTCTGGCATCTAGGTTACTAGGTTCACTCTGTAATGTCTCATCCACAAAAATAAACAGCGCTGTAAAATGTGACAAAATGGTAAGTTTAAATAGCTAAAATGTCTGCTAAACGTTTACCACATTTGTTTTTCACGTTAACGAAGTACACCTAACTGATTTTGTGCACAGATACAAAATCTCTGGGAAGCTATCAACTTCGCAGAAGATATAGAGTAATATACCATATACACAGTCTATCTAGTTTAGGATATAGTATCGTAGACAAGATGACAATTACGCTCCAGATAGAATTCAAAGACAGGACCCACGATATAGTAACCAAGGACTGCCCATTAAAACATAAGGTGTGGTAACTTCAATGAAAAGTGCAAAATGTTCTGTGGTTAACTCCCCCCTCTTTTCAGCTCGAAAAATAGGAGAACGCTGAATAAGTCGACAATTAATAAACCCATTGCGTATGTAATCAGAAACCCAATATCCCTTTAGACGTCTTTTATGATTAGCTAGACAAGTAACACTCATAATACGCACAATTAAAAACACACTACGCACAATAAAAAATGAATTTGTGCCCTCAATGACATTTTGCAATGTCATTAGCATTATTAGTTTTAATATTTGTCGGTTTAAAATTTTATTATATTTACAGAGACATACACAAACACATTTTTAAGATATAGATGGACAATTGAAAAGAAATCTTAAGATGTATTTTTTATATCTTAAATTTAAAATAATAGAAATTAATATTGAGCTCATAATCTAAGCCTAGGTAGGGCCACTTAATAATGATATTGCTTAAGATAGTGGTCCGTAAAGCTGAAGAAATGTTTAGGTGTGAAATTTTCGGGAAATACTATCATCATCAACTGCCACTTTCGCATTGAACCAAGCCTCGTACTATCTAAAAACAAATAAGCTACTCTATCTTGCAAATTAAAACTAAATATCATATTTATAACTACAGTCCAAGTATCAAACAGGTGGGACGACATTGACGTTCCTGTTGTGTTTATACAGCCAAAGCCAACAGAAAAAGGTGTAATGTTAATCTGACGTACCTACATAAGAGTGGAGTGTTATACCATCTGATCTATTATTACTAGTGGTCCCTCAGTAGCCGAACTAGGTCCGTTTTTAATTAAGAGGTCGTCGCCTTTCGTCAACTTTTCCACTCGCACAAGACCATATTATAAAAAAATGTTTAAATGATAAGAAGCGTTTTTTTAAATTTTATTAATTGGCAAAATATAAATAAGTTATTATTAAAAACACATTTTTTAATGTGGCTTTATTTCATTTATATGCTGAGTTTATTAGATAAACACGAAAAGTTTTTTTTAAATCATTACTTATTTAATTAATATTATATTATAGTTCGCCCATTGATTACATTAAAAAAACGCATTTTTAAATTTCAATTTCTGCTTAAATATGGCTCTGTGCGAACTGGAAAAGTATCTAATAGGATAGCCCTTATAATTAAAAAAAAACTGTAAAACAAAACTCCGTGATGAATGGTTATAATTACAGTACCTATACTAATTGTAAATTATAAACACATAATTTTTAAATTCGTTGTTTCTTTTATGAATAATATCTACTTTGATTAGTACCTACTATTTTTTGTAAGCACATTATTTTATTAAAGGCTTCAATTCTACTGTGTTGTGTTATTTTGGTGTTTAGTTTCGCAAACATGCAAGCTATGCATAGTCTATGCATAGCTTGCATGTTGTCGTCTAAGATTCGTTTTTGATTACTTAATAATTTTATAAAAATAATAAATAATGTATAATGAGGATATACGCAGTAGAACCAGAGTGACCGACATAGCCCAACGGATTAGTAAGCTGAAGTGGTAATGGGCCGGCCATATAGCTCGAAGAACCGACAACCGTTGGGGAAAAAAGGTTCTCGAGTGGCAGCCTCGTACCGGTAGACGAATTGTAGGGCGACCCCCCACTAGATGGAGTGACGACCTGGTAAGACATGCAGAAAGTCGATGGATGCAGGTGGCTCAGGACCGTGCTTTGTGGCATACCTTGGGGGAGGCTTATGTTCAGCAGTGGACTTGTAAAGGGCTGTAATGATGATGATGATGAAGTAATTGATGAAAATCTTACTTGGAATCCACATATAAAATATATAACAGAGAAAAAACAAGAAAGTTAATCTTCGTGTTCAAAAAACTACGATACGTGGCTGATGCTACCACATTAAAAATGGTTTATAGCGCCTTTGTTGAGTCAATAATAACGTACTGTATCACATCATGGGGTGGAGCTTGTAAGACCTATCTGCTAAATCTAGAAAGAGCCCAACGAGCGATATTAAAAGTCATGACATCTAAACCTTTTAGCTATCCCACAGTAGATTTATATTCTGAATGCGATGTCCTTTCTGTCAGGCAGCTATTCATAAGGAATACAGTAATTGACCAACATCTGAAACTTGAATATGACCATAACCTCACAATAAATAGACTGAGCCATAAAATATTAAAATATACCGGTACAGAACATTTTTCATTCATAATTATAACTGTTATTTGGGTCCTATGCTACACAATAAATTAAATAAAATTCTCAACATATACCCGCATAACACTTACCAATGTAAAAATATTATAGTAAAGTGGTTAAATAAACAAACTTATGATGATACAGAAAAATTACTTGCAATAGTTAAGTAAACATATCATACGTGACTCACACATTTATTACTAACTTACACACGCACTAACATACGAGTATCCATCACACAAATACACGTACACACACCGAATAAATTTAATGTAAAGTAAAATTGACCACATAACACTCATAACATTGTTTAAAACTACTGTATTAAAAAAATTTATATAACATAAATATACTATATTTTGTAATAATTTAGCTAAAGGTCATTGTATTAAGTGGTCTTCTAACCTTATCTTTCCTAAAACTGTTAACGTTTATGGCGGTACTTACAAAAAAATAAATAATAATGGAATATCAATGTTAACTTTAGTATAAAACTAACTTTTGTTGTCGTTATTGTTATTGTGTTTTGTCTTTGGTGAATATAAGTTAAATTTAGTTATATAATATTATATTTTGTGTCATGGAGGAAGGAACTGCCATCTGTGATACAGGCTCGGCCTAGTACAGCCGGCAGTAACCGAAGTAAACAACTCTGTGCATAGCTTATTTTATTTTATTCTAAACATATTGTAAAAAAGCTTATTGTAAAGGAAAGGAATGTAATTATGCTAATAAAGTTTATTATTATTGTTACGCGCTCCAGTCGACGACACAACTACCGCCATCTAGTGTCAGGAACGAGAGCGAGGGGAGCGTTGCAGTTTATGACATCACAAATCTTTCGACCGACAGCGCCACCCGAAGAACTAGAAAATCTATACTCGAACTCTCGGTACCTTGCGCGTGTTTACTTGAACATTCCGGATATTTTGCTAATTTAAATAAATAGGTAGCGCAAGATGCGATCGAGGCAGAGTTGAACTCAGCGACACAAGCGAAGCTTCGGAGCGGAATTAAGTGAATTAGTGTGTTTAACTATTAGTGTTTTAACTTTAATTTGTGTAAAGTAAATTAAAGTGTTAATCTAGGTAATTTTATCGGCAATTTTTATTGTCACGAACCTCAAGCTCGTAACAATTGGGGTCAGAAGTGGGATAAAATAATGCCGATTTTACCTAAGGAGGAAACGGAGGGTGTCCGTACCCGAAGTCAACGCCAGCAGGAGACGGACCAGAGGAGATTTGGTGGTGCAACGCCGCAGATGTCTGAGGGCCAGCCGCCGGCCACGGAAGCCGGTCCGTCAGCAGCTTCTACGTCTGTGGCACCTGACTTAGGTGCTCTGATGGTGATGCTGCAGGAGCAGGCTTGCCGACAGGAGGAGCAGGCTCGCCGACAGGAGGAGCAGGCTCGCCGACAGGAGGAGCAGGCTCGCCGACAGGAGGAACAGGTCCGTCGGTTGGAAGAACAGCTGCGGGGCGGACAGGACGAACAGAGCCGCCGACAGGAGGAACAGGCCCATCGGTCGGAAGAGCAGATGCTCCTCATTAAGGACCTTCATGCTACCTTTAGGAAAGAGATAAAGGAGGTGAAGGATAGGGTTGCTCAACATGACAACCGCCTGTCGGAAGCTGAAACCCAAATCAAGGAAGCTAAAACCCAAATCGACCAAGTGAACAATCGGGTTGATTACGTGGTGGCTGACGTGAAGAAAACGCTGGACGACCTCAAACTGGGTGATGGAACTACAGCTCCCGCAGTAGCTACTACACCTTCGCTACGTGGGTTCAAAGTGCCACCGTTCGACGGGACTTCTTCCTGGTCAGCCTACAAAATCCAGTTCGAGGCTGTTATGAAGGCGAACGGCTGGAATAAAAATCAGGCCATGACTGCTCTCACACTAGGCCTGCGTGACCAGGCCTTAACAGTTTTGGAAGCTCTCGGTGAGGAAGTGACTTAGGAGCAACTCCTTGAGGCATTGGAGGCGAGATATGGCGACGCTCACCTGGAACACGTCTTTCGTGCGCAGCTTAAAGATCGTGTGCAGCGCATCAACGAAAACCTGCAGCAGTGGGCTCTAGAAGTGGAGAAGCTGGTGCGAAAAGCATACCGGTCTGTACCTGCGCTCATTGAAGGGAACCTGGTGCAGACATTCATCGACGGCATCCGCGACCTGGAAGTCAGAGCTGCTGTGAGGCTCGGGCACCACGAGACGCTTAAGGACGCCTTGGCCCATGCACTGGAAGTGGAAGCCGTGCGGCAGGATCATCGCTCCCATCGCGTCAGGGAGGTTGCAGCAGCTACAGTTCGCGACCGCAACAAAGGATACAGCCCAAGGTGCTATGGCTGTGGGGAAAAGGGCCATCTTCGATTCAGCTGCCCTAAGCGAACCGTGGAAAGGAGAGTCGATCGACCTCGAGAGGGTAGTGCAGCTAACGGCACCGCCTGGCGGCGACAGGATCATCGTTCACCTCACTCTAGGGAGGTTACAGCAGTTACGGTTCGCGACCACAATAGGTGCTATGGCTGTGGGGAATGGGGCCATCTTCGGTCCAGCTGCCCTAAGCACACCCTAGGAAGGGAAGCTGAACGGTCTCAGAGAAGAAGTGCGGCTAACAGCACCGCCCAGCAGCAACAGGAATACGACTTTACTATCAGACACTGCGGCGGGAAATCTCACGGCAACACAGATGCATTGTCAAGAAGACCTTGTCCTGAAGATTGCAACCATTGTGGTAGGCAAGAGAGTAAGGAAGTGGTATCCGTGAGGATGCTCAGGACAGACCACCTCAGCAACGGGTGGAAGGACAGCCTACGTCATGCACAGCAGGAAGATCCAGACATCAAGCCGATTCTGGGATGGATGAAGGCCCGTGCTACCAAGCCTAAGTGGAGGGACGTCTCAGCGATGAGTTCAACCACGAAAAGCTATTGGGCCCAATGGGACAGCTTTCTGCTTCAGGATGGAGTCCTGTGCCGTAAATGGGACAATGGTCGAAGAGACAGCTGTCGTTTGCAAATGGTTGTCCCTAAAGCTAAAGTGCCGAATGTTCTACAGCTGTGCCATAATGGTCGTTCAAGAGTCCATCTGGGAGTTAAACGAACTCTACTGAAGGTCCGAGAACAGTTTTACTGGGTCCATTATCGTGACGATGTCGAGGATTGGTGTCGTACATGTACAAGTTGTGCGGCCGTGCGGGGACCTCAGACACGTAGTAGAGGAGCATCGAAATTGTACAATGTTGGTGCACCACGGGATAGGACAGCCCTTGACATTGCGGAGCCGTTACAGAAAAGCGCAAGAGGGACTCCTAAGATTGTCCATGTGGATCGCTTGGCGCGTTACTATGGGACCGATAATGCTCTGGACGAGCATGTCTTAGGAGGGGGCAGTGTTACGCGCTCCAGTCGACGACACAACTAGCGCCATCTAGTGTCAGGAACGAGAGCGAGGGGAGCGTTGCAGTTTATGACATCACAAATCTTTCGACCGACAGCGCCACCCGAAGAACTAGAAAATCTATACTCGAACTCTCGGTACCTTGCGCGTGTTTACTTGAACATTCCGGATATTTTGCTAATTTAAACAAATAGGTGGCGCAAGATGCGATCGAGGCAGAGTTGAACTCAGCGACACAAGCGAAGCTTCGGAGCGGAATTAAGTGAATTAGTGTGTTTAATTATTAGTGTTTTAACTTTAATTTGTGTAAAGTAAATTAAAGTGTTAATCTAGGTAATTTTATCGGCAATTTTTATTGTCACGAACCTCAAGCTCGTAACATTATTATTATTTGGGTTATTAATAGAGTAATCACATCTGGTTGGGCTGGATAAATATATAAAGGGAAAAATAAATATACTTAAATATATATTTAATATACTAACATAAATAAATAAATATTACATAAATAAATAAAAGCACAACCAGATGGAAGCCCTCGGCAGGGGAGACCAAACGGCCGAGGGTTAGGAGGAAAGGGAAAGAAACCGGCGGACGATGCGGGCGGTATCGAGAAGCACCGCCTTCTGCATTTGAGCCCGGAGCGGTCCGTCACGGAGTCCCAGTCGCCTCAGATGACCCGAGAGGCTAACTGGGATTAGCCCATTCGCAGAGACGACTACAGGAATAATTTCGGTCGGCCAACCACCCCACATGTCGGTCACCTCGTGAGCCAGGTCCAGATATTTTGTTCGCTTATCTGTTTCGACTTTCACGAGGTTCTCGTCATACGGAATGGTAATGTCGACCAAAAATATCCTTGACTGTGCCCGGTCCATCAGCACAATATCAGGCTTATTTGCAAGAATAGTCCTGTCTGTGATGATGGCCCGGTCCCAGTAGAGCCTGGCGCGGTCATTTTCGAGCACGGCTTCCGGCAAGTACTTTTAATACGGCAATTTCCGGTCCACGAGACCGTATTTCAGAGCGAGCTCCTGGTGTAGAATTCTGGCTACTAGGTTGTGCCTGTGCAAGTACTCAAAGTTAGAAAGCGCCGAACAACTGGAGATGACATGCCTAAGTGACTCCCCGGGATGGCGACAAGCTCGACAGACGTCGACGGTGCCATCCTTTAGGATGTATCTCCGATAGTTGTTGGTCTTAATAACCTGATCCTGTATTGAAGCGTGCACAAAATACGTCGCAAACCGACTGTTTCATACCAGCCTCATCGATACCAATGTTCTGTGACATACCCAGGTATCGGTATGTTTCAGCCTCGGAAAGGTTCCTTAAGTTGACGGGCATAGATAAATCTATGCCCTCAGAGTTAGCAACCCTTCCCCTCTCAACATAGAGGACCGCACACTTATCCGTCCCCAGCTCCATTCCAATGGAACTGCTAAACTCACAAGTGATTTTTAGAAATTCCATAAGATGGGAGCGACTGGAGGCGAATAACTTAAGGTCATCCATATAGAAAAGGTGGGTCACTTTTGTCCCTCCTTTCCGTAGCTGAAATCCTCTCCCGGATCCCTCCGGTAAGGTACTGAGAGGGTTCAGGGAGAGGCAGAACCAGATTGGATTCAGACAATCGCCCTGGAAGATACCCCTTCTTTATATATAGATATCCCTTCCTTATGTGGTTCTCCGCAGCCATCATCCGCTCACTCAGATGACAAAGGATCGTACTCCACTGTCCTATACACTGCTCGAGGAAGTTTCTCACTGTACAGTCTATCTTGTACAGGACTCTCTTTAGCCATGTATGGGGCACCGAGTCGAATGCCTTTCTGTAGTCTATCCAGGCGGCGGGGAAGTTCCGACGGTTGCGTTTCACCACTTTGCCCATGACCGCGTCAATGAGGAGTGGTTCCTTAGTTCCACGACCACCGCCCCGACATCCATTTTGAGCGCGTGACATCACCTGATTTAGCTCCAGGTGACGAGTGATTCTCGCGCTCAAAATGAATGTCAGTGTCTTATATATGGTGGTTAGACACGTAATGGGGCGGTATTTGCTCGGGTCTGTGGCAACCTGGTCTTTAGGAACCAAATGAGTGATCCCAGTAGTGAAGAGGCTAGGGAGCGACTTCTGGTTGAGAGCCTCTTGAAACTGACGGGCGAGCACAGCGTGACACACCATGAACCCCTTCAGCCAGTAGTGATGCAGTCCGTCGAGTCCCGGACTTTTCTAGCTCGGGGCTCTACGGACCGCCTCAGCTACGTCATCCGGCGTTATGATGACGTGTCCATGAGCGTAATACTCGCACACTGACTCGCCACAACTTCCGTCCAAGGGCCCTCGCTGTGGTTTACGGGCTCTGACCACAGGCCACGCCAAAATGCGACATTGTTAGCCTGATCCGGTCCTGGG
Organism: Parnassius smintheus behrii; assembly: GCA_036936625.1. NCBI lineage: Eukaryota > Metazoa > Arthropoda > Insecta > Lepidoptera > Papilionidae > Parnassius > Parnassius smintheus. The sequence goes on from JAUPFT010000007.1 coordinate 40,588,207, forward strand.
CCCGCTCCACATACCTCTGGTCGCTCTAAACATTTGTAGAGCCTTTTCTGATCACTCTAGAAGAGACGATTCTGGTTGAACCGCCTTGACCTCTCGGTAAATCGGCGAATCCGCTTCCCCCAAGCAGCAATCTTTTGCTTCAGGTCATCTATGTGCTCCGTTAGTTTCTGCGTGATATCCGGCTGGGAAAAACAGATATTTGTCCCAGCAAACGCCATTCTAACGGTGCGCACAACCTTCGGTCTCTTATTACCCGACCTGAAGCTTATCAGTCTGCCGATAAGGGCCCTTGCCTTTGCGATACGGTCCTCAATTCTTTTTCTCCAGGCTGGGATGGCGCTACTTTGTTTAGTAGCGCGTCGAACCATGGGAAGTTTGGCGCCAATAATACGGCAAGCTGCCACTGCGGCGCCAAAAAAACTGAGTCCGTCTCGCAAAGGTCCCGGCTGGCTTCCAAATAGGTTACCAGCATTGGGTTAAGAGCCCTCACGACAGCCCGATTTCGCTTGCTTAGGGGTATGCGGGGAAGTTGCGGTGGATTTTCGAGAGGCATGCTGCGCGTTTCCAAAATCGCCTCTTCCAATATACTCCTCATTTGCTCTAGTTCGTGGAAGACCATTTCATCATCGTCTGAATCAACCACAACTGGAAGATCCATGGCAGCTTCTACGCGTGGCAGTCGCCTGAGGAGCCTCATCCCCAGCCGTAGCCAATTCATTCGATGAGGGAATGGCCTCACGTCGTAGTCGTTCGAGCTCGGCATCATCGAATATTTTCGAGCGCATGATGTACCGAACTCGGTCTGCCAGGTTTTGATCCGTGACGGGAATAGACGGCTCCAGCTCAGCAAAAAAGCAATGCATCCGAGCCCGATACGCTATCCCCGCAATTTCTTCCCCTTTCGCCCTATAGTACGATCGCAATGCGTTTGCGTTCATATCCCTTGTCCAACGCATGTGGCACACTCCACCAGCGGCGGATGCCGCTTGCCGAGTCCGAGAGGACCCTGCCGACATCAAGCCGTCTGGTGGGGATGATGGATGCGGCGGGCTGTTAGGTGATCTTGCAGCTCCTCGCGCTCGGCTGGCGGCCCGCATGTTGTCGCGTCCAGCGCCAGCTCCAAACGCGCCCCGGCGACCTCCAGGCAGCGGCCCTATACGTTTTCCAATCTTATCCATCATCCATTTTTGGGCGCCAATTAACGGGAGACGCCCAGGCCCGGCACCGTTTCATTGTATCATTGTACGGCCTTAAGCACAAACGGGCCCTCGCACCCTGAGTACTGCCGAGGCACGGCGCTCACACCTCTTGGCAAGGCGCTGACTGACTGCACCGAAGTGGCAGTTTTGTCACTTAACTGTTTTTTTTTATAGAAGAGGGAGCAAACGAGCATGCGGCTCACCTGATGTTAAGTGACTACCGCCGCCCATGATCAACTGCAACACCAGGAGAATTGCGGGTGCGTTGCCGGCCCTTTAGAAAGGAGTAAGCTCTTTTCTTGAAGGTCCCCAGGTCGTATCGGTCCGGAAAAATCGCCGGTGGTAAACTATTCCACAGAGAGGTTGTACGTGGAAGAAAACTCCTTGTGAAACGTACAGTAGTGGACCGCCAAGCATCCAGATAGTGTGGATGGTATCGGGACGTTTGCCGTGTAGTGCGTTCACGAAATTTGGCGGCTGGGATTAATCCGAACAATTCCTCAGAGCACTCCCCGTGATAGATGCGATAAAATACGCAAAGAGATGCAACATCTCTTCGCAGCGCCAGTGAATCGAGCCGATCGGAAAGCACTCGGTCGTCGACGATTCTGCGCTGGGTACGGTCAAGTGGAAGGAGCTGGTACTGGGGAGCCCCAGCCCAGAGATGGGAACAGTATTCCATGTGCGGCCGAACCTGCGCCTTGTAAAGTTGCAGGCGGTGTGCCGGCATGAAATACTGTCCCGCTCTGCTGAGCACGCCAAGCTTTTCAGAGGCCAATTTGGCCTTCCCTTCCAAGTGACCACGAAACTGCACGTCACTCGATATATCGACGCCGAGGATTCCGATACTGGCTGAGACAACAAGGGGAGTGCCTTGAAACTGAGGGGATACGACAAAGGGGTTCTTTTTAGCGGTTAACGCGCAAACTTGTGTCTTCTGGGGGTTAAACTGGACTAGATTTAGTCGCCCCCAATCCGAGACTCTGACCAGCAGAGACTCGACTTCAGACACAAGTTTGTCCCGGCACTCGGAGACGTTTTCCCGAGAAATATTGGCTCGGCCGTTGTAAAGAGCATCACCAGTGCTGTCATCTGCATAGCAATGAATGTTACGGGTATGCAACATGTCATTGATATGCAGAAGAAACAGCGTTGGCGATAGCAAGCAGCCCTGTGGAACACCAGCATTAATAGGCTTGCAATCGGAGCTTGCACCGTCTACAACGACCTTGATGCTCCGTGGTCCAATCGCACAATTTCTCGGGAAGCCCATTGGAAGGGAGCTTCGAAAGAAGCGCTTTGTGCCAAACCCGATCAAAGGCCTTCGCAATGTCCAAACTAACGGCCAATGCCTCCCCCTTGAACTCTACTGCCTCCGTCCATCTGTGAGTGAGGTAGACCAGAAGATCACCAGCTGACCGACCACGGTGAAAACCGTATTGGCGGTCACTAATCAGCTGGTGATGCTCAAGGTACCTCATGAGCTGGCAGTTTACAATGGACTCCATTGTTTTGGAGAAAAAGGAGGTGATGGCGATTGGCCGGTAGTTGGACGGGTCTATGCGGTCGCCTTTTTTAGGGATCGGGTGGACGAAAGCCGTCTTCCATGATTTTGGGACTACGCCTAGGGAGTAGGAGTACCGGAAAAGACGCGTTAAAACCGGTGCCAACTCTGTTTCGTCAGCGGGCGATGGGGTCGTCACTTCCCTACGCCTTAGAGAATTATTATTATGTGTGGGGTATCTATATAGTTTTCTCATCTGGTTGGGATGTATAAATATATAATTATAAACGAAAATGAAAAGATAAATATACATAAATATCAATAAAATAAAATAAATACAAAACTACATAAATAAATAAAAGCCCAACCAGATGGAAGCCCTCGGCAGGGGAGACCAAACGGCCAAGTGTTAGGGGGAAAGGGAAAGAAACCGGCGGACGATGCGGGCAGTATCAAGGAGCACCGCCTTCTGCATTTGAGCCCGGAGCGGTCCGTCACCCAGTCCCAGTCGCCTCAGATGACCAGAGAGGCTAACTGGGATTAGCCCATTCGCAGAGACGACTACAGGAATAATTTCGGCCGGCAGACCACCCCACATGTCGGTCACCTCGTGAGCCAGGTCCAGATATTTTGATTGCTTATCTGTTTCGGCTCTCACGAGGTTCTCGTCATACGGGATGGTAATATCGACCAAAAATATCCTTGACTGTGCCCGGTCCATTAGCACAATATCAGGCTTATTCGCAAGAATAGTCCTGTCTGTGATGATGGCCCGGTCCCAGTAGAGCCTGGCGCGGTCATTTTCGAGTACGGCTTCCGGCAAGTACTTGTAATACGGCAATTTCCGGTCTACGAAACCGTATTTCAGAGCGAGCTCCTGGTGTAGAATTTTTGCTACTAGGTTGTGCCTGTGCAAGTACTCAGAGTTAGAAAGCGCCGAACAACTGGAGATGACATGCCTGAGTGACTCCCCGGGATGGCGACAAGCTCGACAGACGTCGACGGTGCCATCTTTAGGATGTATCTCCGATAGTTGTTGGTCTTAATAACCTGATCCTGTATTGCACAGACAAAACCCTCGGTTTCCCCGAAGAGGTCACCGAAACGTAGCCAGTTGAGGGAGGCGACTGTATCTACGAGGGGCTCATGTAGAGCCTTGTAGTACCTCCCGTGGAGCTCCTTCTCCTTCCATACGGTCTCCCGGTCGGAAATGCTAAGCACTGCTGGGTCCTGCCATTGCTCGTTGGCTAAGGATAGAGGGGTAAACCCTTTATCACTAGAAATGACGTCATTATAGAATGGATCATCCGATCTCGCCAAGAAGTATTGACGGAGACTGCACACTTCGCGATTATGCATGGTGAGCGCGCTCAGAAAGCCACGCCCACCATACTTTCGCGGCAAGTACAGCCTCATTACCGACGATCTCGGATGATGCATCCTATGGGACGTCATGGTAGTGCGGACTTTTCTATCCAGGGCGTTAAGCTCAGTCTGAGTCCACCTGAGTATGCCAAAGGTATACATGAGGACAGGCATGACCCAGCAGTTATATGCGTGTGAATTATTCACACCGGACAAAAGGCTGTTAAGCACTTTGGTCAAGCGTGCATAAAACACGTCGCAAACTGTTTCATACCAGCCTCATCGATACCGATGTTCTGTGACATACCCAGATATCGGTATGTTTCAGCCTCGGAAAGGGTCCTTAAGTTGACGGGCATAGTCAAGTCTATGGCCTCAGAGTTAGCAACCCTTCCCCTTTCAACATCGAGGACCGCACACTTATCCGTCCCCAGCTCCATTTGATTGGAACTGCTAAATTCACAAGTGATGTTTAGCAGTTCCATAAGATGGGGCGACTGGAGGCGAATAACTTGAGGTCATCTATATAGAAAAGGTGGGTCACTTTTGTCCCTCCTTTCCGTAGCTGAAATCCCCTCCCGGAGCCCTCCAGTAAGGTACTGAAAGGGTTCAGAGAGAGGCAGAAACGGATTGGACTCAGACAATCGCCCTGGAGGATACCCCTTCTTATCCTTGTGTGGTTCTCCGCAGCCGTCATCCGCTCGCCCATATGACAAAGGATCGTACTCCACTGCCCCATACACTGCTCGACGAAGTCTCTAACTGTACAGTCAATCTTGTACAGCTCGGGGACCCTCTTTAGCCATGTATGGGGCACCGAGTCGAACGCCTTTCTTTAGTCTATCCAGGCGGCAGAGAAGTTCCGACGGTTGCGTTTCACCACTTTGCCTATGACCGCGTCAATGAGGAGTGGTTCCTTAGTTCCACGACCACCGCCCCGACATCCATTTTGAGCGCGTGACATCACCTGGTTTAGCTCCAGGTGACGAGTGATTCTCGCGCTCAAAATGGATGTCAGTGTCTTATATATGGTGGGTAGACACGTGATGGGGTGGTATTTGCTCGGGTCTGTGGTATCCTGATCTTTAGGAACCAAGTGAGTGATCCCAGTAGTGAAGAGGCTCGGGAGTGACTTCTGGTCGAGAGCCTCTTGAAACTGTCGGACGAGCACAGAGTGACACACTATGAACCCCTTCAGCCAGTAATGATAATTGATAATATTTTTAAATGGATTTTGCTTGAACCTATTTCCAAGTGAACATTGACCATTATATATTCCAGTACGTTATTGTGTTATAGTGTATTATATCTTACAGTGCATTTTTTTACACTTTTTTACGACCTTAGCCAGTTAGGAACGAATGCACAGTCCACCTGATGATAAGTCGTCACCCATGGATACAAGTAGCTAACTTAGAACAAAAAAGGCTACAGTTGTGTTACTTGTTAACTGTGATAAAATCTCCCCAAAATCCTCTCAGAATAGAGAGGATTTTGGAGCAAGGAGGTGTCCGCTGCGCTGCCCAAATGGGTGTTGGCAAACTTAACATATCTTCGAGATATTTTTTTTATTTATTAGACATGCAGGTTTCCTCACGACGTTCTCTTTCAACGTTGAGCACGTGTTAAATCAACACTTAAAATTGCAATTGACAATTTCATCGGTGCCGCCGAGGATCGAACCCACAATGTCCGTAATGAGAATGTAGTTATACTGGCTCGCTCTATCCTTCAGACCCCAACCAGAACAGAGTAATGCAAGCACTGCTGTTTGGCGCCGGAAATAAGTGAGAGGGTGGCGCTTTACCATGCGCACTGACAGACAGAAAGTGTCCTATCACCAGTAAAAATGTATCCCTTTTTAATATAATAAAATTAATTTTGAAGATATCACTTAAAATACATACAAAACTACATAGGTGCAGTCAAATTGTCAATATCCGTTTTTGAAGTCAGCCAGTTAGTTCTCATCCAAACGTCGATGAATTAAATTTCTTAGGCGGAATCCATTAGAGCGTAGCCGGCAAGTTGTAAAGTTTTCATCGAACCAATGAATATTCAGTAAAAGAAACTTCTGTCGCTAAATGTGAAACCTCGATGAATATTCGCGGCGACTTTTAGGTTTTTAGATTGTAAACGAAGTTTACCATGGATGTCAACTACAAATAGGGCCCTAAAAGGTGGTTGGTCATCGACACAATTGAGCGCCCGCCGCCGCCCGGGGGACAGCCCGACCCTCCATGATAATACGTAAATTACATTCGGTCGCCGTGTTTACTTCGCAGTTTATTAAGCCTTTAGAGTTCACATGCAAATTGGTCGCCACAATTGGCAATTTCACCGTACTTTTTTACAGCATGAATTGCGCATCAATAGTTATTTTTCATAGGAAATTGAAAACTCCAACAAAAGTTTAAATATAGACTGTATACGTCACAAGTAAGGGCATAGGCCTACTCTCATTTCTGAGAGGGTTATGGACCGATTAGGATTAGATCATTACTACCAAGCACGTAAATCAACATTTATAATTGCAATTAGTTAACAATTTTATTAGAACCGCATCTCGATAAATAAATCACTACGACCCGCCTCTGGGATATTCTATGGGGTAGGCTTATGTTCAACAGTGAACTTTGATAGACTAATACATTAACAGCATAAAGCAATATACTAGAATACACATACATATAAGCAATAAAATAAACGTACAATTGAAAGGAATCACTGTTAATAATTATTTTAATCTTTTGGGTGGTTTAGGGAATATCACAAGTTCAAGATTTAAGTATATAATATAAATGTCTTTTTATTAGGTTATATAAAAAATTTGTTGCAAGAAATCCGTGAACACAACCTGAAAAAATATATCAGTTAAATGCTGTAAGTAAACATTTCTCGTTTTTTTTTTACCTGCTTAAAAATTAGTTCTTATTATGTTTCTATTTTTGTGCCTGAATAAGTATAGCTTATTTCAGCTTCAACATATATTTATGTAGCACTATCAACCGAAGTTATTTCTAATTGCATCAAAAATATGGCCGAGAAACTAATACCTAAGTCATCACACATTTCATGAACAAGCGCCGTTGGTAGCAGAGTTCCGAGGGCTACCTCACATTGCTGTTGCACGGTAAGAGTTAAACTTCCTCTTATGCATAATCGCATTAAAGTATTCATAGACTGGTACGAGTTGCTCTTGTAACAAAATCAAATTGCATTTTTTTTAAATGATCACCAATATCCTTTTATAGCTTTATAAGCATTGCTTGCTTATAAATACTCTAAGAAAAAACTATATATTATACTGTATATTCTAAGGTTTTTTTGACGTGACAACGTCTTATAAATTGGTTTGCCGGGTGACACTTCAAGAAACTGCGTTACGCTCCGCTCACGTTATGCGCTCACAATGAGAGCGAGTGAGAGGCACGCGTCCCTTCCACTCGGGCATGGTTAGCTCGCCTAAGAGCGAGAGAGACAGACATAAAAAGTGTTATTTCATCCTTCTTCCTACTATACGAATGAATATTCACATTAAAATTATTTTACCACTCAAAGTCGTTGTCACGTAAAACTTTCGCCCGTATACCGACTTTACAGGCAACCAATTATTTTTTTTTATAGAATTAGAGTGATATGTAAGCATATAACCCACCTAATGGTAAGTGGGTAATGTACCTATAAACACCTACATATATCGTCGATTGGGAGAATTAAAACGAAGATACCTTATCGCCTCTGAAACTTACACCCGCAGTAAACTCACACGGATGTAATAAATGATGTAAACAAAGTGTGTATAATGCATCAGAAACCGTAAAATTATAAGTCTAATTGTAAGTAAGTAATTAAATAAATATATTTATTTAATCACCAGAGCAATTCGATAAAAATAAATAGAAATGGCATATAAGTAAGCAATGTTCTACAGACTACGGATTTCAATCACGGCAACCAGTCCCAACGGAGACTGCCATCGGTGCAGGACAGGATTATAGTGCCCAAGTGTATGCGCAAGCACAGGTGTGTCTATCACCTCCCCTCTAATATGTAGTGACGACTCTCCGATCGTGACGGCAATCCGACACGATCGCAGATAGATCAGTGTCAATAGTTTTCGTGTCCTTTTCGAGGCACGGGGGTGAAGCATCGCCAATTTACTGACTCCGGGCGGCCCCTGAGAATTATTTAACAGAAAACCTCATAACTGATTTTAGGCCTGACCCGAGATTAGAACTAGCGACTACTATGATCAGCAGCCCTCACGACTACTAGACCTACGAGTAATAACATATGAGATATATGACGTGAATGTCACGTGACTTGATTTTATTTAATTTTACAGTTTTTTATAAGTGTTGTGTATAATGACTGTACCAACCCCGCAGATATATCAACCCTATCTGGGGAACTAATTTTTATATCTATCGGAGCGGAGGGCGAGTGACATGAAGGCGCCTCCCAGCGAGATAGCGTACGCCGGGAAGTGTAGCGAGGTGCACTACAGCCCGTCTGCAAATATCGTTCCGTAATAGTCATCAGCAAAGCGGCCCCGACAATATTAAGATAAGATTTCAAAGCGATGCATTTCTAAATTGCTTCTGCTATTATTCACTTGGAAATGCATTTTTCATCGTTGCTGTAGTGTACAACTTCCCTAATGTTTAATGCAGCCTACTGGGAACTGGCGCTTCTTTGTTAATTAAATATATGTACTGATACACCTACATATACAGATGAGTTTGTTGTAAGTTCGTTTTGTTGAGCTAAATTGCAAAGAATAACATAATCATACCAGATGAACGCCTGGTCTATGATTAACTATAACTCTCTTTCAATTGAAAATAAACCTTGTAAACGCATTCCTATAAATATTAATTTATTTGAAATTGTGTAAATTATAATAATATTTTAATTAAATTGTTGTTTACACAATTTCGGACTTCCGACATTTTTATAAAATAACTAAATAACCTCAGTGTTTGTTTACTAGAGTAAAGCGAACAATAACGGCATCGGCGATGTGTTTTAATTTGTTACATAATCGAAGGAAATGTTCATTATTTTCACATTTTAAAGTATATTATTTCCCTTTTTTCAGATATCAGTTTTTTTCATAATAAGGGGAATTATATTATTATATTATACAAATTATATTATACAAACATGGCATCAGTTGTCTGATGTTAAGTAGCTTTTGCAGCACTCGATATCCTCCAAACAAGTTCAAACATAAGGCTTCGCCCATTGTAGAAACGATTTACTTACCTTAATCGTCACGCTTGTCAGGTGGATCAGCACCAGACATTTCGCTGCTTTTCTTCGCCAGATATTTTGCGGCAGGCGTTAATGAGATGGTTATACGATAGATAATGACCTATATAGACCTTAGCTAGATGTTCATAAGACCTTTTTGGCATATCCCGTAGACGCCTATGAGGACATATTGGGAAAGGTTACTAAAATATTCGAACAAAAAAAAAATTAAAAAACTTTTTTCATGCAATAAGGGTGACAAACGTGCATATATATTCAACTTGATGATAAATGGATACTATGGCGCAAAGAATAAAGAATCAAATACAGATACGTTACTACCCCTGAGTACAAAGATGAAGTGCAAAAGAAACTCAGAGTAATTCCAGCATAGAATTCTTCAGGATTATTGGATGAATCCAGAATTATTTGGTGCTCTGCTGCAGAAATGACTACTAGAGTCATACCGCCACGTGCTCCACATTTTGACGTTTAACGTTTGTTAGTTTAATTCATATGTAGGGAAGTAAATAAAAAAATATGACCCTTAAATATGTTAAAATACTACTTATACATATACTAGCTGATACCCACTCGCTTCGCTGGGTGCACGATAATATTTTATTGCAGAACCCAGGTGTAAAATATCAAGGAATTTTATTTTAGAAAGGATTATCGTCGAATCCGTTCTTACTGAGAATGAAACTGCACTAAATTTCAAGTCAATCGGGTGTACAATTTTAGAGATATCATGATGAGTCAGTCAGTCAGTCAGTTGTATTTCGATATACGTATATTTCTTTTCAACTTGAATAACAAACACTCATTTCAGTTACATTAGTTGTCAGTTACACAGATCGTTAATTTTTGAGTGGAGATGCTCAGCTGTAGACATAACTAACTAGTAGTTTTAGCACCGGTAGGTGCTCTACACATGCACGTTTATCCGTTGTTAAGCATCTCAAAGTGGAGCACCAGGCGGTAAGTCTGGTCTGTTGGCCAGGTAATGAAATTGTTTCATTTTATTAACTAACATTTTTTATATAAAATTTAACTAAGCCCACTTAGAGTCCACCTGATGGTAAGTGGTTTCTGCAGTCGATTGAAACTTGCAAACAATTTCATACAAAGTAGACTGCAGATACTTTGTCCCCCACCCTCTACCCCCAGCGGATTAAAATAAAGTTACAGCCTATAATATATGTCCCACTATTGGGCCCGGGCCTCCACTCACTTCTAAGAGGGTTTTAGGGCAAGGTAGTGTGTACCGCAGAGCCCTACTGCGTGTTGGCGGACTCCACATGTCTTAGAAATATTTTTTTTAATTTCTCAGGCATGCCGGTTTCCTCACGATGTTTGACCCCATTTCATTTACTGTCTCACAGCCTGTAATTATACCAGCTCTCCACACCCTTACGATCGGAACACACCTGTGTAAGCACTGCTATTTGACGGTAGAAATGAGTAAGAAGGTGACTCCTATCTAAAAGAGCTAATGGGCAGAAACGGAGACCACCTAATAAAGTGTATAGTAAAATCGGTTGGTGAATATCTTAGAGAAAATTTTTAAGCGTATCGATTATGACAAATCGTTATCTTCTTTTCTGTGCAACGGGCGTACTGTATATTCAGTAGGGAGCTGATACAGGCTGATTACGAGTGATCAAAGTGCACTTACCGGATTCGGTTGGGGACAAGCAGTTCGGCGATGTCTCGTCCGAGACGCGAGTAGGCCGACTCGACGATGAAGAGTAGACGAGGAGGCGCGCGTCCGACGTGTGGTCGCGTGCGTGCTGCTGCTGCGACGCGAGCAGCGAACACTGCGACAATGGACGCGGTACACGGTCTCGCCACACCAAACTGTATGACAAACATTTTTTTATTACAAAAAAGAATGATGTAATGCCTTATAGCTTGGTGTAGCAAATCAGTGAGCACAAAGAGAATGATGTAATGCCTTATATCTTGGTGTAGCAAATCAGTGAGCACAAAGAGTATGATGTACTGCCTTATAGCTTGGTGTAGCAAATCAGTGAGCACAAAGAGAATGATGTAATGCCTTATAGCTTGGTGTAGCAAATCAGTGAGCACAAAGAGAATGATGTAATGTCTTATAGCTTGGTGTAGCAAATCAGTGAGCACAAAGAGAACACTTTGCAGACATGCGTGCTGCCGCCCATTACCAGTCTATGGAAATTACCTTCAAAATTTTAAAATGCACCTTGATTCGTCAGTCGCCAGAGACACGTTTATTCAGATTTTGGCATTTTACAGACGTTATAAGTCCCCCTTAGACTCTTATCATCTAAATCCATCAATTTCTTTCAGCCCTACTATACACATTTCATCGTTCTTCCTAATACATATTAAGGGAGCGCGCGCACTACATTATGTAATATTTACTGTGTGGAGTATATTTTTTTAGCGTCGGTCGGCAGGCGTAATTACCCTCTGTTCTGTTCCTCATAAGAAAAAACTTGACATTTATTCATATTTGAAACTCTTTTCTTAGGAAAAAATCAAAACCGTCAAGTTCTTATTTCAATTTTTCGATATTTTTCAATAATGTAGTGTAGAAATATCGATAGTGAAGTAAGTATTTGACCCATAAATATGTATGGCTTTCCATAAGTTTTAAGAAATGCCTCTTACAGAGAAAAATACCTATGCTTGTATAATGTTTTCACTTACATATATTTACATAACAATCACTTTTCTGCTCCACTCTCTCACAGAATACCAGCGTAAAATAGTAGCTTAATGCTGCTGTGTTTCGTATGGTGAGAGTAAAGAACCGGAGACCGTTTTTACTGGAAACGAGGCATCCCATCTTAGTCCTCACGGGTGACAACGCATCTGCATTTTGATTCGTAATCGAGGATAGATTTAGTTGTCTGTGGACCACAACAACCACTTACCATCAGGTGGACTGTGTGCTCGTTTGTTACCCCATCCTATAACAAAAATTTGTCAACCCAGTTAAATAAAATATCATTATACAGTAATTTTAGTCCTGTCTTCTTAAGGTAGTCCTTTGGAAATAAATAAATCCTTTTCTGCCTAAGTGTTCATCAGGGTAGCATCCCTGTCACTTATTTCTGTCATCAAAATCATTGTTGACACTGCTGCTCTCCGGTCTGAGGAGTATAGAGAGTCAATGTAATTACTGGCTGTGACGCATTCCAGCTTAGTCTTCACAGGTGACTTGATGATCTTGATCTGCAGCTATCATTGTGTGAAGTTGGCTGCAGATGTTCATGAATTGCGACTGCAATAGCTACTTATCACCAGGTGGATTGCAAATTTGTCACTTCTGTTTTATTTCAAAAAAAATGCTCCAATCAAACAGCTCTTAAATAAATAAATTCATAATCTTTAAGACAACTACATTATTACGTAGTGTATTCGCAGCTTAAATATTATATCTTACATAGTACAAACTCGTGTTTTTTAATACTATAAAAGATAGATAGCAATGGCGAGTCAACGAAATCCAACTTTAGGAAACAACCAAAAAAGTAAAAAAGTAGGACGCCGGATACAAACATTTCATCTTTCTATATAACAGAAAATTCAACAAAGCAATACTAAAATTTCTACGAGGCCGTTCCATAAAATATAATGGTTGTCGGCGAGTATTCCTCTATTCAAAACTACTTTGTACAAGCGGAGGATAATAGTGACGCAGCAGTTTTTGTTTCTGTCAACTTATAAAACTATCATATTCATCAAACCAGGGGATACACCGCCCCTTCCTTTGTAATTATAATATGGTAACTACACCAACACCCGTAGGTAGGTAATGAATATCTAGACTGACGACGGCAAAAGGGGTCAAAAACAGCAAGACTGTTAAAAGCCCACTTGCCAAGGCGATTATTTGAAATCCTGCCTACTATGTGGGAGGCACATGTCCAGGAGTAGACATTTACGAGCTTATATATATTAAAAATAACATTTTCTGTAACATTATGATGAACCCTAAATTAGACATAGTTGTTTTTTTATTTTTATGTAAAATAAAGATAGTAATATAGATTAAAGTATGTAGTTACCATTTAAATGAAGTGGCCACTTTAAATAAAAATGTAAACCTACTAAATTGTGTTTTATACATGTTAGAGCCACGCAGCAGCTATGTATATTATGGTTTTAGTACGAATGGGTCTGCTTGACCGGGGTAGGACCACGCTTTCACAGAATGCCAGCGTAAAATAGCAGCTTAATGTTGCTGCGTTTCATGTGGTTAGTATATAGAACTAAAGATCCGTTTTACTGGAATCGAGGCATTCCATCTTAGTACTCAGGGGTGATAACGCATCTGTATTTTATCGTAATTCCTAATCGAGGCTAAATTTAGTTATCTATGGGCCACAGCATACACTTACCATCAGGTGGACTGTGTGCTCGTTTGCGACCCTCATTCTATAAAAAAAAACACGGTCAATGATTCATGGTAAAAACTTTTTTTAAAAAAACACCACAGAAAATTATGACATTCTATTGTTTGGCTTGCAATTGTGGTTACATTCCATTTACATATAACTAAAAAGTTAAACATTAAGAGGAAGCGAAAAATTCAGAAAAGAAAGTTTAGAGTATTGAAAGATACGATACCTATTTTATTACAAATATACACGCTAGCACAAAGGCAGATGATATAATAAATTATATTAAAATGTAAACAAACAACGCCTTTTTTTGTGTAGGTAACATTAATATGCAAATATTTCGCCTAGTGGAATAATTTTTAGGGGTTTCGTACATTTTAACTATCGAGCAAACGGACTGTTTATAAAGGCGGCAATTTAAGTAAACTAAAGGCTCTAATCATTTACTAGACCCATTTTTAGTACAGGAATTCGTCTGGGTAGGTATAGTTCATTTCAAATAGCATGGCAGGATTGTACTTGAAGCGGTCATTAGGCGATAATAAAAGAAGTGGTATTTACAACCGATACCTGGGAAGACCTTATCCTGACGTGGTATTTTTGTGGCAGCAAACAAGTTTTGATGCTTTTGTTAAATTGAATTATTATATTATTAAAAAAACATTTGAAAAGCTCTAGTGCAGACTACCATGAAGATATGGATTCTGGATTATTCGAGAAATGGTTCACTGATCAGCTTTTGCCTAATATTCCCAGTAGCAGTGTGATTGTTATAGATAACGCATCATACCACAGCCGACAAATAGAAAAAATTCCCAGCACAAACACTAGGAAAAGTGACATAATAAGTTTTTTAAGAAGTCATAACATTTCTGTGCCAGAGAAATCAACAATTAAAAGTTTGTTGGAAGTCGTCAAAAACAATTATTTTGAAAAAAAATATGTGGTCGATGAATTAGCACAAGAGGCTGGTCATAAGATAATGAGACTCCCACCCTATTATTGTATATTGAACCCAATTGAGTTAATGTGGAGTCAAATAAAAAAAAACTGTCTGTAAGTCAAACGTTACGCCTACAATAGGGGAAAATGTAATCCAAAGTGTACGAAACGTAATAAATTCTACAAATCCCATTTTTTGGAAGAATGTTTGTGACCATGTCATAAGAGTGGAAAACGAATTTTCGAGGGATCGGATACAACCATTTATAATAAATACGTGTGAGGACACAGATACCGATGAATGTTCTTCAGAGTGATTGATTAAACAAAATATTAACAAGTTGTTATAAGTATTCAAAATAGTTAAGTCAAAAGTAATAAAGTTTGTTTATCTATAATTTAATTTGTTTTAATGTTCAAGTACCAAAATTCGTCATTCCAGCTATACTGGTTCAGTATTATCAACAGATGCTTAACTTCAAGTGTTAAAGCAATAAAATAATCACACAACAATAGATTAACATTACAGCTGTAATTGCTAAGTCTCAAGTGGAATCCTGCCACCCTATTTGAAATGAACTATACCACCCTGTTACCTATGTCTGCCGCCAAACAGCTGCGCTTGCACTACTGGGTGTCGGTCTGAGAGAGACAGCTGCGCTTGCACTGAAGGGTTGAGAGAGACAGCATATTTAGCCTTCAGACAGGTGACAACGCGTCTGTTGCCTTTTTTGTTTAAAGTTGATAGCAGATGTTTGTGGACTGCAGCCACTTACCAACAGGTGGACTGTAAGAGCATTTCCACTTCAACTCTATTAAAAAAAAACTGCTCTCATTTACATTACTATCTATATGTAATTTTTGTATATTTTTTATCTGTTAAGATTTTTCATGAATTACACACAAAGCAACCTCATACTAAATATTACGTAATTATGTTGAGCACATATATTATATTAATTAAATAGACATTTCAAGACAAATTTTTAACCGTTTTTTATAATTACAGAGCGGTAGATTATCTTTTAAATTGAATGGCAGGCAATTTACAAGTGTAGGTACTATTTGTGTTGTTTATTTCGTTTACCAAAATAATTAATTACTTTAGGAGTTACTAAAAGAGAAGAAATGAAATTAAATTAAATAAATGATTTTACTCAATACAGATTATGGTGTGATACTTATTGAAAGTAATTTTTTTATTTAGCGGATAGGTATTAGAATACATAAGCATCGTCTGCCTAGCAGTGGAACGTTTATAAACTGTACCTAACTATAATTTTACCACGCAAATTATGCCGCGAGTACATTAACGATCAATTGGAACAAAAATGCGTAAGTTCATAAATGAATATCATTTTTTATTTAATTATTCGCTGCTGCAAAATAGGCAAGCAAGTTAATATTTCAATTCTCTAATCATTTACTTTAGTTTCCAGCATTCACGGATAAAGAGCTAAATTCACTCCGAAACAGGTTATGGCACAATACAAAGATTCTTGTAGAATTAGTGTTACGGCCATTATACCTACATTGGAAATGGTTCATATCATCTGATTTTCCCTAGTAGAACTTTTTAATTTCGATAATTTGGCATATATATCTATTTCTCCAAGATCATGATTCTCACTAAAATTATTTGTAATTAACTTATTCACTGAGGAAAAGAAATGAAAAGTCTTTTGTTGTTACAATAAAAAAACAGCCAAGTACTAGTCAGGTCTAGCTCTTAAAGGGTACCGAACAGATTTTGACCAATTAACTTTTTTAACTAGTTTAGTTTTTGAGATAGATTATGTAACAAACGGTCTAAAACTGCCAACTTAGTCAGCCCATTTCCTTGAAGATAAAAGAGAATTATACTCTACTTAATGAGTTCTAGACAATGACAACTGTTGTAAAAAAGAAACTATTTACATCTGTTTTTTCATGCAGAAACCCCTTAATCAAATAGTTCAATCAATTTTGACATATGCAATGAAGCTACGTGCATACAGATCACATAGTTACATTAATAGGGCTCCGTTTTACCTTTTGGATACAGACCCCAAAAATTATACTTCCAAACATTTAAATTATATTGATTGATATCAATTAAAATACAAAGAAATTGATTACCAAGAAACGGAGATCCGCTCTATTCGAGCAGAATCAATCAAAACCTGCCAAAGTTAAGACTATGTTTTAACTTAGAAGGCCACATCAAAGCATATTAAAGGCTTATCTCAATGGCGTTTAAATAAAAGCGGAATCCCTGAAATTTTTATTTGTATGTGTCGAGTATAGTACAGAGAGTATATATAACCGTGGCTCTGGTTAAGATTTGTGATCGGACGGGGCT
Organism: Parnassius smintheus behrii; assembly: GCA_036936625.1. Classification (NCBI taxonomy): domain Eukaryota; kingdom Metazoa; phylum Arthropoda; class Insecta; order Lepidoptera; family Papilionidae; genus Parnassius; species Parnassius smintheus. Next base: position 40,605,208 of record JAUPFT010000007.1, read on the forward strand.
TTCATTAAAGCAAAAACTTTAATGAAAGTCCCGTCCGATCCGAGCGGGAAACTTTAACGACGAGCTGAAAACAATAACTCGCCCAAAATACTTCTATTAGCTACCTCCTGCAGGAATACGTATCAATGAACTAACAGTGGTCTGAGTGGTGTTTTGATAGAAACGAAAGGGTGTAAAATTAGTTTTTATTAGGAATAATTTAGGTGGGATTTAATCATATATAATAAATACATTTGACGCTCGTTAAATTCTTCAGATTATGATGGTAATAAGTTAGTGATACTCGCTTTCAAATGAAGGAGCGAGTGATTTGATAAATAGCATCATAAAATTATTTTTAACGACTAATGAGCTATGAGTTTATAAAACAATAGCCGTTCGAATCAAGAAATGCGTTAGCGAAGCAGCATCCATTAATTAGTCAGAACACAAGTTTCGCTATAAATTGGAGCAAGTCGGCAAAACTCCCTCTCGCCGCTCATCGGCCCGTTGAAAATTTAAGGCGATAAAATAAATTATTATCGCCGTAGCTACACGACATCCGCCCTAATTATATAAAATCACGTTATGAATGACTATGAAATATTCGCCTCTTCGTTCTAATTTAGCCTTGAAAACCTGCCAAACAAAGGACGGCGAGGACGCTCGACGAAAAGTTAAACGTTTTTAATTCTTTCGCTAGGCAATTTCCGATATTAACGGCTAACTTTATGCACAATAAATCTTTTCCGGCATTCGAAAAAAAGGTTTTTGTAGCTTCACCGAGCGTTACTTATGAAGCTCTCTTCGTGGTTTATAGTACACGTTTCGATGCGCGCGAGAGAGGATCCGAAAAATTGGAGTATCTCGTGCACTTCCTTTGAGCAGCACAAAGGAAGATAGGGGTACACACTTACTGTAAATGTCTTTAAATTTTAAACTGTATTTTACAAAACACGTAATTTAGTGGGAACAATAAAACTATAAAGCTTTTGCAGTTAATATCTTTAACTTCAATGTTCGCCTGTTTTCCTTTTAGTTTTGGCGGCTCCAACTGACAAATCTCAGTTTTTTTATATTTTAATTGTTAGTAGAAAGACGCTGCTACTCATCTCCTCTGGGTTGTTTGTCCTGTGGCTTCTTACAACAAAATCATACACGGGAAGATATGGGGTAGTGGATATTATACTGCCAATATACTGTGGACTTAAGTAAAACAAAGGAATTATGACGCACGCCTGTGTCTCGGAAGTTATTTGTGCGAACGTCAGTAATTAAGCAATTTTCATTTTTGATGAACGGGATTTGTTTTGCTAACTAACGTTGTGCGCAATCTGTTGCAGCATATTAATCTGTATATGCACTACGGGGATTAAAAACTTTAACTAACAAGTAATTGTTAATGTTTTTATTATTTTTTTAAGGTGGCATTGCAAACTAGATTTTCACGTAAGTACAATTTTTTTTAACATAACACAATATGTTGTTATTGGGTTTGTTTTAATTTTTTATTCATATTTATATTGGTTTTGTGTTAAAAACATATTGCGCAAATCGTTACAGTCTTGAATTCTTATATTTACGCGAACACTACACATTGAAATAATACTAGGTTTTACGGAATTTATCGCGTATATTTAACTTTTTAATACCCGACGTTTCGAGAGCTTTACAGCACCTACGGTCACGGGAAGGACTGAGATGTTTAACGTCCAGATGTCATAGTTAACCGCGGTTACCATAGATTAGATAGTATAGATCGGAACAAAAGTTAAATTTTAATCTATGGTAACCGCGGTTAACTATGACATCTGGACGTTAAACATCTCAGTCCTTCCCGTGACCATGGGTGCTGTAAAGCTCTCGAAACGTCGGGTATTAAAAAGTTAAATATACGCGATAAATTCCGTAAAACCTAGTATTATTTCAACGTTACAGTCTTGTTGCTTATCTGTACGAAAGTAAACTAAACATGTAACATACCAATATTATAAGCAATATTAAAGAGGATTGTGAAGCTGTAAATTTTCATAAAAAATCTATAACGGTTTTTCACCCGTAAAAATAGTACAATTTTCATAATTTTTGGAAATGTTGTAGATATACTTAATGAAAAAATAGGTCCATACGTTTTAATTTTAAATAAATATTGCGAATTTTATGAGTTATTAACATCTAAATATCTACATTTTTGACTTAAAAACTTCCTTGAGTTTTATTTTAAATTAAACTAAATGCTTAAAAAGAAAAACGTAGAGAGTTAGAATTAGGTACACTGAATGTAATGAAATTAAAACTTTCTCATTTTGTAAAAATTTAGGGGGGTGTAAAAGTTATCCCCGAAGCAATATCTAAAAAAGAAATCTAGGCAATTGCTTCCAGTACCTGTAACTCTCTCTATCGCACGATACGGCGACACGAAGCGAGCGGTATTAAACAGATAGATTTTTGGAAAATACTTACTCGCGCCAAATATCGCCATTTCACAAACCTCTTAAATGAATTGCTGAAAAATTAAGCCTGTGACATAGCCTAAGATGTTTGGAAAGTGAGGCTTAATGAGTAACGTACCGATAAAATGAATGACACCCTGCATTAAGTGCCTGGCACGAACACGTGAAAGATCAAGCTAAGTGAGGAATTTTGCGAGTGATCTATGTGTAGCCATGGCTGCATCAGACTTACGGTATAAATGATGACACTCTTGGTATTATGATTTTAAATTATCAAATATATACTCGTACAATTTCGCTGTTCTGATCAATAACATCGACTCCGTATAACAAAACTATAAATATAGGTACATACTTAATATAGTTATTCTGTCATTCAAATGTCTACAAAACATCATACATTTTGGCGTTCAAACAAAATTTATACCTCTGTTGTAAACATATCGTAGAAGCCAAATAATTTCCAAACTAAGTGCAGAGGAATTCGAAACATTTTCCGCTCTCAATAAAGACATTGATAACCATGTAGTAAGTCAATATTTATATCAGAGTTAGCAGCTAACTATTTACTACATAAAGCACTTCATTTATGCAAGGTTTTGGTACATTAATTATGTTGCCTGAAATGCATTAAATCGCTGTCGAAATCACCTAAATAGGGTATTGTTTTACACGTCGTGCAGTAACAATGTCCTCACTAATCTCGATGCAGTAACTTTCGGAACTGGCCGAAAGCGATAATTATATTATATTATTAATTTTCAATGCCTACGAGTTTACTCTCGATTGTCAGCAAGTAATTGGATTTTATGCGAATAGCATATATTTCAGCTACAGTTATGAATTATTATATTATGTATAGAGAGTATAATATCTACCATATTCCCTTTTAATAATTAAAACTGTTTTTTAACCTTTAATTTTTTTTTATTTAAGTGCATAATTTATTTGAATAGTTTTTATTTGCATTGTATTGATTGGACGATATTTGTATTCCAAATTAATCCGAAATTGCACGACTCAATCTGTGAATGTTATGTACACCTGTAGTGATATACATATCAGAGTATAGAAATGTGTATGTTTTCGTGATTATCATATATGTGTGTGGCCGTGGAAGGAAAAGGGGAGATCTCCCGCCGGGCAAGGTGTTGTCTGCCCGGAGAGCGGCCAACACTACATGTGATAGTTCAGAGATGTTATATATACTGTTTATGATTCGGAATTTTGATAGCGTGATTTAGGCTTCTGTGTGTTTCGCTTGCGGCGCTACGACAGCGCCGCCACATCACCATCCTCCTGCTCAGACCGGAGGTCGATATTGCAGCCTCGTTGCTGACGAATGTGCAAGTACCAGGAGATTGCCTTGTAGTTTGCGATGAGTCGAGAAGAAGGCAAAAAATCTGCGAGTGTGCTGTGAAGCAGAGGCAAGCAGTAAGGCTCAGAGCAGTGCCGAACACTGTATAGCGCAGAGAGTAGCTTGAAGGAATAGGAAGTATTATTATTTCAGTGCTACGATGAACCTTGTGAAGCTAGATGGCTTGCAGCATTTGAAGACTACAGACTATATCTGCTCGGTAGCGAATGGGTGGGGTATTTTTATGACGATGATGAAGCCTGAAGTTTCCGAAGGTGTTGGTTGCGTGTTCAGTTCACGTCGGGTGGTCACCAAATTGTCCGTGGAAGGAAAAGGGGAGATCTCCCGCTGGGCAAGGTGTTCGGCCCGGAGAGCGGCCAACACTCCGTATGATAGTTCGGAGATGTTCTATATATACTGTTTACGATTCGGAATTTTGATAGCGTGATTTAGGCTTCGGTGTGTTTCGCTTGCGGCGCGACGACAGTGCCACCATATGTGTATTGTAAGTGTACATGTTAAATAAAATAAAATAAAATAAAATATTGAAGTATATTTACGACATTTATTAAAATTTACAGTTTTGTCACAAACTTAAAATAGCTGTCCATTTATTGCTCGCTTCACAAAATTGAAGAGACAACTAAACTAACAGTTCAGCTGATGGCAAGAGAAACTTTTTATTCAATGTAGATTACATAATTCTTATTGAAAGTCATTTTTTTTAATTTACCACTGGTTCAGAAAAAAACATCTGTCCTAAAAAAAACCAACAGGAAAAAAAAATAAAAGCTTACAATTATGTTTGTTAAAATTAACAGCACAAAACTATTCAAAAATAGCTAAGTAGAGATCACTCTCCCCAGGGGTTATTATTGCGTCCTTACATATGAAATTAGCGTTTTGTCGTACTGACCACTTTGATCTGAAATATCTCTTCTTTGGTTAAGAATTCCAAATTCAAATTTATAAATTCATTTAGCTGGTACATTTAAGTTTTGAAAAATGCCATTCATTTGTTTTCTCATTATTTTCTTCTTTGACGTCGCTTAATACCGCACAATAGAAAACACGGAATACCGGTATATTTACGAGTACGAGTTCTACCGTGGCACCAGTGCTGCAGAAAACAGCTCGAAGGATTAATGATGTGTACGGCGCTGATGTCGCAAAAGAAAGCACGGTATGTTTTTGGTTCCAACGTTTTCGTTCTGGAAATTTTGACCTTCAAAACAAACCTCGTGGATGGCCAAAGATCAAATTGAAAAATGAAGAATTAAAGGCTAATGTGGAAGCGGATACATCACAAAGCATTTCAGAAATTGCAGCAGGCTTCGAGGTAAGTGATAAAACTGTAATCCTCTTGATCGGGATCGGGAAAGTACAAAAACTTGAACGACCTCATGAATTGAGTGAATCCAACTTGCAAACATGTGTCGACTGCTGTGTTACTTTGCTCAACCGACACAAAAATGAAGGGATTATAAATCAAATCATTACTAGTGATGACAATTGGATACTGTAAGATAATCGGAAGCGCTTGTCGCAATGGCTGAACCCTGGAGACTCAACCAAATCGACAATTGACTCAGAAAAAGTTACTTGTGAGTGTTTGGTGGCCGGTGTCGTTCACTACAGTTTTCTAAAATCTGGCCAAACGATTACGGCCGATATCTATTGTCAGCAAATGCAAACCGTGAAGGAAGAACTAGCCGCTAAACAACCGAGATTGGTCAATCGCTCTAGGCCACTGCTGCTTTACGACGACGCAAGACCACACATTGCACAACAAACCACCACTAAGTTAGATGAGCTACAATGGGAATGTCTACGACATCCACCATACTCCCCGGACCTTGCTCCAAATGATTACCATTTTTTCTGGACCTTGGACAACTTCTTACAAGAAAAAAAATTCAACTCCGATGCGGCAGACCAAACCGCCTTCAAAGAATTTATAGGTACCCGCCCCCATGTTTTTTTTAAAGTAAAGGGATCAATGAACTACCTATGAGATGACAAAAGTGCATAAATAACAACGGTGCATACTTTGATTAATTAAATATATTTTACCAAAAAAATTTGATTTTATATTCCTCCCGTACAAACGCCAATTACATATGTGAGGACCTATTATCATTCATAAATTCCTTAATTTTAATAATAACCCTCTTTATACAAACTTAGTTTAATAAAGTTTTTGAAGGTCAGATTTTGTATATTTTCTGAGAGTTCGTCATCACCCCATGACTTTCTGACTCGGTGGACTCAAGTAACTGATACTACTAGCTTGAGTCTGTTCCCTAGTATTTACAGAAGGAATATCACTTATTTTGGTGGCTACTGTGCGCGTGCAACACTTGCAAACAACATTATATAAAAAAGGTTTATTTTACGAAAATATTACGATACAATTTATATATTATATCAATCACTGGCATGTCTCTTTGTCTTTTTTTTGTCCAATATATTATCCAATAAATGAAAAACGATTGATATTGCAGGCCATCCCTGGTAGTTCCCGCTTATTTTCGATCGATGTTGTACAAATTCTTTGTACGAGATCGGATGATCAGGTCAGTCAGGTCAGTCAATCTACACGGACTCATTTCGTTCGATAAAGGGCTTGTCCCTCTATCCTTAGTCAAGGAGCAATAACAGAAATCGGCATTACAGACCGTTACTGACCGGTAGTCAGTATGAAAGGAGAAGGAGTTCCACGAGGGCTTTTTTTTTCCACAACTATCACACAACGCCATCTAGTCCCAAGCTAAGCAGAGCTTGTGTTATGGGTACTAGACGACTGATAAACATACTTATATATTTCTAAATACATAAATATTATAGATAAATTACACCCAGACACAGAACAAATGATCGTGCTCATCACACAAACATTTGTCCTGGGTGGGAATCGAACCCACGACCTCCGGCATAGCAGTCAGGGTCACTAACCACTAGACCAACAGGCCTGTCGAGGCTACAACTGAGCCTTTCACAGATACAGCTTTACTGGTTATATTTTAGCGATCTTTTTGGAGAAAATGAAGGTTTTGTCTGTGTGGTACAGGATCTTGATACCTGTATTTTACTATCAACAATTATTAGATACATCGTAAGGAATGAGGAGAAACAAACATAGCCCTTTTAGCAATAGCAATAGAAAGACCACGCTCTCACAAATTATTAAGTTTTTTAAAAATTTTATTGCACGGAATCCTCGGTGTTGGAGAGATCCAGGCACTTAATAGATTTTTATGATAAATTTACATCACAAGTATAAACATATCTATCCTAATACTATTTGAATTAGAGCAGTGGTGTAGTTTAATAAATTAAAATTGGGTTCAAAGTAGTAAAGCTTCTACCCGAGTAAATCAACTACTAACTCTGCATTAAAAGAGTCAAAGAAAAATATTCTATTTAAACAAAGTCGAGGGTACAGCTAAACAGATAAATTAGATACAGATAATACGTGTGCGAGAAACAGTCGTGTAGTGACGGCGACACATAATCCACCACCCATATGGGAGCATCCATATAGCAACTCAAAATAATTTAAAAAACTGCGGTTATCATCCTGCCAGCGTGGTAACTACGGCAAACACTATTTAAAATATATATGGCAAATACACCCTCTACGGGAATATTAGCGGAAGAGCTATGTAAATCTGTGGACTTTTGATGGGCTGTAATTAAATGATGAAGAATAAATTAATATGGAAACGATATTTTAATATTGAATCACAAATTAGCTTTTGATTGAGCTACGAAATTTTTTTACGCTAAATGGGTTGGTAGTATGCATGTCTATTCACTCTTAAAAAAATCGATCTCTGACTCGATTTGAATCGAAGATACTAGAATCGATTATCGATTAAATTGAGGATTAAAAGATCGATTTTAGATTAATCGCGACATTTTCAAACATGAAGTTTCAAGAATTTGCGATTTTTCTTTAATTCAACTTAATTTAAAATAATTTAATTCAACAATATTTTTTAAAATAAAATATTAGTAATCTTATTAATTAATATTACTAATATTCCTTTTAACCACTCTTGGTTAGCTTGAAACGCTTGTGTTAGGAATGGTTCGCACATATGCCACTCGATCCCTTTTTTACGAAGTGATTCCATGTATCACTTTTATTTGACATTTTAGGCTAAAAACAACAATAATACTTTGACAAAAGTGCAAACTGCAACGTAAATTTCTCGATAAATCTGTTTCAATCATTGAGTTATAATGTAGTACGTAGTACATTATAATTTATAACTCAATGGTTTCAATCTAATAACTCACTATTTACGAAATTGAAATGAATGCTACACAATACTGGTTATTTCCTTACCATAAGCCTCTATAAACTTCAACATGTAATATTTATTTACAGTATCTATGTACTTAAAAAGTACTCTGTCTGTTTTTGATAATAAATAAAGCATAATTCATCACAAATAATATATACTATATTATTATTATTATTTATAGCACGTGACGTGATTTAATTATGCTACACAAAATTATTTTAATTTAAAAATCAATCGGTGGTTATCTAGTAACATAATAAAATATAAATAGAAGATACACCTACTATAAGATAAGGTGAAGGCACTGCACTACACAACAAAAAAACTTTTAGCATTCAACAGTTTGACAGCAGATCTACCACAAAACTCAGCACTTAACATGGCGACGCAGTCACGCATGGAAGAGCTAATGACGTCACACGAAAGTGTTGTCAAAATAAGCATTTGACAAAGTGTTGTTGTCTCCCTTTTCTAATGAAGCTACTGCTTTGTTAAAAAGAAACAAAAGTATTTTTGACAAGTGTGTGTCGATGTACCTTTAATTTACTAATATTTCCCGCCTTTATAAACACTCCGCCTAAAAATTATTCCACTAGGCGAAAAGTTTCCATCTAAATTTGGAACAAAAAAAAACTTAAAAACTTTAAAAGGGATATTCTTTTTAACGTCTATTTTGTCGAAAGTTACTACTCCTGTGTTTTCACTTAGATACACCTTATTATATCTTCCTCCATTGTACTAATGTGAATATTCGTAATAAAAATGTACATCATTTTATTTACCGCTTTACATACATAAACATACATAAACACTCACGCCTGTCACCCAGAGGGGTAGGCAGAGACTACAGACTTCCATTTGGCACGATCCTGACACACCTCTCTCGCCTCCTTCACATCCATACACCTACGCATACATGCTCGTCGGTTAAGGGTACTCCTAATTTGACCCGTTTTTAATAAATCGTCAATTTGGTCGATAAATTTTCGCCTAGGACGTCCCTTTCCGACTCTACCATTCACTTCTGCAACATAAATTTTCTTTGTCAGTCTTTCCTCATCCATTCTTTCCACATGACCAAACCACCAAAGCATTCCGGAATGCTTCGGTTACCGCTTTAAAGTTGTTTAAACTATAGAATAGAGAATTTTGTATAGATTCTATAATGCCAAACTTCTTAACAGAAAAGTAGTCTATAAATATAAGTTTTATGACATGCGTCCGTCAAATCCCGAGCGGTCGCTTGCGACTGAACCCACCCACAGCACTTTAAACTATTAAAACACATTTATAGACTACTTTTCCTTAAAGAAGTTAGGCATTATCAAATCTATTCGATATCTCTTCGATTTGAATTCTCTCGATTCGATCGAAATTCTCTTTTCTATAGTCTAAACAAAAGTCAGTTACATTTTCGTATGATTGGCAAATTGGCAAATCTCGTAAATTGACAGAAGAATAAAAATAAAATACATAGAGTAACTGACTCTCTAGACCACAGGATAGAGTTTTGTATAGATTCTATAATGCCAAATTCCTTTATAGAAATGTAGTCTATAAATATAATATATGTGGGTGGGTGCGGTCGCATGCGACCGCTCGAGATTTGACGGACGCATGCGACTGCATGGGATTTTTAAGAGGATTGAGGGGTTAAACTTATTGTTTTTAATAATAATTATGTGTAAATACTGAATAAGTGAAGAACAAAAAAGTTAATAAAAAGCTATACCTAATTGTAATGACAAGTTTTATAATTGTGATAGACCACTACTAATAAAATAAATAAACGTAAAACATACGCACGTTGTTGAAGTCAGTTTGCTGTTGAAAGTGTATTTTATTTATCGCTTAGTAATATGTAGACCTTAAGACGTTACATAATTTTATTTTTAATTTCGGTAAGGCTTACTCCTACATTCCTATGCTGTGAAAGGTCTTTTAATGCTTCTGCACACATTACCTTATTACGTTAATTTTGGGTTTTAATATCCCCTAGACATTCATGTTCGCCATATAACAACGAATCTTAAGTTTTCATTGTTTAATTTTCGCGTCATTTTCGCTTGAATTTTTGAAATGACGCGACGCGACGTCACCCTGTATACCTGTAATGCACCGCCAGCTTTCCTTGGGTATGTTCCGAAATACAACGCAGTGTACTGTCCAATGCAAATGACGTCATGAATCGACGCTATACTGGTGATTCGTTCCAGAACATTGGACAGTATATGACGTCATACTTTTGCGCCATTTGGAAAAGTGTTGGCGATTATTTTGTCATTTTGTGCTCCAAAAATCATTATATCCTCCTAATGGATATATAATCAATTATTCTATAATTTTTTGTATTTGAATAAATAGAAACAAATTCTGGCATGCTTCATTCGGCAAACACACAATTAAAAATTGTTTTATTATGGCCGGATATCCGACACAATGGGTGCGTTTGGCAGAAAAAAGCGCTAGCAAGCGCTTACTAGCGCTAAAATAGTTTTCGACCAGGACACGATTGCTACTTCAGTAGCGCTGACACAATCCGCCATTTTGCTTATTTAATTTGTTTGTTTTGAAGTAGAGTTTATAAGTTGTTTCTTGCAATATTAGTTTTAAGTAATATAATGACATGAATAGACATATACATGTTATTAAAAATTCATGATTGGTAAGTTTTTAATATGAATAGTAGTTAGGTTCCCCGGTTAAAACTAACACCGTGTCCCAGAGGAAAATAGCTACTTACGATTTGACAGCGCTTACCGCTTACGATCGCCATTTTGCTTACAAGCGCTTGCTGGCGCTATTTTCTGCCAAACGCACCCAATATAGCGGCGGCACGCTAGTACAATAAAGTGTCAAATGATACGTCATTTGCATTGGACAGTACACTGCTTTGTATTTTAAAGAATAAGTCGACTCTGCCGGCGAAGGCACTCGCATAGAATACCAGGGTGAAGTAGCAGCATAATACTGCTTTTTCTTGAGGTGAGGCTAGAAAACTGGAGACCCTTTTATATTGTATAGTAACGAGGTATTCCAGTTTAGTCCAGTTAGTGACAACTTCTCGAAATTTTGATTCTTAATCGACGCTAAACGAAGGTGTTAATAGATATCATCATCCTTTTAGCATCAGTTGACCTGCGGATTCGTTTGTGAATTTACTGTAATAAAACTCCTGACGATATTGATCGTTCCTAACTACAAACCTTCATAACTAAGAACCATATGGATAACGCTGACCAGATAATCATAAGATAGTCTACAAACGTGCTCTGTCTGTCTGATGTACATCTGATGGCTTTTCAGAATTTAGTTCGTGTACCAGTTTTTTTAATGAGATTTTTTTGATAACTTCAGATTCATTTCATAGGAAAAAGATAAAGCAAACTTACTTTGCAAAACGACCTCATGAATAACCATTTGATCAAACGTCAACAGTGCTCCATAATTTGGTGCCCGCAGATAACACTTCGATACTATTATTGTTTATACAATATAAAGATCATATTTAACATTGTGTAAGAGGACGCTCAAGGTCATTCAGCAAGGTATGGAGAGAGCTATGCTCGGGGTTTCTCTGCGTGATAAACTTAAAAATAAGGATATCCGGAGTTAAACCAGAGTGACCAACATATCCCAACGAATTAGTAAGCGAAAGTGGCAATTGACCGGCCATATGGCTCGAAGAACCGACAACCGATGTGTAAAAAAGGTTCTCGAGTGGCAGCCTCGTACCGGTATGCGTAGTGTATGACCACCCCCACCCCTCCCCCCACCACTAGATGGAGTGACGACCTGGTAATACATGTAGGAAGTCGCTGTAATGATGATGATGACGATGATTTAACATTACTTGGTTGAAAAAAGGTGTTAGACGTTATAAGATATAATTAATTATAATCAATGATTTGTATAAGGATCACACAATTGATATTGCGCACCTTGTCTATTATTCTTCTTTCAAATAAGACAAAATAATATTTTATAAAAGAACATTTAACGCACCTCGTTAGCGGCACCGTGACGTCTCTCCGTCCTCACCATATTCTTCTATACGTATTGTATAGAAGAATACGATGAGGACGGAGAGCAGCATGATGCCGGCGACGCACTTCCTTACGTTTATATGGCTCGCCAGCCAGAAGCAGCAGCGCGGTGCCGGCGTCTTGTACGCGTGCACTTGCGCGTAGCCACCGCACTCCAACAGTGGAGTGCGTGCGGCGCGACCATCACCCGCCATGCTTAGCAACACACCACTATAATATATACACTACACAGCAACACTTAGGCCACTATAAGATCACTGTACAAAGTTTCTATCTGGGTACTCTGATGGCTGGGCTTGTCCCTGGCGGTGGTGTTTTTTGTCGCCACTTGCCGTGTTTCCACATTTCACAGTGTCGCGTAGCAAGATCGCGCCCATGTGCTGTTACCCCGATAGCGCGAGAGCCGCGATTGACGGCCATCTTGTGCCGACAAACGCTTACGTTTCCGGTTTAAAATGGCCACTGACGCATAATGGCGAGTTATGCTCATCACAGCGGCGTCATGCGCTCCCGGTGTTATACTTAACGTAATCCGTGCGCGACTTGAATGAGTGCATCCGGACGATACTCTCATCGGGGTTTTCAGAAAACAAAAAACGTGTTACATTCGATTTTCCATAACGCCATGTCAAGAATATGGCAATGTTGTAGCACTCAAATACATAAAGCAACATCAACTTTATTTATGACCTTTTAAAAGTACGCCTTCCAAAGTAATTTTTCCACTTAATCCCAATCCGTTAGTATTGCGATTAAGTGGAAAAATTAGGAATTTATCACTTGGCAGACGGTTTCGGGAAGGTGATGCAGTGGAGCTAGTCAAGTTGGTATAATGGCTAACTCCTTGATAGAACGCCTATTATTCTCATTCTCGTTTTTAGGGTTCCGTAGTCAACTAGGAACCCTTATAGTTTCGCCATGTCTGTCTGTCCGTCTGTCCGTCCTCGCTTAATCTCTGTGACCGTTAGCACTAGGAAGCTGAAATTAGGTACCAATATGTGTATCAATCACGCCGACAAAGTCGTAAAATAAAAATTGGAAAAAGTGTTTTATTAGGGTAGCCCCCCTACATGTAAAGTGGGAAGTGATTTTTTTTTAATTTCAACCCTAATGTGTGATATATTGTTGGAAAGGTATTTAAAAATGAATAGGGGTTTACAAAAATCATTTTTTGATAATGTCAATAATTTCGAAAATAATCGCTCCAAAAGTAAAAAACAATGTGTATCTCATTTTTTCTTTTTTAATACGGAATAATTCGGGCATAATGCTAAAGAACCTTCGTCACTTTGTTAACAACGCTCAATATAACTAACGAATAAAAAATCTTCACGGAAATACAGTGCCAAGACTAAATTTAATTAAGTAATATGAAAGCAATTCAAAAATCGTTAAACAAAAACTTCCATCGTCTGAAACTTTAAGTTTAAAATTCGGTTCCTGGTTTTTGCCCAATAACTTTTACCTACACGAAGAGCTATTCTTTTGATTCGGGACAAACAAGGTTTTATAAACTTTGACCCTTGGACGTTAAGGTATGTTGTTTAATTTTAAACCACGACGCCAACGTAAACAAATTGATGGTTACAAATAAAAACGCTGGTTGTTGAAAAACTCAAGAAAACTTTATTATGAAACAATTCGATGTGTAATAAGTTTGTTAGAGAATGGTAATATAATGACAGCAAAATAATATATCGAAACGTGATAACGAAATATACAGAGGAAAAGAAGATAGAAAAAATAGCCATATGTCCCAACTTATCCTCGGAATCGCTGAGTCGCAAACACCTCGAATGGCAACGGCTACAAAGTCGACCTTAGCTCCTCAAGAATATGTATTTACAACAAAATACATCTTTACGTTCCTAAAACAAATTCACTAGATTGAAATCGGAGGAGCGAACCTCAAAATTCTAGATTAAGCTTAATTAAGAGTTGAGTAATTAATACGTAATCCGATGAAACAATCAAATATTGTTTCAGATCTATATACTGTAGCACAATTAAAGTTTATTTGAATAACATTTTGATTTTGGATCTCATTATTCAAATAAATGAAACGTAAATGAAGAGATATTTTAATGTAAATACAGAAATAAATAAGAGTGTTACAATGACTTTTATATTGCCCTAGAAGCATAAAGCTTTCAAAGTGCTACGAAATTCACCACCCAGTATAGTTTAAGTGAAACTCGCAGACTGATTAATGTATGAATCCATTATTCGTACTTTAACACGCCTAAATAAATCTAGTAAACCTGCAAAATATACGAATGTAAAATTGCACGGGAAAATTTGTCTCGAGTACGCGTCTCTCCTTTCACATCGAAAGGTATTTTAGCAGACACGGAAAACTGTATTCGGTATCTAAAAAGGAGCTTTCGAGAGCTCATTTCGAGGTGGTAGTGGAATTAAAACGCGTCCGGAATCCGTGATTGTAAGACCGTTTGAATATTAACTACCAGATGACCCGCCCGTAACCGAGGCACGGTTTTACACGCCTCAAAAGGTTAATTCCGACTACCGGCAGCTACGACTTTTTACAGACAGCAATGAAAGTGGCTTTAATAAAACAAAATATGAGATCTAAGTTAATAGATAAAAATGCAGATGCGTTGTCACCCGTGAGGACTAAGATGGAATGCCCCATTTCCAGTAAAAAGGGTCTCTGGTTCTCTACATTCACCATACGAAACACAGCACAGCATTAAGCTACTATTTTAGGCTGATATTCTGTGAGAGCGTGGTCCTTCCCCGGTCGAATCGACCCATTCGTGCTACAACTATACTACTAGGTGACAAACGAGCACACAGTTCACCTGATGGTAAATGAATGTTGTGGCCCATAGAAATTTACTACTATCATCGATTAAGAATCAAAATTTGGAGACCTTGTTACTAGGAAAAAGTGTCTCCGGTTCTTTAAGCTCACTATACAAAACACAGCAGCATTATTCTTTTGTTACACTCCAGTATTTTGTGGGTAAAGCTTGGTCCCCGACCCCGGTTGAAACTACTTTTGCCACCTCTACGTGTAAGTTCTACAACAAATAATTTGTTTAAGGAACATGAAAATTCAAGTCGCCATATTGGTTTGTCAAAATATCTCCTTATGATCAAGTGGTATATAAGCCAAGCACTGACATATTATATTAGTTTAAAAATATATACATAATATTTAATTTCCGTGAGAAATAAGTACTCGAATGTAGCCGTGAGCAAACGGAACTACATTGTTCCGTTGTCATTAACACCGCAATTCGCCCGCATATTTGGTCAAGCAAGATTAATTGCTACTGAACATCATCTGTCAACCCTGAGAACATTTGACGTTATGTTTGCTTTACAAATAGCACTAAGTAGCACCTTTCGTGTAACTTGTAGATACATTATTAGAACGTATATAGTCCATTTGGAAATAATACATAGTTTTCTTAATGAAATAGGTAGTAAGATTCTTTGTAGACGTATAAAGATAGAAATAAAACAATTAATTAAAATTTAATATGAATAGTTTCCGCAGCATGATGGGTAGAAACTGCTCGGAACGATAATGAGCGCACTTCATAAAATTTACTTGCGAATCTCTTACCAGGCTGCTTCATTTGCTAAAAAAAAGCTGTCCCAGTGAGCCTTTTATATACGTATGACAAACAAGCTCTTTTTAGCTCACTTCAAAGGGAAAAAAATAAAAAGAAAACATACAGTCAAATTGAGGTGGTTCCAATTTGAATGTTCGTTTTTTATTTGTTCGTTATTATGAACCTCTTTAGATTATTCTCTTTTTATTAGATAGGGCTTACTACAGTGGGGTTCGATAATTTAATATAAATATAATTTTGAGTAAATATTTTTTTTTTTTTTTTTTTTTTTATAGAAGAGGGGGCAAACGAGCATGCGGCTCACCTGATGTTAAGTGACTACCGCCGCCCATGATCAACCGCAACACCAGGAGAATTGCGGGTGCGTTGCCGGCCCTTTAGAAAGGAGTAAGCTCTTTTCTTGAAGGTCCCCAGGTCGTATCGGTCCGGAAAAATCGCCGGTGATAAACTATTCCACAGAGAGGTTGTACGTGGAAGAAAGCTCCTTGTGAAACGTACAGTGGTGGACCGCCAAGCATCCAGATGGTGTGGATGGTATCGGGACGTTTGCCGTGTCGTGCGTTCACGAAATTTGGCGGCTGGGATTAATCCGAACAATTCCTCAGAGCACTCCCCGTGATAGATGCGATAAAATACGCAAAGAGATGCAACATCTCTTCGCAACGCCAGTGAATCGAGCCGATCGGAAAGCACTCGGTCGTCGACGATTCGAGCCGCTCTGCGCTGGATGCGGTCAAGTGGAAGGAGCTGGCACTGGGGAGCCCCAGCCCAGAGATGGGAACAGTATTCCATGTGCGGTCGAACCTGCGCCTTGTAAAGTTGCAGGCGGTGTGCCGGCATGAAATACTGCCCCGCTCTGCTGAGCACGCCAAGCTTTTTAGAGGCCAATTTGGCCTTCCCCTCCAAGTGACCACGAAACTGCACGTCACTCGATATGTCGACGCCGAGGATTCCGATACTGGCTGAGGCAACAAGGGGAGTGCCTTGAAACTGAGGGGATACGACAAAGGGGTTCTTTTTAGCGGTTAACGCGCAAACTTGTGTCTTCTGGGGGTTAAACTGGACTAGATTTAGTCGTCCCCAATCCGAGACTCTGTTCAGCAAAGACTCGACTTCAGACACAAGTTTGTCCCGGCACTCGGAGACGTTTTCCCGAGAAATATTGGCTCGGCCGGTGTAAAGAGCATCACCAGTGCTGTCATCTGCATAGCAATGAATGCTACGGGTATGCAACATATCATTGATATGCAGAAGAAACAGCGTTGGCGATAGCACGCAGCCCTGTGGAACACCAGCATTAATAGGCTTGCAATCGGAGCTTGCACCGTCTACAACGACCTTGATGCTCCGATCTGCAAGAAAGCTGGTGATCCAATCGCACAATTTCTCGGGAAGCCCATAGGAAGGGAGCTTCGAAAGAAGCGCTTTGTGCCAAACCCGATCGAAGGCCTTCGCAATGTCCAAACTAACGGCCAATGCCTCCCCCTTGAACTCTACTGCCTCCGCCCATCTGTGAGTGAGGTAGACCAGAAGATCACCAGCTGACCGACCACGGCGAAAACCGTATTGGCGGTCACTAATCAGCTGGTGATCCTCAAGGTACCTCATGAGCTGGCAGTTTACAATGGACTCCATTGTTTTGGAGAACAAGGAGGTGATGGCGATTGGCCGGTAGTTGGACGGGTCTGAGCGGTCGCCTTTTTTAGGGATCGGGTGGACGAAAGCAGTCTTCCATGATTTTGGGACTACGCCTAGGGAGTAGGAGTACCGGAAAAGACGCGTTAAAACCGGTGCCAACTCTGGAGCACACGTCCTCAGCACAATTGGGGGGATTCCGTCAGGCCCACTCGACTTGTGGATGTCCAGGGAGAGGAGTGCTTTGCGAACCGAGCGCTGTGTGAACTGCACTTCCGGCATGGAGCACTCACACCGCGGGATGGTCGGCGGCGTACTCCCCCCGTCATCGAGAGTCGAGTTAGACGCAAAGAAGGAGCCTAGAAGATCGGCTTTCTCCTTTGCAGTATGGGCCAGTGAGTCGTCCTCCCTGTGCAGAGATGGAAGAGATGGCTGACAGAAATTCCCCTGGACAGCCTTGGCGAGAGACCAGAATGCACGGGTTCCAGAAGGAAGGCGAACTAGTTTCTCGCCAATTCTGCCTATGTGCTCTGACTTTGCCTTGGCAATGACTCTTTTGAAGGACCTAGAGGCGGAATTATACTTCTTTTTTAGAGCGCTGGTGTTTACATCCCGGGACGCTGATGCATCAACCCAGGCTTGGTAGCACTCCTGCTTATAGCATGATGCTATTTTACAGGAGCGACCAAACCATGGCTGAGATTTGCCTCCAATGGGCACCACAGAGGAAGGAATAAAAAGTTCCATACCCTGAAGTACCACATCAGTAACAGAATCCGCAACAACGTTGGGATCATCCGGCGAGAAGCAAACCCGCCCCCAAGGGTAGGATGCAAAGAAAGACCGCATCCCATCCCAATCGGCTGACCTATAGTGCCAAACACGGCGGCAGCCTGCAGAATGCAACCGCGATTTCAGCGTGAGTGGCACAACACTCCGGACCAGACAATGGTCCGAGGAGCCTAAAGGGGCGTCGACGGAAATCTGATATCCGTCCGGGTGAGAGGTCAGCAGAAGGTCCAACAGGGAAGGTGCATGATCCTCCACATCTGGAATCCGCGTAGGCGAAGTAACCAGTTGTGTCAGACCATATGCCAAGGCAAAATCATGAACAGATCTCCCCGCATGATCGGTTAAACGTGAACCGAGCCATTCGGCGTGATGGGCGTTAAAGTCGCCGAGGATCACGATCTCTGCGGAGGGGATCTGCTGTAGCAACGAATCTGCAGCCATTTGGACGTGGTCGAAGAGTCGGTCTGTTTCGGCATTACCGCTGTGGGACCTATAGAGGCACCCGTAGACGCGCGGATGGTCGTCGCTGTCTACGCGTAGCCAAAGGATGGACAGGTCCGAACCTTCAAGTCTGCCGAGGCGTCGAGAACAGATGTCCTCTCTGACGTAAACGCAAACTCCAGCCCGAGGCACAAAGGAGTGTTCCAGTTTGTACCCCGGGTAGGAGAGATACGAAACATCAGCCGGAGAGGACACCTGCGTCTCGGTCAGAAAGAGCAGAGCCGGCCTCGCCGTCTCGAGATGGTAGTGGACGGCGTTTAGGTTAGAATGAAGTCCCCTGATATTGCAGAAATTCACGGACAGCGTGGCAGGGGTCGCCTTGGTCTTGTTGCTCCGTTTGCCCCGAGCAGTTGTAGTCTTGAGCGGAATTTCGCCCCCCCCAGAATACGCGGGGCAGCCTGAGCACCCACGCTCAGAAGTGGAGAAACATGGTCGTGGATGCTCAGCGAGGGATTCTCCAGGGGTGCTGGTACCCTCCTGGGGTAGTCTATCTTTATTTAATTCCGCTACCATGTTGATGGGGGGGGGGGGGATTTGGGCCTCCGGCCACCTGCACTCACCAGACGAAACGCGGAAGCAGAACTTCCACTTCACGCCGGTATTCTGTGAGGTCGTGGTACCACCCCGGTTTGAGCCGGCCCATACGTGCAACAGCAAAGCTGCCGCATGGCTCTACCACTGTTAAAATATTTTATATTATATTCCATAATATATAATATAATTATTATATATTATGGAATATAATATATATATATTCCACCCGTAAGTGAAGAAAATGGAGGATGAATTTCTTAATTTAATTATTTAGATTACATTCAAGTAGTTGCTTTGAGCTTGTGATTTATAGAAGATTTTAAAAGGATGGTGAAATTATTTACTATGTTTTAAGATTGAAATTTCTCGTCATTATACCTTTCTTTAAATAAAATTACTTTGATCAATGTTTTAAATATTAACGTATAAAATCATAAAAGTTTTTTTGAAAATTTCGTTAGATTTTTTTGAAACGTTACCTGTGTTGACAAAATATGCCAATATATGGTGATCGAGAGCGGATTGTAGAATAATTTGATGTAATTAATCGCATTCGTTAGGCAGAATAAGTGGTCACTCTACCTGACGAATGCGATTTATCGTTTTTATCTAAAAATTCCCATAATAATATTTTACCATTAACTTAATAATAACTAGCTGACCCGGCGAACTTCGTACCGCCTAACAGTCGATTCTTTATTTTTTTTTATTTTTCTTAAATACTTTTTCTGCTATTCGGGACATCGAGTCAGCCAGTAAGATAAAAAAAGAAAAAGAAAGATGATAAGTCACCAATTACATTATGCCAAAAAATAAAATACTTAAAATTCTTTTAAAATAGTCACTAAAAATCACAATGAAAATTACAATTTCTGATTTCTTATTATGACACCTACTTATTATATGTATTTCATTTTATTATTACTTGTTCTAAATTAAGTTTCATTCTTATTGTAGTACTTTATGGTACACGATATTTTTTGTTCGATTACCTGGTGCGTAAACAAACATAGCAGACCGTTTTTCAACACGGGAACAGGCAACATACAATTGACCATGCGAGGTAAACATGGGTTTTCTAGATTAATACCACAAACACTTAATGATTGCCCCTGAGATTTGTTTATAGTCTTAGCGAAAGCAAGCCGTACTGGAAACTGTAATTGTTTAAACGCGAATAATACGTCAGTCGGAATCATTGGGATGCGGGGTATCAAAACGTCTTCTCCTTTATACTTTCCTTTCAATATGATTGCTTCATTACGTTATTCAGTAATTATTATCGCTAATCGTGTGCCGTTACAAAGTTGCGGTAGGTCAATATTTCGCAACTTTATAACTACAGATCCAACATTTAATTGAAGATTGTGAGGTGGCAATCCTGGCAAATCAAGTGAGTTTAAAAATTCCGGTGGATAGTTCACGACATCATCTTCATTAGTTGCGGTATCAACTGATTTATATGTCCTCATTTCGCCAGGAATGTCATCTTGAATTTTGAAATTTAATTCATTTACATCAGTGTTTTTAGCAGATAGTATAGCTCGTTTGCTCAACCAATCTTGGAATAAGTAAACTCCAGCAACATTTGGGAATAATTCGGCTTTTGATTGCGTTAACTAACAAAAACTCTCAGGAAAGGTGAATCCACCAGTCAGAACATCTATAGAAAATTTGCCAGTAGCAATATCAATGATTTGTTTAGAGAATATGTCTTCATATTGATCATTTTGCAACATTACCAGCATATTCTTGCTTAAATGTAGTACCTTGACATGTTTCCACAAATTGGAGGAATTCAAACATGCATTCAATTCATCAGCTTGCGTTGAACGTGGAACCACGGACAATGTTTGGCGAAAATCTCCTGATAATAAAATCATCGTGCCACCAAATTGGTTTTGGTTGTTTCGTAGATCTTTTAAGGTTCTGTCTAAAGCCTCTAAAGATTTTTTATGCGACATCGTGCATTCATCCCACACTATTAGTTTACATTGCTACAAAGCCTTTGCCATTGCCGAATTCTCGGAAATGTTGCAGATTAGAGTTTCGTTACTTTGCGTATTCAGTGGTAATTTTGAAACGAATGGGATAGTCAACCGCCTTCAAGCAAAGTTGCTGCAATGTCTGACGAAGCAAGAGCTCGAGCAATTTCATTTTTTGAGCGAATTGTTGCCAATATTAAAGTAATCAAAAAAGTTTTTCCTGTACCACCAGGAGCGTCCCAGAAGTAAATCCCTCTAGGTCCATCATTTATTACTTTCATATCAGTATCAATTCATAGTTTTGTTTTTCGTTCAGCTATGGAGGATTTATTTGAATCGCTTCTTTCAAAGTTTTGAGATCACAAATTTTTTAACGTTGTAATTCGTTTTAACGTTGTAATGTATGATGAAAAACATTGTGCATTGGGCGATTGGGCTCGGCCATCCCCAAATGACATAATAGCTTGTTTGACATCATCAAGCACATATCATCAATGGAAATCAATGCCTGATTGTAAATTTTTTTACTTATTTGTAAATTCAGATTCCTTGTTCTATTGTGTTTATTTTAAATAAAATGTCGTCACACATATTATATTTTTATTTTATCTACAAATCAATTGGTTTTGATGGGAAGCATGTACATATGATAATGGAAAATAATATTCGTATTGGATAAGTTGTGATGATATTACAGCATCATTGAGAGTTTGATTATTTACGAGGGGTGCATGCTAATTTTTCCAGAGTGTTATTTGTTTCCAGAGTGTTTTTATTACAAAAACTTCCATTCTTTACAACGGCATGCAATTTGAAAACACGGAATTGCCCTTTAATTTTTTTTCAGGTTTTCAGAACCCTTTGATCATCTTGGGCCGCTGCGGGGTGCATGCCATCAATTACTAGAGCTTCGATTTGCTTGAACTTCCGTATATTACAATGGCATGCAGTATACTATCACGGAAAAACCCGAAAATTCGCTACACAATGAAAAGCGCTTTTCCTTATGAAGAGGACGCGCGGGGGGGCTAAAGCCCCGACAATCTTTGATATTTTGGGGTTAGTTATCAAGCCTTAAAACGGCATGCACGACAAAATCGTGGAACGTCACCTGTCACCAGCTCCCGGTCTATTAACCGAATTCTTTCACGTTCATTGCGATCTTCACATTCCTGGGCAGTACGATTAGATTGATAATTTATTTGATTCGTTACATTTTGGGTTCTTTTTTCTAAATTTGTCCGCCGCCTTATAGGAGGCGTATTTAGTAAGTCACAAACACACAACACTTTTTTAATTTTATATAAATATGTGGCTTTTAGATTTAGTAATATTATAGATGCACAGCAAAGAGACGTTTACATTTCAAGTGACATTTTACCACAGACAATTTACATTTTACCAAAGACAATTTGTTTTTGAGTAATGTTACCATCGTATAAATATTGACAAATATTTACATTAATATTTATACGATACGGACTTTTTTGCTTTCCCGGAACCCAATACTCAATACTCAACACCCAATAACTTTATTGCATTCCATAGGTTACAAAAGGTGTTACATAATTTTATGTTATCTCTATAGACCCCTCCACTAACACTTAAACTTTATGGTATGGTATTAAAGTTCAAATTGACTTTTAAGTATTATAGTAATTATCCTAAAAATCTAATCTAATCTAATCTTTTGTATGGGAATATGGAAAAATGTTGTTTTTAGACTTTTTCAGGCAATTTCCTTAATTATTCTCTCCGTAAGAACCATCCTCGTACTTCAAGGAATATTATAAGAAAAGAATTAGCGAAATCGGTTCAGCTGCTCTCAAGATTGCGCTTAGCAACACATTCAGTGATTCGTTTTTATATTATAGAAAATATTTTGTAAATTGAAAATACTTTGCATAAATATATACGAAACAACGCCCACTAAACCTAAACGCGACTAATATCATAGCATGCCAAAACAGGATCTAGGTCGAATTCAAGTGGAGAATATTCACCCGCTTCGAGCATGGCACGTGACGTTATCTTGCAGGAAACCAAACACGTTGTAACCAAATATTCTCAACGTTGCCCAAAATAATAGCAATCATTTCTTATACGGCAATTAAAAATTTATCTGAAAGATAATTTTTTAATTGCCGTATAAGAATTTAGTATAGAAATTATCTGAAAGATAATTTTTTAATTGCCGTCGTACCGATTTTTTCGATAAAAATAATTTTCACAACAACAGCACTCTACTTTCTTACTTTTCATTCAGAAAAATTGAACTGCAACCGATAGAATGGTCAATAGAATTAGTAAACATAATGAACAAGGATGGTACGGCTACTCAACGCGTTGTTTACGGGTATGATACTATGTTGATACGTCGTAGTAGGCGTGGTAGTGAAAGTTGTTTTTTTTTCATGTCTTTTAAGTTCATAGTATGAGTGGCTGAATACTATTTTGTTTTTTTTTAATTCCAAGTTACTTTTTTTCGGCAAATTCGGTTGATTATAACAAAATCAAATTGCTATTTCTGCCTATGGTAAGAATATTTTTATTAATTTTGAAGACGAAGGATGACAAACGAGCACATAGTCTACCTGATGAAAAAAAACTTGAAGAGCCTAGTGCAAATAGCTATTATGGACAGCGCTAGAATAAATACATTCTACCCAGAATCTATAACAAAATAAAGTGGTTAAGAGAAACGCCTCCATATAAAAATAAAAATAAATTAAGTAAAAACTTATTAAAATCCTCTTTGAAAAGGACATTATTAACAGAGCTATAATACATAACATATTGTTGCATACTTTTGTTAATCGCTTTTTATGTTTGATTTATTTGATTTGTTTATTGCTGTTGTTTATTTTTTAGTTTAATAATTTCTAAATATTATGAAATTGTAGTAGGTAACTTTGATATAACTATCTTATATATTTTTTTTGTAATTAATTGTATTTGTGTAGGTGATGGTGCATAATAATATATAGTTTTAAGAGCGTGTACTCGCCGACAAACTGATTGCAGTTTGGCGAGAGAATATTAAAAATAATGTACTTACCTTTGTATGAATAATTAAATTGAAAAAAAAATTGTTCTTTTTATCTTAATTCCAACAATATTTTAAGTATATCTGTCTGTATATCAATATATGAAAATATATCAATCTGGATTCTGGCCCGGTCATAGTACAACAACTGCTCTTCTCCAGGTTACTGATGATATCCGTCGAGCTGTAGATCAAAAACAATTAACAGTACTCGTTTTATTAGATTTTAGCAGTGCCTGTTGAATTTGATATCCTCTTAATAGTTCTACAGTTTATTCTATCTTCGGGGACGCTCACAATACCCGCTCCAATGACACTTATAGATATATAGATAACTCTTTATTGCATTTGAACAAAGTTATTACAGTAACTGAAAACTTATGACTACAAACGGTGTTCACATCGCTTTAAGCGATTTCTGCCTGACAAACCGAACATAAAAGGACATTATAATTTTATATTTTGACGGATAGGTGCAACGTGCAGTATGAAATAAACAGAAAAAAAATATTATTAAAAATAATATTTATAAAAATATATTAATAATATATACAATATTTAAGCCGTGTGAGCCGTGGTAGCTCAGATGGCTAGCGCTCGCTGTAAATATCACAATACACAAGCAAACCGGGTTCGATCCCCGCCAGCACCAATGAAATTATTAATTGTAATTTTAAGTGCTGATTTACCACGTGCTCGACGTTGAAGGAAAACATCGTGAGGAAACCAGCATGTCTGAGAAATAAGAAAAAAAATATTTCGAAGACATGTGAAATTCGCCAACACGCATTGGGGCAGCGTGGCGGACTATTCCTTGCCCTAAAACTCTGCTGGTTGCGCGGAAAACCATTCGTATTTATTTATATTTGACGGTAGGCTTGCCAAATCGTTTATCCCTTTCCAAACGATATCATTCATACCCTCCTATCGACACATCGGGGTGGTGGGGTGGAAGGGGAAAGAAGATAATTCTAGAATATTACGCGATCATCGCAACCGAAGGAATAAAAGGCACGCGCGGCCGACGCGCAGAATCTTCCCGCCGCGCTCGTCGTTGGAACCACACCGCTTAAGACAATATTGTCATAGAAGGGCTATTGCCCACGCGCACCGCTAGTATAACCGCTTAGCCTGAAGCAGTCGAGCTCCAGGAAACCCGCCTCACCTCGTGTGAGAAATAGTCGCGCACCGCACTCTCTCCCGACGCATCACCGGACAAGAGAGCATCTCTGGGGCCGCCCAGAGTGTCTTCCAGAGGTCGCAGCGCAGCAACATAGTGCCCAAGCCGCTAGAAGCAACACCCCGGTGAGTGAACATTCCTTACTAGTTCCTGCTTGATATAATTGTGTCTAATAGTTAATGCGCTCCAATTTATTTTCTCCTAATCAAGCAGGATTCCTTTCATAGATTTGGCAAATAATAGTTCGTTTTAGGGAAGAGCGAGTGCATTGTATGGGAAACCGCGTGCTATAGTCGCCATTCTATGTAAACTTAGAAGCATTTCGTATATACAGTCCATTCGGGTTAATATCTCGCGTAATAGGTTTAAGACTCGACCGGGGAATTGGACTTCGGTAACCTTAGGCTCGTCGCTCCACCACATACATATATTCATATATATGTACAATAATTTTAATTTAATATATTCAAACACATACTCCAGAGAAATTTAAAAAAAATTCAAGTATTTATGAAAAGAGGAAATACATATAATTTATTATTATGACGGGAACTTCAAATAATATACTCCTTAAGTTGTTTTTTAAAAAGACTGTAAGCGCTTTCTGAATGTTAAGTGGTAATGAATTCCAAAGTCGCGTTACTAGTGAAGTAAATGATTTATTATAAAAAGAAGTTACGCTTTAAGGAGTATTTAAAGCCAGGCTGTACACTGAACGTAAATTGCGGTTATAAAATTCATGTCGATAGTGAAATTCTTCCTTAAGGTATCTTGGAGATTTCGGATCAAACAGTACACAAAAAAGTAAAGATAGTATATTGAACATTCCGGCGAAACTTATTCTAACTGGTGTAATCTTATAACGGGTGTAACCCAGGGTGGGCTATTGTATCCTTTACTCCTCACCGTTTTTATCAATTCCATAACAAAAATAATATCCTGCAACTTCGATCTTTATTCAGACCATTTGCAGCTTTACCGTCACTTTGTGGCTTCTGAGGCTAAATTAGCGATAGAAGCACTGAATGATGAATTGGAGAGAATTAGTCGCTGGGCCAGATCACATAGTTTAACTATAAACCCAAGTAATTCTCAAGCGATAATAGTAAGTAGCAGATATACTAGTAGCATAATTTTTAAATTTGCGAAGAACTTGAGCTTGGTTATTGACAATAGGTTATCATGGGGTCCTCATATAACGAACTTAAGCAGAAAAGTTTACTATACTTTCCACTCGTTAAAGCGACTTCAATTTTTTTCCTAATCGATTTACCTTTCTTAAATCCCCAGATGCAGTTTGTAGATCTCACCATAAAACCCTCTTAAAATTTCCATCCTTTGAAGCTCATTCGTATTTCCGTTCATTCTCCGTACATGCAATAAGACTCTGGAATTCACTTTCTCCTCCCATTCGAGTAATTAAAACCACTGTTTTGTTGAACATTGTTCAAAAAACGAGTAAAAGAACATTATTTATCGCTATCATCTATGTAAGTTTCAAATCTTAGCTATTTACTTTACTGTTACATATATATATATATATATATATATATATATATATATATATATATATATATATATATATATAAATGTGTGTATATGTATCTTAATATTTATAAATTACGTAATACCGATTTTAATCAAATTTGCACACCGTGTGCAGTTTGATCCAACTTTAAGAGATAGGATAGTTTTTTTGCCCATAAATGCGAATTTAAGGATTTTAATAGGACATGACAAATGGTCGTCGAAAAGGGCACTACAACGTCTGCCTGGCAAGCTAGTATATATAAGTATTTGTACATACGTATTTATTTTATCCCTATATGAGTTGTCTCATAACAAAGTGCACACCTTATAATCATTCATTAATCATATATATTTGTATCTGGCCTACTGGAAAAAATTTAATTATTAGATAAGTAGAGCCCTTGTACAAACATTTCATCATGATGTTTCCTCTCCCTTACTTTTACTACTTTGTGTACATAAATAGTTAAATAAATAAATTTGTGAATAGAAGCACCTTTAGTTAAAAAAAAGAAATTTAAGTCAGTAAAAGGTTAGTCAGAAGTTTTTACATTTATTATTGCTTTAAACTCAAAACAAAAAAAACATTTAAAAATTAAAATGCTAAGAATGTTAAAACTCAAAAATAAGAGTGAGAATATACTCTTATTTTTGAGTTTTAACATTCTCAGCGTTTTACTTTTTAAATGTTTTTTTGTCTTTGAGTTTTGAGGTTAGCGACGAGTATATAAATATAATAATACTGCAGTCAACTTCAGACAGTAAAGGCTGCACGCAGATGGGATGTGAACTCCACTAGTACTAATACTAAGATGTAATGAGACATTGCATCTATGCCTATATTTATTTCCATTCCCTTCAGACCGGAACACGCACGGTGCAAGCAGTGTTATTAGACAGCAAAATTGGTAAAAGGGTGGGACCTACACAGACATATCCCTAGACGGAAAGGGAGTACTACTATCTAGTATTTTTACGCGTACTCATTGCAAAGACTTATGAGAACATTTGTTTATTGAAGATAAAGGTTACCACTCTTTACGAGAGTAACACGGGCCATATATTCTGTTGTTCACACTGGCACGATTTTAATAACGTTGCTAACAGCCAGCTGTTGTTAGTATACACACCCGATGGCGATACTTTGTGTCGCTGTTTGCAATGTTTCCGCCACCCTGAACCACACAATATCGTTTTGACGGTCATTCACGCATGCTAATGTTAGTGATGCGTTATTTTTTTTAAATAGAATGTTTCAATTCTACAAGCGAATACTGCATGCAGATTAGTTGAAAATTTATAGACTTCTTAGAGCCAAAGAAGAAAACTCATTAGGGAAAAGTTATAGTCACTTTTACGGAAGTAATTAGCCTGAAATATGCAGACAGTTAAAAGAGGCATTTTTGGGCTACTTTTATTTGAAAAATATAACAAAAGTAATCATCATCATCATCATCGTCATTATTTTGGCCCATTCATCACAAGTCCTAAACGTCTCCCAAGGAAATCCACATAAAACGGTCCGGAGCCACTTGCATCCATCGACTTCCTGTATCTATAACCATCGCTGCTCGCTGCAAATCACTAGATCCAAGGACGACCTGGTTATAGATACAGAAAGTGGAT
Organism: Parnassius smintheus behrii; assembly: GCA_036936625.1. NCBI lineage: Eukaryota > Metazoa > Arthropoda > Insecta > Lepidoptera > Papilionidae > Parnassius > Parnassius smintheus. The sequence goes on from JAUPFT010000007.1 coordinate 40,633,790, forward strand.
GGATGCAAGTGGTTTTTGACCGTGTTTTGTGGCATTCTTTGGGGGATGTTTATGTTTAACAGTAGAATTGTGGTGGATGGGCTATAATGATGACATTGATGATAATGATGATCATCACTTTTGTTATATATTAAAAAAAACCGCTCAAAATGCCTCTATTAACTGTCGGTATATTTCAGTCTAAGTACTTCTGTATAAGTGAGTGAAACTTTTCCCTAATGAGGTCGTTAAGTCATAGTTTGAACGCTTTAAGCGTTTTCTTAGTGTTTTAACTTTTAAAAGTATTTTTTGTTTTAAATTGAAAGCAAAAATTAAGCTAAAAACTTTTAAATAACGTTTAAATCAGTTAAATTTCTTTTTTTTTTTAATTTGCGGTGCTGTTAGTCACAAAGTTTTTATTATTATATCCTTAAAATTGGCTGTAGGCTGTATTGTGTGAATTATATGAATTTTCATACTAGATTAAATTTGCTTTTTATAATAAAAATATTTTTATACGTTTAATTAAAAGCATGGTAAATTCTATTACAATTGCTGAACATCCTGAAATTTTTCCTGTTTCCACTCTTTTATATTTAAAACGTTTGCGTCTAAAGTAACTTCAAATGCTAAGAAAGTATTTAAAAAAACGTGACGATGTCACTGATTTATTAAAACCGCGATGTAAGTGGTCGAACTTCAACCACAAACGGTACATGCGTATCGCTATATAATTGTGTGAGTTAAATATTCTATAAATGTCTACAGACAAGAATTTATTCTTATATGATTATTGCTAATACTTCATTCGATATTTATTATTTTATACTGACCATATTGTAGTGTTTAAGATGACGTGCTTACTTATTATCAGGCGGTGACTGCGGCAACTCACAGACGCCTACAACTATTAATAAGGCCACAGATGCTTATATACCCCTGAGAACTAAGATGAAATGTTAAAAACACGCCAGTGAGTGTTTTGCGTCTTCGTATCGCAAAACACTAAAGAGGCTGCTTACACAGAAAAACCACTTACGAAATTGAATTAAAAAACTACATAACAGTTAACAGCTCGGTGACGTAGTAGCTAAGCATTTGCCAGTTGCCATTTGCCATTTGCAAGTTGCGTCTGGGAAGAAAGTCCTGGTGTAACGCGGAAAGTGTAGGTAACGTTAAAAAATCCTTCAGAATCTATATATATATATATATATATATATATATATATATATATATATATATATATATATATATATATATATATATATATATATATATAATCGGGATCTCGGAAACGGCTCCAACGATTTTCATAAAATTTAGTGCCCAGGGAGTTTCGGCGATAATAAATCGATCTAGCTAGGATTTATTTTTAGAAAATGTCTTTTTGTCCGTGTTTTTAGGCAATGAAAAACTGCAACAATATCGTTAGAATAAGAAGGTAAATTTTGACGGATTTTTAGTGATTATAAATAGCTTAATTGGTATAATGGTCGGTCACAGAATCTTAAAACCCCAGTTCGAGCCCAGGCCAATCAACCGACTTTTTTAATTTTTTTTTTTTCTTTTTACTATCTTTTTTGAGAAAATCTATTTTTTCGAGCCCTTTTTTTTGGTATTTTTTAAAAACACGAAAATTTAAATTAAAATAATTGCACTCATGATTTTTTATTCAAATAACCAGTTCCGTTTTTTCTGATGTCGCTAAGATCAAAAAATATTATTTATATTTCATCAGTACGTAATTTGTATCTAAATATAATTTCCAAAACACACGAATTAAAAAAAATCGAGCGAAAAATACCGAGCAAAGCTCGGTCAACCAGGTACTAATATATTAGATGTGAAATAGTTTAGTGTAGTATTCCAATCACCAATCTGCCTTCGAAATGTGGCAATAACAGCGAACCTTACTTTCTAAGACGAACACTTGACTCTAAAAAGCTATGGGTTGCATTAAAAAATTCTAAAGACCAATAATTTTTTTTGCTTATTATAAGTTTTGATACTACTATAAAATCGTTGTACCGTTTGAGTATAATTTTATTGCTGAGGCAACAATGTAAGCACTAAGCACTTGTTGTTTAAGCTTTACTACAAAACTGATTATAAATATATAAACAGCGCTGAATTTAATTTTAGTTTAAAAACCTCTTGGATCAGACATACAATATAAAAACGAATATACAGACATAAAATATCGAAATCTAACGTAGTTCTTTTTTATATTATAAGGGTGACAAACAAGCAGTCAGTCCACCTGATGGTAAGTTCAACCATTTACTTCCAGTGAAATTTCAGAGATGTCACATTTGGCACACTTGTAGAGCATACTGGCAAAAACATTGTAGACCATTTTTTTATAGAAGAGGGTGTCCAACGAGCAAACCGTCCACCCGATGGTAAGTGGATGCTGTAACCCATATACATCTACATTTATCCTCAATTGACAATCAAAATGCAGTTGCGTTGGTACCCCTGAGGACTGAGACGGAATGCTTCGTTTACAGTAAAAGGGTCCCCGGTTCTCTACACTCACCGCACGAGACACAGCAGTATTGAGCTGCTACTTACGTTAGTCTTCTGTGAGAGCGTAGTGCTAACCCGATCGAGCCGACCTATTCGTGCTACAAACATAAATAGTTGCAGCGTGGCTCTATTACAATACCATGTAGAGGCAGTGTGGAAATATCTGATACCTCATATCGTACCGTGGGTATCGTAGGAAGCGACAAAGAGAAACAAAGCGATCTGATCAAGCAATAGGCTGCAGTGTCTGCCAAATTACAACTAGAAAAAAAACTGCGTTTAAAAATTATGGCAAACATTTTTCTTTTTTATAAGCCAACTTTTGGGAGGCATGTTCATTAAAAAAAAGTAAAGTTACAGCCTACATACGTCCCACTGCTGGGCACAGGCCTTCCCTCATTCTTGAGAGTGTTTCAGGGCAAGGAAGTGTCCACGCGCTGCTCCAATGCGTGATGGCGAACTTCACATGACATCAAAATATTTTTTTTCTTATTCCTCAGGCATGCAGGTTTCCTCACGATGTTTTCCTTCACCGCCGAGCACGTGGTAAATCAGCACTTAAAATTGCAATTAACAATTTCGTTGGTGCCGGCGGGGATCGCACCCGGGTTACTCGCGTTCTGTTATATTTACGGCGAGCGCTAACCATCTGAGCTACCACGGCTCATGTTCATTATTGGACTTTAATAGGATTTGACAGTAATATGACATTAAAAACGGACTCATAGACAACAATCATTAATCAACAACTTTCCTCTAACAATACAAATAATCAATTAAAAATATTACATGCACAAATTACTACTTATATATTATTAAATAAATAATTACATATTGTGTTTCATTAAGTTATGGTCAAGAAATAGCGAAGAACGTCTTGTAATACCAATTTCGTGATAGCCGCTTGCGATTTAAGAGCTTTCTCCGAAACAATTAGATAAGTCTTCGGTTGTTCAGCTGCTCTGGCGTACGCTCACATAACAAGAACTTTGCAGGTGCTTTGGTTGTTATAGGTTAATTGCGTACACTAGAAATTGCAATAATCGCACAATAATAAGCGAGTTTTAACCACATGTTATAATAAACCTTATAGAAATTTGCATATAAAAAACGAATAATGTAAATAGTTTACCTTCCCATTTTAGCCTGCACCTGTTTACTATTGTACTTCAAAATTTGCCAAACCCTGCCATCAGTTCACCTTAAACTTAACAAGCACGATATCTTCTTCACTTCACGTATCCAATTACATCTGCATTTTATATCTCAATTAAGTAATAATATAATAGTTATTAAAAACAATAAAATAGTTATTGAAAAACAACCAAGAAGTCGCATCCTGTTGCACCATGGCAATTCTTCGGCACACATCGCGAACAAGACACAGTCGCTTTAATATTTTTAAAAGGTGAAGCTCGAGGCCCATCACACAGTCCATACCCCGTTTTTTTATTGGACAAATACCTGTAAAATTTTAGTTATATATGTCCGTCACTTTAATTGTTAGGCCATGTATCCATTAAACAACAACGCGCAAGATGACGCGCGCCTTGTTTGTCTCCGTTAAGCTTTTCGAGATCGGATTAAAAAATTACTTCAAAAATACTTTAATATACGGTATGAAACTAAGAAAAATAAGCAGGAGGAAAAAAAAACAATTTTTGCATGTCAAAATTCATAGTGTACAGTGGTACGAAACCCTGAGTACGTGTATCTAATTCGCACTTGACTCGTATTTATGATTGGCTTATTAGTTATTACTTCATTAAAATATATTTGTGTTTGTCTTATTATTTAGCTTAAACCATTGGACGTCTTTCAAGTGCACTTTGGGTGCGGGAAAACAAAATAAAACATAAATAGATTTACAGTTGCTCAAATTGCTCGAAGAGGGGAGGGTCAAGAGTACTCGGATACCTAGACGTGCATGTATGAAGAAGTTAATGAACCTGAAAGAAGCGAAAGAGAGCGGACACTTCCTTGCCCTAAAACCCTCTCAGAAATGAGGGAAGTCCTGTGCTCAGCAGCGAGACGTTATATAGGCTGTAACTTTACTTTACTGATGGTTAGTGACTTCTGCAATTCGTTAAAATTTACGGCCAACTTCAAATAAAACAGACTACGAACGCGTTGTTACCTACTCGAACTAAAAATTAATTCCTTCCAGTTCTCTACACTATTCAGACCGGAATAAAGCAGTGGAGGCACTGCTATGAACCGCTCGATATATATATATATATATATATATATATATATATATATATATATATATATATATATATATATATATATATATAAAAGAATAGTTCATATTCACATGGCCTCAAAAGCACAAAAAGAATTCTATCACCTACTAAAGGGACTACTGATTAAGTACGAGTACTCGTAATTTCAAAATCCCACCTGTTTAACTCATTAAGCCATTTCATCATTTACGCGATAATATTTTAATTTGTTAAAGTTAATTTTATTAAATAAACATCACCACGGTGGAATAAGAATATCAAATACTACATATTAGCGTCCCGTGTTTGTGGTAAGATGCTATAGAGGGACAGCTTTCCTAATAATAAATAGAAAATAAAAAACTGCAGTTCCCTGATAAGCGTGGTAAATTTGTAAACTATCCTTCTAAAGAGTCATTAATGTCACGTCCCGATATATCTCACTAAATACCAATAATGCAAAATATTTCACGCCTAATTTTGATGACACATTCTCAGCGCATTGTAACTTACTTGTAACTTTACTAGCGTATAATTGAAAAAAGAAAAACGGCGTTATTTTGGAAACATTTTACTTTAAAAAATATTGTGCATATCAGTTTCGATGCGCAACTGCAATTTACTCCTAAAAACATTTACGTTAAAATATATGCAATAGGCAAAAGAAGCAAATGAACCCATATATTTATTTGAATTGATTTGATTAAATGTATTACTCAAATTATATTATATACAAATAAATAAACTATATTATATTATTCATTTCGCGTTATAAGTGTAAGGATCGTGACACTTGGCGATCTGTTCTCTCTGGCTACTCCGTTGGGGATTGTGCGTGAAGATAAGTAAGTAAGTAAGTAAGTAGATTTACAGTGTACGTTTCCTGTGCATTTGTAGCATCCACCATCTTCTTTTTCTTTGTATTCGTTTTTTCTTTGTTTATTTTTTTTATTTTATAGGATAGGGTGACAAACAAGCACACAGTCCACCTGATAGTATGTGGATGCTGTAGCCCATAGACATCTACATCAATCCTTGTATACGAATCAAAATGCAGAGATGCGTTGTCACCCGTGAGGACTAGGATGAAATGCCTCGTTTCCAGTAAAAAGAGTCTCCGGTTCTCTACACTCACCATACGAAACACAGCAGCATTAAGCTACTATTTTACGCTGGTATTCTGTGAGAGCGTGGTCCTTCCCCGGTCGAAACATTCAACGCCGTTCAACGGCAAATTTAACGCCGTTCAACGGCAAATTTAATGCCGTTCAACGGGAAACGACGTTGACCGTTCAAGTGTAGCCACTCATTTTATCACGTTAAATTTAAGGCAATAATTGTTGCGTTTATGGGCACTGACGTTGCTTGTTAGTGTAGCCGCAGCATGAGAAATTAAATATTTATCAAAATAAAAAATTTACTAGTTTTGTTAAGTATCAAAAGCCAAATTTAAAGCTTAAGATAAGAAAACATTTATGCAAAAGAATCATCGTATATTTTATTTTACATAGATAAGTATTATAGATTCAGAATATGTTATTATTTTACAGCCAATTTGTACAATTACTCTGAGATCGGATTGTTACCCGTGCTATAAAATTTGATATTATATCCGTGTGGTAATATTTTTATGTTTGAACATATAAGTAACCCCTTTACAAGAATGTTGCATGGAAGCTAATGTGAATTTCTTTCTCAACACAAAACGTTTTTCGCAAACTATCAAGGTTAAAAATATAACATTTACGCGATTTAATTTTTTTATAGAAGAGGGGGCAAAGGAGCATGCGGCTCACCTGATTGTAAGTGACTACTGGCGCCCATGAACAACCGCAACACCAGGGGAATTGCAGGTACGTTGACGGCATTTTTAAAGGGAGTAAGCTATTTTATTGAAGGTCCCTAAGTCGTATCGGTCCGGAAAAAATGCCGGTGATAAACAATTTCACAGAGAAGTTGTATGAGGAAGAAAACTCCTAGTAAAACGCACAATAGTAGACCGCCAAGCATCCAGATGGTGAGGATGGTATCTTGAATTTTGACACGATGTGCGTTCATGAAATTTGGCAACTGGGATTACTCCAAACAATTCCTCAGAGCACTCCCTATTCCAAGATGCAATAGAAAATGCAAAGCGATGCAACATCCCTACTCAACGCCAATGCATCAAGCCGATCAGAAAGAACTCCGTCTTCGACGATTCGAATCACTCTGCGCTGGATGTCAAGTGGAAGGAGCTGGCATTTGGATGCCCCGGCCCAGGGATGAGAACAGTATTCCATGTGTGGCAGAACTTGCGCCTTGTAAAGTTGCAAGCGATGTGGAGACATGAAATACTGTCTCGCTCCGCTCATCTGTGTCCTATTCTCTACTGTTGTTTATTAAAACTAACAAGTTACACGGTGGTTTATTTTCTTTGTGCCTTCAGTAGACTATGGAGTGTAGAAGTAAGAAGTACAGACTGTGTATTAAAATTGTCCATAAAAACCTTTAAATAAGGGTGGCGCCACTACGGGGTAAGTTTTATAGAACGCACCGAAAAATATTAGTGGGATAGACGACTTTTTCAAGTTTACATTTACTAAATAAAATTATTTTAGATTTTAGAGCTACTAATCAGTTTATCAGCACACTTAAAACGGCGACAACTGCTGAGTTCGTTTCATCCCAGTAGCTACTCCAGCGCTGTTGTGGAGTGTCTTTGAGCTGTTATTGACTGCTTACAGATGACCACTTTTTCAACTATTCTACTATGGGAGTTGGTACTCCTTACTTCTACACTCTATACAGTAGACGATGATAATAAAGAAAAGAAGATGAATATATTAAATATTGTTGGGGACTGTTTTTGTAAATGTTATTTAAAGCGTTCTTAATAAAATATGACAATTGTAATTATAATCTTCATTCACTGTGAAAAATAAACTCAATTACTACTGACGGTAAGTGTGTAGTGCAATCCATAGGCGCCTGCAGCCAACTTCAAACAAAGAAGGCGTTGTTACTTCTAAGGAACTGGTGGTGGCAGCGTAAACGATCTAACCTTTAGACCGGAGCACTACTATTCGGCAGAAATAGGTAAAACTACCCTCTTACCTACCCCGATGGACTCCTACTATCCGTAAAAATATGATCTAAAACGTAATTTAAATACGCAAAGCATTAATAAATTGTAGTTAAAATAAGTTTTGAATTGAAATTCTAATAAATGTGTACTCAAACACACCTATAAAGTAGCAAACATTGTCACAAGTTGTGAGGCGATCAAGATTTGCAGACCGTAATCGAAATCGAATGTGGATTGTAAAGTGGGAACAATGTTGCAAAGCAAACATTTATAAACTATCCAATCATTGGCTGTTCTGACGATGCTCAATTCCTAGAATTGTTTGTTTCTATATTTCCAAGGTTATTTAGCAGTGTATCTCTATGGAACTGGGTGTTTAAACCGATTTAAAAAAACGTCTAAGAAACTAAATTAATAACGTAACGGTGAATAATAACGCAAGTTTTTAAATTTTTCACTCCAAATCAAAAATTTCGATCACATCAGCCAGTCTCAACGAAGATTTGCCTTCTGCAGAAGACTAGATTATAGTGCATACGTACGTATTACACTCTATTCTCTCTCTCTCATAGTCCAACGATACGGAAATCTGACACGATCAGAGAGAGAGAGAGAGGTTAGGTGAAGGACTATGGGCTTTCCAAGGTACTTTGCTACTGACAGAGTTTTTACCAGAAAACCTAATAAACGATCCGAGATTCAAAACCGGGACTACGGCACTATGACACTTAAAATAGACTAGGAAGACGCCTATACACCAGGGTAGGCGGGGATTTCCGTGTACTATAAGAACACATTTAAAGAAAAATTTCACCGTTACCGTTACAACCTATTAAGAGTCTACGTAGCCTTATTCAAAGCAGGCATTTCTTGGATGATTTACCGACACACACCTCGCTTGGCAAGCAAATTAATGAGCGCAATGCTGATATCCTCGTACTGATAATACTGCTCCCCATCGCCCATTTGTGTAATTTTTATTTTGATTCTCGACCATTAGTCGACTCGACTCGTACCTTAAACACCAGGATGCAACATATTTGGGTGTGCTTGGCATTTGTAGTAAAATGGGGCGTTGTTCACAGTGCAGTGGTTCACAATTATATCCCAAAAATTTATCACTCGCTACCATTATATCCTAAAAAATTACTGCTGAACATTGGCTTCCCCCTTAGTTGGCAATCGCAGTTTTTTTATTATTTTGAGTTGTTATCATCCTATGGGGAGGCGTATGTTCAGCAGTGGACCTTAATATGCTGTAACGGTAACGGTTATCAGGAAGACGCTAATGCCCAACTCACGTTTGTTTATTATTTCGAGTTGTTATCAACCCATGGGGAGACCTACGTTCAGCAGTGGACCTTAATATGCTGTAACGGTAACGGTTATCAGGAAGATGCTAATGCTCAACTCACGTTTGTTTATTATTTCAAGTTGTTATCAACCTATGGGAGACCTACGTTCAGCAGTGGACCTTAATATGCTGTAACGGTAACGGTTATCAGGAAGATGCTAATGCCCAACTCACGTTTGTTTATTATTTCGAGTTGTTATCAACCTATGGGGAGACCTACGTTCAGCAGTGGACCTTAATATGCTGTAACGGTAACGGTTATCAGGAAGATGCTAATGCCCGACTCACGTTTGTTTATTATTTCGAGTTGTTATCAACCTATGGGGAGAGCTATGTTCAGCAGTGGACCTTGATATGCTGTAACGGTAACGGTTATCAGGAAGATGCTAATGCCCAACTCACGTTTGTTTATTATTTCGAGTTGTTATCAACCTATGGGGAGAGCTATGTTCAGCAGTGGACCTTAATATGCTGTAACGGTAACGGTTATCAGGAAGATGCTAATGCCCAACTCACATTTGTTTATTATTTCGAGTTGTTATCAACCTATGGGTGAGACCTATGTTCAGCAGTGGACCTTAATATGCTGTAACAGTAACGGTTATCAGGAAGACGCTAATGCCCAACTCACGTTTGTTTATTATTTCGAGTTGTTATCAACCTATGGGGAGACCTACGTTCAGCAGTGGACCTTAATATGCTGTAACGGTAACGGTTATCAGGAAGACGCTAATGCCCAACTCACGTTTGTTTATTATTTCGAGTTGTTATCAACCTATGGGGAGACCTACGTTCAGCAGTGGACCTTAATATGCTGTAACGGTAACGGTTATCAGGAAGACGCTAATGCCCAACTCACGTTTGTTTATTATTTCGGTTTGTTATCAACCTATGGGGAGACCTACGTTCAGCAGTGGACCTTAATATGCTGTAACGGTAACGGTTATCAGGAAGACGCTAATCCCAACTCATGTTTGTTTCGCTTTGTCGCATCTTACGACGCCCACAAAAAAATTCATATAACAAGACTTTTTTTATCAAAATCCTCGTAACATTCAGCAAAGAAAGAGTTTAATTTAGCAATTCTCTTAGGGATTCTAGGACGGTTATAAACATCGGCACTTCAGAAAACGACTTATACCCTAATCTAACCCAAACATAAACCGAGGGAATAAATGTAATATCTATAAACTTTATGAATGTGTATACAAACGTGTATTCTTAACAATTTTTTTAGATGGCGTAATATTTAAGTCTTAAAGATCAAAGTTTTTTTTATAACGTTTTGACCTTCCATCAGGTGAGCCGCAAGCTCGTTTGCTCCCACTTCTATGAAAAAAATATTATTCGAGATGTGAAAAACGAGTAAGTGCTACATTCGACGCATATGGTTTTTATGTACGTTCACCGACTTCTTGGATAAAATTGTACCAGATTAAATGACTTTTATAAAACGGATTATTTAAGGGGTTTTCCTTTATAAATTTACAGAAAAAATTACCATTTTTTAGGTTTGAAAAATAGGGGATGAAGTTTTTAAATGTAATAACTTAGACGCCATTCTAGGTGATGCTACTTGAAATCGATTTTTATTTGTTTATTAAAGATTTCATACAATATATTATGTAGTTTTAGTACTTTGAATTCAAAGTTTAATTATTACCTTAAATACAGATTAAAAATTACACATTACTTAAATACAGACACATAAAATTCGTAGCATACCGTGAAAATTTATTTCGGCCTGATGCTATTGCAGATTGAATTCCAGTGCAACATGTTCAGCAGAATAAAATAAAAATTAATATATTTTCAGATTCAATATTTAATATACATCAAACTTTAAGTCTACTTCAGTTCAACTTCAACTCGCATGACGTGACGCATGTTAAAAATTTTAATAATTTCTGATAATGTACATTAATCAATGAATAAATTGTATAGTGTGTAAGGTCATAGAATTAATAAATTTTATAACAGCATCAGTTAAATCAAAATACAATTCATCCGATGAATAGCAATATATTATTCTTTTTTTTAGAATACGGGTTACAAACGAGCACAAAGTTCACCTGGTGGTAAGTGGATGCTGTGGCCCATAGTATAAGAAATAATAAATAAATAAATAAGCTTTTTTATTTCTCATTTTCATGCTATTTTACAATAGATATTATATGTTTATTATATTACATTTATCATCGATTAAGAATCAAAACGTCGATGCGTTGTCACCCCTGTGGACTACGATGGAATGCCTCTTTTCCAGTATATATAAAAGCGTCTGCAAATCTCTTCACTCACCATACAAAACACAGCAGTATTACGCTGCTATTTTACGCTGGTATTCTGTTAGAGCGTGGTCCTTCCCCGGTTGAGTCGACCCATTTGTGATACAACCATAATATAGCTTCAGCGTGGTTCTCCCACATATAAAAAATCCATTTGCATATTGAGTCTATAATAGATACAATCGCACCTCAACTATCTGTTATTTTTATACTAGTATCGAATCTGGTGTGTTTCCTTATTTAATGAAGCATAGTAAAGTAATACCTTTATTAGGAGGATACTCTGTGGCAACCCAAGTGACAAGTTGTAAAATAATAGCTCCCAACAATTTAGCAAAATTAAATATTGTAATTTGATAATATCCACCTCAATTTTTAGTTACTGATGTTAAATAATACTTAATTGTGTTGGTAAAATAAGTAAAAGTCATAAGTATTTTAATTATATAGTGTTTTGTGTTTCAACTAAAAGTGACAGCTGTAGGTAACGAACATCGTTTGAACTTTCTGTAAGTTATTGTAATTTTCTTGTTATCCCTTTAATATTTTAAGATTTATCTTTTAAATTAGTGCAGTTTCGGATTTCAATTTGAATTATTTACCTGATAATTTAATTTGAGATCTGTAAGTAGACCCATAGATCTAGATATTAGCTTACTCTGTTTCTTCGGTTTTCTTTCTTTGTTTTCTTTTGCTATTTACACATAATAGTAAAATGAATACACGCAACGCCAAAACGCGCCAAATGGAGAACCAACTTCAAATGGCGCTTCTAGAACTTAAGGCGTCAAAAGAGCAGTGTGAGCTGTTGCTTAAAGAAAGGGATGACAACGAAAAGGAAATAATAAATATAATTGCCAAAAATAGTCAACTAAAAAGTGATATGGTTAAGTTGCATAAAGACTACACAAATGTTTTAAAAGAAAGGAATCAGCTTCAGGAAACAGTCGATGAGTTTGACCGATGCAGCAAAGAATATGAGGAATCCCTCAGATTAATTGCTGCATTGCAGTTGCAGTTAAGTGAGGCTAATCAGCAGATTTTGCAATTAAAACAATACTTAGATGAATTGAAAGTGTCCCAAACTCAAAGTCTGTTCAATGAGCTCATAGAATGTAAATCATCAAAAACATTGCATCCCTCCACAACAATCGATTTGACTGGTGATGATTTTGTCACATCTAGAACAGCAGAAAGGATTACATGCAGTGGAAGAAAATTAAAGAAATACATAAAAATTAATAAATATGTCAGGAAAGTACAAAAGTTAATTAAAACAAAAATTAATACAAAAAATTATATAAATATATGTAAGGAAAAGCATGTATTAATTAATAAACTTAAATTACATGCAATTGAGGTGGAAAATATGAAAAACTGTTATGAGACTGAAATAGAGTGTCTCAATTCAGAAGTTTTGTCGCTTAAAAACTCCTTAGAAATTATCTCAAATAAATATGCATCGGCTCAGGTTGAGATAAAAGAACACATATTGGCCATGAATGATCTGGTAAAGTCATGTAAATACAATGAGGAGCGCTTTGACTCCTTGATAAAACATCAGAGTGAAAATCAACGCTCCATACCATGTTCATCGGGGACAATATGTGTAAATAGCAATGACTCCTTATTTTCACCAACACTCTATGACGGTGCCATAACACAGAATAAAAACTTAAAAAGTAGTTTAAATATTAAAAAACATAAAGTTATTATGTATTGTGATGACATAGGTAAAAATTTGGGCATGATGTTAAATAACAATTTGAAAGGACATTTGATTAGTAATTATTGTATGCCTGGAGCATCGTTTAGTCATATAATGAATAAAGTTTTAACCAGTAAGTTTACTCCTAATAGCACATTAATAATTCTTGTTGGGAGAAGAGGCAATGTAAACAAAAATCAATTATTAAAATATATTGATTACCTCAATAATTTAAATGTACATAAAATTATCTTGTTTACATTGCCTTACATACAGGGTTGGCCACAAGAGAATAAAATAAGATATGATTTAAATTTATTAATGAATAATTTATCATGTAACAATAATTTAAATTTGACATTTAATTGTAACAATTATACCAATAGAATTAATTTAATAGATATTAATAATTTAATTAAGAAATTTTTGACTACAGATAGGTATTACCTATCCAAATATAATTTAAGACAGATAGCAAATGTGCTATCTTATTATTTATATATTAACTCAGCCAAGGACTTGGCTACCCAGACATCTGCTCCTATTGAGCAGCATAATGATTTGACATGTAATTTGGAATCCGTTCCAAGTAATTTAAATTAGAAAATGAGACAATAGAGGTAATCTCTAGCAATTATAATAATTTAAATAGTTTAGAATGTAGCTTACAAATCCCTAATAGTTGCAATTGCATAACTCCACAAAATGATATTAAAAATTGTTTACACCTGGTGCATCAGAATATACAAGGCATGATAGGCAAAGAGCTAGAAATTGAATTGTTTTTAAATAGCAACAATATTCATATTTTATGTATTACTGAACATTGGTTAAAAACTCATAATTAAATGTTTAACTTTAGTAATCACCAGGTGCTCAGTTCTTTCAATAGAGAAACGATTTTAAGAGGTGGCTCCTTAATTTTAGCTAGTAAATTATTATCATATAAAGAACGTAAAGATATTGTGAGCCTCTCTGTTGAGCGAACTGTAGAAATGGCATGTGTTGAGTTTGAGCACCTCATTGTTGTGAGCGTTTACAGACCCCCATGTTCATTATATGACACTTTTGAAAAAATTATAGAGGAAGTTTTCGCTAAGCTTAATAAACAGAATAAATCTGTTGTAATATGTGGAGACTTTAATATCAATCTCCTAGAAGCTTCCTCCACTAATATTAAATTTAGATCATTGTTTAAATCCTATGGTCTTTTTAATTTATTTTTGGAGCCAACACGTATTGCTGAATCTAGTGCAACATGTATAGATAACATTTTTACAAATGCTAAGCCGTTCAATAAATGTATTATTCAAAAATTGAGCTCTGATCACTGTGGACTATTTGTTTCATTACCTTATGTTCACAAAAAGCAAGTAGATAAAAAAGTAGTGTTTGTTCCAGTAAATGCACATCGCTTGGAGAAGTTTAGAAGTAACATAGTAAAAAAACTTCCATTACTTTCATATCAAAATAATCCAAATTTTTTGTATGCAAAATTATTTAAGCTCATTTGCAATGAATTTAATAACACTTTTACTTCTAAAACATTCTCCTTGAATAATCGTAAAGCATTTAATGAATGGGCGACGGTAGGAGTCCATAAGAGTAGACAAAGGTTATATGAACTTTACAATGAAAGGTCATATAATCCTAGCGTCGAATTTAGGGAATATGTAAAAAAATATTCCAAAATATTTAAAAGAGTGTGCTCCTTAGCCAAGTCATTGTATTTAAGCAACAAAATAAAGACTGCTTCTAATAAAATTAAAATGACATGGAGTATAATTAATAGTGAAACTGGTAAGGTCAACTCTCGCAATTCAAACTACCAGTTAAGTTTTAACAATAAATTAACTAAATCAGATCAGGACGTTGCAATGGTTTTTGAGAAATATTTTACTGATATTCCGATCTTAACCACTAAGTCACTGAATTCTTCTCCTACCGTCGCCGAATCATTACTTAAACAAAATGTAAATGTATGTACAAAGAATTTTACATTTCATAAAGTTTCATCAAAAGATATTGTAAAATATTTTAAGACTATTGATATTAAGAGAACCGCCGATCTGTGGGGGATTTCTGTTGAAGTTATTGCGTCTATAATAGATACAATCGCAACTCAACTATCTATTATTTTTAATAGTAGTATCAAATCTGGTGTGTTTCCTGATTTAATGAAGCATAGTAAAGTAATACCTTTATTTAAATCTGGTAGTACATTGGACCCCTCTAATTTTAGACCTATTTCTGTACTGCCAACACTTAGTAAAATTTTTGAAAAAATTATTCTTGATCAATTGTTAATTTTTTTTAATGTAAATAAATTACTTCATAAAAATCAATTTGGTTTCACAAGGGGTCGCTCGACAACTGACGCTGGTGTTGAGCTGATTAAATATATATTTAATGCATGGGAGAATTCACAGGATGCTTTGGGTTTGTTCTGTGACCTATCCAAGGCCTTTGATTGTGTTCACCATGAAACATTAATCAGGAAACTTCAACACTACGGTGTAAGAAATGATGCTCTTAAATTAATTATTTCATATTTAAGTGACAGAACACAAAAAGTTGTTATTAATAGTATGAGTTCTTCCGGGTCGATTGTACAAATGGGCGTTCCTCAGGGCTCAATTCTTGGCCCCTTTCTGTTTCTTGTATATATTAATGACTTACCTTACATAGTAGGGGATAACCATGATATAGTATTATTTGCTGATGATACTTCATTAATTTTCAAATTAAAACGACAGTTATTAAATTACGACGAAGTAAATAATGCTATAGCTAAGTTAGTCAATTGGTTTAATGTTAATAATTTGCATTTGAATGGAACTAAAACTAAATGTATGAAATTCGTAACTCCTAATGTTAAACATGTCAATACTAATGTAATTTTAAATGGGGAGGAGCTGAGTCTTGTCGATACCACCATTTTTCTTGGAATCACACTGGACGCAAAGCTTCAATGGCTCCCCCATATTTCAAAACTAGCTAGCAGACTTAGTTCTGCAGCATATGCTGTAAAAAAGATTAGAACTCTTACCAGTGTTGAAACAGCTAGAATAGTTTACTTCAGTTATTTCCATAGCATTATGTCGAATGGTATATTGCTATGGGGACACGCGACTGACACTGAAATTATATTTATTTTACAGAAGAGGGCCATTCGAGCAATATATAATTTAAAACCAAAAGAGTCACTGAGACAAAAATTTAAAGAAATTAATATATTAACTCTGGCCTCTCAATACATTTATGAAAATGTAATGTACGTACACAAAAATAAAAGTAGTTTTGCGAAAATAAGTGATATTCATTCTGTAAATACTAGGATCAGACACAAGCTGGTAGTACCTGTTACTCGACTCCACCGAGTCAGTAATTCATTCTTGGGGCGATGTATACGCTTTTACAACAAAATCCCAGAAAATATACAAAATTTGTCATACACAAAGTTCAAAAATGTTATTAAACTAAGTTTGTATAAAAAGGGTTATTATAATATTAAGGAATTTATAGATGATAATAACCCCTGGGAAGGGTGATCGCTACCAAGCTATTTCTAATTTATCTTGTGTTGTTGATTGTAAACATGATTGTAAGCTATTATTAAAAAAAAAGTCCCGCTGGGTTTCTTGCTGGTTCTTCCCAGGACAGAGGTTTTTTTTGCGAACCAGTGGTAAATTAAAAAAGTGACGTTCAATAAGTATTTTTATAATCTACATTGAATAAAAAAGTTTCTATTTCTATTTCTATTTCTATTTAAATCTGGTAGTACATTGGACCCCGCTAATTTTAGACCTATTTCTGTACTGCCAATACTTAGTAAAATTTTTAACAAAATTATTCTTGTACAAATGTTAATTTCTTTAATGTAAATAATTTACTTCATAAAAATCAATTTGGTTTCACAATGGGTCGCTCGACTACTGACACCGGTGTTGAGCTGATTAAATATATATTTAATGCATAAGAGAATTCACAGGATGCTTTGGGTGTATTCTGTAACCTATTCAAGGCCTTCGATTGTCTTCACCATGAAATATTAATCATGAAACTTCAACACTACGGTGTAAGAAGCGATGCTCTCAAATTATTTATTTCATATTTAAGTGACAGAATGCAAAAGTTGTCATTAATAGTATGAGTTCTTCCGGGTCGATTTTACAAATGGACGTTTCTCAGGGCTCAATTCTCGGCCCCTTTCTGTTTCTTGTATATATTAATGACTCACCTTACATAGTAGGGGATAACCATGATATAGTATTATTTGCTGATGATACTTCATTAATTTTCAAATTAAAACGACAGTTATTAAATTACGACGAAGTAAATAATGCTATAGCTAAGTTAGTCAATTGGTTTAATGTTAATAATTTGCATTTGAATGGAGCTAAAACTAAATGTATGAAATTCATAACTCCTAATGTTAAACATGTCAATACTAATGTAATTTTAAATGGGGAGGAACTGAGTCTTGTTGATACCACCATTTTTCTAGGAATCACACTGGACGCAAAGCTTCAATGGATCCCCCATATTTCAAAACTAGCTAGCAGACTTAGTTCTGCAGCATATGCTGTAAAAAAGATTAGAACTCTTACCAGTATTGAAACAGCTAGAATAGTTTACTTTAGTTATTTCCATAGCATTATGTCGTATGGTATTTTGCTATGGGGACACGCGACTGACACTGTAATTATATTTATTTTACAGAAGAGGGCCATTAGAGCAATATATAATTTAAAACCAAAAGAGTCACTGAGACAAAAATTTAAGGCATTAATACCTCCCGATGTCAAAAAGAGCTAAATGAGGCCTTTCTCGACCTTGTCGTAAACAAAAAATTTACGAAAAATTTTTTTAAAAAAATTACAAGTAAAACAAATAGTACTTGGAATAAAGGCTTTCTTTTGTAATTATTACACCTGTGCAGAAAATTGGGGAAAAACACTTATCTTACTTTCATTTTCAAATTAGTATCTCTTTCGAAGTAAACCTGTATTCAAGTTATACATATATACATATCTAATGGCTTATTTAATAAAGTTTCAATTGATATATGATTTTAATATACCTTTCATACAAAATGTCTTGAAAATAGTCATTTTAATGAACAGCAGGAAGTAGTCTGTAAGTACTTCGGGAAGTGCTCGACAGATGCGCCATATTGGTCAAAATGACCCCGACTTACGAGAGGCTAGGAATGTCAAGTGGATAGGCGACTTTGATTGGGTTTTGTACACAAAATCCAAAATTATTGATAAATGAGCATACTTACGTAGATTTTATACCCGATCCGGTCGAAAGGTCTAAGTCGTGAGGTCTAGATATCATTACACTACGGCCGCCCGCACCCCATGTATTCCACATATATTTAAATTTTATTTTATGTTTTGCAAACTATTTTATTTATTCTCTAGAAAGGATTACGTGAACATAATCACATCATGACAACCAAGGCACCGTCACGGATCGGACAGGGATTGTTTATATATTGCACATGTATTTACTAACCACAGGCTAGGCTTAGACGGCTGCCTTAACATAGTTTGAAATTTTAAATACTGATTTACCATGTACATGGCGGTAAATGAAAATATCTTAAAGAAACGTGTGCATCTTAAAAAAGTAATTTTTTTTAAGTAGAAGCTTAACCTGTTTGCTGTTCTTTCTGAGCTAGCGGGTAAACACTCAGCTAGACTTAAATAGGTTTAAACTAAGAGCTTCTCCGTCTTAAAATTTGTGCAACGAGAATAATATCAGTACTACAGGTTCAGTCTAAAACCAGTGTAGATTGAAAGACCAGTAAATAACTGAGATTATGAGTCACAGCGTAGTAAAACTATTATAAAATTGTTGAATGAAGGTTTTTCCAGCAGACTGACATGCATTACATAATTGAGCGTACCCTTAAATTGATAATACTTCTTCTTACTTCTCTGCATTTTTAAATGTCTATCGTCAGTTGTTTACTTACTACTACTTAACAGGGTCCACCGCATTCAATTAAGTTTGATATTTGTAAATATGTTGGCACACCCTACCCTAGTCATCCCATCCACTGGACACGCACGTAACGATGAAATAACAACTCAATTTTTTTAGAAACTGCAGTTGCCTATCCGCCTGCCACGACCGGTTATTACAAGTAAAAACTCAAATTTCAGTCTCCGGTTTTGGGCTTCCAATTTAATTTGGTAGTAATAAAATGTTTGATAGACTTAAAACAGCATTTATAAAAAAATCTTTCAACAGCTATTATGAAAAGAAACGCGCTGGATATGAAAAATTTAAATTGGAGGAATATTCCAATAATGTAAAAATAGTTTCAGCACTCTCTGCTCAGCTTGCATAAGGTTTTTATGAATACCTTCGCGTGAGAAGGATTTTTTGTATTAGGTGCACGACAATGCTCATATGCAAGCCACGTGGGATGGAGCAGAAACAGAAACAGAAACATTTTTATTCAATATAAATTTTAAGTAATACTTATTGAAAGACACTTTTTTGATTTATCATTGGTTTGGAAAAATACCTCTGTCCTGGGAAGAACTAGCAAGAAATCCAGCCAGCCTTTAAAAAAAATCATAACAGTTTAAAATCATGTATGTTAAAATTAACAACATATAACTAATAAATAGCTTGGTAGTAATCACCCTTTCTAGAGGTTGTTATCATCAATAAATTCCTTAATATTATAATAACACTTTTTATACAAACCTATTTTAATAAAGTTTTAGAACTTTGTGCATGTCAAATTATGTACATTTTCTGGGATTTTGTTGTGAGAGCGTATGCATAGCCCATTAGAATGAATTACTGACCCGTTGGAATCGAGTGACTGATACTACTAGCTTGTGTCTGTTTCTAGTATTTACAGAATTAATATCACTTATTTTTGTAAATCAACTTTTACTTTTGTGTACGTACATTAAATTATCATAAATGTATTAAGAGGCCAAAGTTACTATATTAATTTTGGTCTGAGCGACTCTTTTGGTAACTCTTTTGGTTTTAAATCATAGATTGCTCTGATGGTCCTCTTCTGTAAAACAAATAAAATGTCAATGTTAATCGCGTGTCCCCATAGCAGAATACCGTACGAGATTATGCTACGGAAATAGATAAACTAGTCTATCTGTTTCTCATCTGGTAATACTTCTAATCTTTTTTACAGTATATGCTACAAAACTAAGTCTGCTTGCTAGTTTTGATGTATGGGGGCTCCATTGAAGCTTTGCATCTAGTGTGAATAAGAGAAAAATGGTGGTATCAAAAAGACTCATCCACTCCTCATTTAAAATAACATTAGTAATTTCTTATTATTTTATTTAAATTTACATTAGTAACATGTTTGACATTCGGAGTTATGTTATACTCCTTAAACCGTAGTGTTGAAGTTTAGACCGAGACTAACTTTCGAAGACCATGTGAGCAAATTGCTCGAAGAGGGGAGGGTCAAGAGTACTCGGATACCTAGACGTGCATGTATGAAGAAGTTAATGAACCTGAAAGAAGCGAAAGAGGTATGTAAGGATCGTGACACTTGGCGATCTGTTCTCTCTGGCTACCCCGTTAGGGATTGTGCGTGAAGATAAGTAAGTAAGTAAGTAAGTAAGTAAGTAAGTGTTGAAGTTTCCTCATTAATGTTTCATGGTGAACACAATCGAAGGCTTTGGATGGGTCACAGAATATACCCAAAACATCCTGTGAATTGTCCCATAATATACTTATTCAGCTCAAAACCAGCACCAGTTGTCGAGCAACCCCTTGTAAAACAGAATTAATTTTAATGTAGTATTATTTACATTTGAACATTTGATCAAGAATAATTTTTTCAAAATTTTTATTAAGTGCTGGCAATACAGAAATAGGTCTAAAATTCGCGGGTTCCAATGTACTACCAGATACCGCAAAGAGGCGTAAAGTAAAGTGAGTTGAGCAGCTGTCGTTTTTGAGTATTTATTGAACAGAGGAGAGTCAGCCACGCAGCTTAAAATAAATGATGGGCGACTTTACGTGTGCTCGAAGATTTTAGACATATGAGCAGGTACTATGCGATTCAAATAAGATTAGGACTGATCTGGCGCCATATTTTGACGTAGCTGTCAACTAAAATCAGTTGGATAGAGTCTGCAAAACAGATATTTTTGAAATTATATTTATCTACAAAAGAACTATGAACAAAAAGTATTAATCTGAATCTAGTATATCAATTTCACTCATCTCTGCATAACTGTCTGAGTAGTCATCATTGTCGTCGTTTACATCGCTGCTGCATTCCCTCATAAAATAGAACATGGATTTATTAAGGCATTTAAAATATTCCACTGACTAGTATCCATATTTTAATTCAATTTATAAAAGGAATAACGAGTTCAATAGATTCGATAATTCTAAGACTCAGTTAAATAAAGCGAACAAGCCGTACTTTTAACAAGTGACAATTGACAGATCGCGGTCATTCGATTCGCGGTGATTGACGTTCCTATTCTTATTTGAATCGCATTGTACCGCAGAATATGGCCAGGAAATCAGCAATTAAAATTGAAATGAACGATTTCATTAGTATTAGCGGCGAACCCGCTCGCCAAGCGTGGCAACTACGGCAAATACCCCCCCAATGAACAAATACACAAAAAGACGGCCCCCAGTCCCCGGCGGCCCCGCTATTCCTGGCTACGGTGGCGACCATGGTAACGGCGGGGCAGGGGGTGCTAAGAATCTCCGGTGGAGGTTCGGTTGCCACCTACGACGACTCGACCTGGCAACATATAACGCACGCACCCTGAGGACTGACGAGAAGATACTGGAGCTGGAAGAAGAGGTAGACAAGTTGCGCTGGCATATTATTGGATTATCCGAGGTCCGAAGAGAGGGGGAGGACACGGCAATCCTCGAGTCCGGCAACTTGTTCTATCACCGGGAGGGCGACCATCTGTCCCAAGGAGGTGTCGGATTTATCGTCCACAAGTCTCTCGTCAACAACGTTGTAAAGATTGGGAGTGTGTCGACGAGGGTCGCGTACCTGATACTCAGAATCACCAAACGGTATTCGCTGAAGGTCATTCAGGTTTACGCACCAACCTCGGCACACCCCGATGAGGAGGTGGAGGAAATGTATGAGGATATTTCCAGAGCCATACATTCCTCCAAAACCCACTACACGGTGTTGATGGGAGACTTCAACGCAAAACTAGGCACAAGAGAAAGCGGTGAGCTGAAGGTAGGGAAATTTGGAGTAGGGCAACGGAACCGAAGGGGCCAGCAGCTGGCCGACTTTATGGAGAAAGAGGGACTCTTTATGATGAACTCTTTCTTCCAGAAGCGGCCCCACAGGAAGTGGACCTGGTCGAGCCCCGACGGTTCGACAAAAAATGAGATTGACTTCATTATGACGACCAGACGCCAACTGTTCAGTGATGTCTCAGTGATCGCAAGGGTGAAAACTGGCAGCGATCACCGAATGGTTAGAGGCACACTGAACCTAAACGTTAAGTTGGAGAGGTCTCGTCTAATGAAGTCAACGCTCCGTCCCCCTCGTGCTCTAATCCAGAATCCCGAAACCTTTCAGCTCGAGTTACGTAACCGCTTCCAGTGCCTAGAAGATTGCAATGCAGTGGACGATATGAACGACAAGCTCGTGGAAACTGTCCATGCGGTCGGAGCTAAGTTCTGCAAGACCCGCCGCAGAAGAACACAAAAACTCTCCGATCACACTCTTAATCTCATGGCTGTTAGACGGGAGATGAGGCTGCAATCGTCAACAGATTTGACAGCATACAGGCAACTGAACAGACAGATCTCCAAATGCATGCGGCGAGACTTACGCAACTTTAATACTTCTCGTATTAAAGAAGCGATCGAGCGGAACCAGGGCTCCAAAGTCTTTGCCAGAGATCTGTCTGCCAGAAAGAGCCAACTGTCAAAGCTGAAGACTGAGTGTGGCAACATCGTTTCCGGGACACCTGAGATTTTGAGTGAGATTGAGAGGTTCTATGGGCAGCTGTACACATCATCGTTGGAGCCACACGCAAGTGTGAGTAACGATCCAAGAGCAAGTCTTATCCGACACTATTCCGATGATATCCCGGACGTCAGTCTAAGCGAGATTAGAATGGCTCTCCAGCACCTTAAAAACGGCAGGGCCCCAGGCGAGGATGGAATTACAGCGGAGCTTCTGAAAGCGGGTGGAACACCGGTACTTGTAGACCTTCAGAAGCTCTTCAATTCCGTCCTCCATGGTGGCACTACTCCAGAGGCGTGGAGCAGAAGTGCGGTGGTCTTGTTCTTTAAGAAAGGCGACAACGCTCTCTTAAAGAACTACAGACCGATTTCCCTTCTGAGCCGCGTCTACGTGCTGTTTTCGAGAGTCATTACGAATCGTCTCGCACGCAGACTTGACGACTTCCAGCCTCCCGAACAAGCCGGTTTCCGAAAAGGCTTCAGTACCATAGACCACATACATACCCTGCGGCAGATTGTACAGAAGACTGAAGAGTACAATCTGCCACTTTGCCTGGCGTATGTGGACTATGAGAAAGCCTTTGATTCCGTCGAAATTTGGGCGGTGCTACAGTCCCTTCAGTGGTGCCAAGTTGACTGTCAGTATATCGAAGTGCTGAAGTGTTTGTACAGTAGGGCTACGATGGCTATCCGAGTACAGAACCAGAGCTCGAAACCTATCCAACTGCAGAGAGGTGTAAGACAGGGTGACGTTATATCCCCGAAACTCTTCACCGCTGCATTGGAAGACGTTTTCAAGCTACTGGACTGGAAAGGATACGGTATTGACATCAATGGCGAGTACATCACTCACCTTCGATTTGCCGACGATATAGTCCTTATGGCAGAATCGCTGGAGGACTTAAGCACTATGCTCAATGACCTCAATAGTGCCTCCCAACGGATAGGTCTTAAGGTGAACATGGACAAAACAAAGATCATGTTCAATGTCCATGTCACACCTATGCCGGTAGTTGTTGGGAGCACTATGCTCGAAGTTGTTGACGAGTACGTTTACCTGGGACAAATAGTCCGACTAGGTAAGTCCAACTTCGACCGAGAGGTCAATCGACGGATTCAACTCGGCTGGGCAGCGTTCGGGAAATTACGACATATCTTTTCGTCAGGTATACCTCAATCTCTAAAAACTAGATTGTACAACCAGTGCGTGTTGCCAGTGATGACTTATGGATCTGAGACGTGGTCCTTCACTGCTGGCCGTATGAGGACGCTTAAGGTCGCTCAGCGAGCTATGGAGAGGGCTATGCTCGGAGTTTCTCTGCGTGATAGACTCAGAAATGAGGATATCCGCAGTAAAACCAGAGTGACCGACATAGCCCAACGGATTAGTAAGCTGAAGTGGCAATGGGCCGGCCATATAGCTCGAAGAACCGATAACCGATGGGGAAGAAAGGTTCTCGAGTGGCAGCCTCATACCGGTAGGCGTAGTGTAGGGCGACCCCCCACTAGATGGAGTGACGACCTGGTAAGACATGCAGGAAGTCGATGGATGCAGGTGGCTCAGGACCGTGCTTTGTGGCATTACTTGGGGGAGGCCTATGTTCAGCAGTGGACTTGTGAAAGGCTGTAATGATGATGATGATGATGATAGCGGCGATCGGTCGCAAATTTTAAATTATATAAGAGGTCAATTTATTTATAAATTTTATATTTGCACAGTAAAATAAAATTACATAGCGAAAACACCGTTTGACGAGCACACTAGTATTTATATAGATTTTATTTTTAAGATGTGGTCGGTGTTTGTTTAGATTAGTCATATTTTCATTTCTAAGTTTTCGATAATCGATAAATAGAATAAAGATTATCCTTATTAATATATAAATTACTAACGATAAAGTTTGTATAGCTGTAACAACGTTTCGCCCCGGGTCCGAGGGGCAGAACATAACTAATAGGATGGACCATTTTTCAGTCAACTTTCGTGCAAAAACACATATTATTGGTTTTCGGCCTGGTTGTAATGTAAATGTTCCTAGTATTACATCTGTGACTAATTCTTACGCCAAAAATGTATTTTAATTGCGTAAGCGTTACACTTGCATTCTAAGGAGTCAATCATATAACGTTTCGCAGTGCTGAATTATTACCCAGTAGTAGCTTGACATTTATCCAAATAACCAATGCGATATACGTTATAAAGCGGATACCTGCAACTTTAATGAATTCTAGACTAATTCAACGATTGACAAGCTTCAACAACTCCTATGGAGTTATTTTGCAGTAGCATTTACACTACTATTTCCTTCGGGATCTTTAGATTACAACATATTAAAATCCGAACGAACGAAAAACGGCTGCCTTGTGCCTTGTAGTATGGTGCATAAGTATGAAAACGTTACCTTACACCCCACAAATGTCCAGCGAAAAGTACCAAATGGGGGAGAATTTTACAAACAATAATGTACGTCCACCCGATGGTTACAGGGTAATGGGCAGCTGCAACTGAGCAGTCACGGGCCACGTCTTTTGGGCATTGGAAAGCCGGTTATACACGTTGGCTATAGCTCACCGAGTGAAGGAGAGTACCAATATATGAATAAAAAATTTGTCTAGCCTCACCATTGCTCACCATTGCTATCGGTTGCCAACTTGTATACAGTTCGTTCGACGTGCCGTGCCACCACTTGAGATCGCTGGTCACAGCTTTTCTCACTTTTGAACATTATCGGTTTTTCTTCATAAATCAAAGGTGCTCGCGTGCCCTCGGTAATTCATGTCCATATGTAATTCCGCCAGGTCAGTATTTTCGCTCTTTCAAACTTGACCAACATGTAGACTGTAGCATTCACCTTGTATCAATTTGTCTACAATTGCGTTGCTTGAGGCTTGTTTAGCATGTATTGCCGGCTTAAAATATGTTTTCAATAAGGCTTTAAATAACAAATTTAATAATACTATCCATTCCTTTTTCATTTGATATAACAACAAGGTTTTACAAGGTTTCCTTATGGAATCTGCAAGATACACGTCTGATTATAATTACAGTTTTTGACTCGATAAAAATGATTTACGTTTCTGTCTGCAGAATTCGCACGAATCTTAGTAAAATTATTCTAGGTTTGATCAAATTGACATTTTGGTAGATGTGAAGAGGTTTCAAAAAGTTTATAGTACTACAACATGTGTGTTTATAGTACTACAATATATGGCAGTACTCTAAGCAAGGATGTATCGTCAATTAGTTATAAAGACTGCATTGCTGTCACCTTGTATAAGCTATTTTCAAGCTCACAAGCAAAAGAGCCTTTCCAAAAATAAACAAAGTTGTGAGCGCAGCAGCTATATTGTATCCACTCATTTAAATAACAGTGGGAGCACTGTCAATACGTCGAGAACCTATTTCCTAAGATATCTTTATCGTCTCACAGCCATCGAATGTTACGCTCTATATCTTTCTAGATAAAAGTAGAAAAGAGGTTTATATATAAATAGAATCATTATACTTTATAATTTGCTTTGAAACATACACATTTATATTATACTAGCTGTGCCCGCGACTTAGTTCGTTTTGAATAATTTTTTGTAATTTATTATTATACTTCCCTACTTGAATCGGATTTTGTTCACAATTTATGGGTTTTAGTATTTTTGCGGGGAACCTTAGTTCTTTTCCGAAAATAAAAGTAACCTTAGATACTTTGTATAATATCAGCTATCTACTAATGAAAGCCTTTTCGAAATCGGTCCAGCCGTTTCGGAGATTAGCCGGAACAAAAAGACAGACAGACTGACAAAAATTTTGAAAATTGTTTTTGTACTGTATATACTTTCAATATACGTGCGTGTTGCCAGTGATGACTTACGGATCTGAGACGTGGTCCTTCACTGCTGGCCGTATGAGCTCAAGGTCGCTCAGAGAGCTATGGAGAGGGCTATGCACGGAGTTTCTCTGCGTGATAGACTCAGAAATGAAGATATCTGCAGAAAACTAGAGTGACCGGCATAGCCCAACGGATTAGTAAGCTGAAGTGGCAATGGGCTGGCCATATAGCTCGAGGAACCGATAACCGATGGGGAAGAAAGGTTCTCGAGTAGCAGCCTAGTACCGGCAGGCACAGTGTAGGGCGACCCCCACTAGATGGAGTGACGACCTGGTAAGACATGCAGGAAGTCGATGGATGCAGGTGGCTCAGGATCGTGCTTTGTGGCATTACTTGGGGGAGGCCTATATACAGCAGTGGACTTGTGAAGGGCTGTAATGATGATGATGATGATATACTTTCAAATGCATTTAGTAAAAAGTTGTTATTTTGACATTACAAGGATTAAAGGCACTTTAATTTTATTTATTTGTATAGATGTAAATAAATGAATAAAATTTTCAATAATTTATTCTCTCATAGAAAATAATATATTTATTGCATTGGTATACATTTTTAATACTTTCCCTCTGTCGGCACTTACAACACCCACGTGAGTAGTTGAGACAGAGAAATCTATTTCGTGTTCGTGTTCGTGTGCTCGTGTC
Source organism: Parnassius smintheus behrii (assembly GCA_036936625.1). Classification (NCBI taxonomy): domain Eukaryota; kingdom Metazoa; phylum Arthropoda; class Insecta; order Lepidoptera; family Papilionidae; genus Parnassius; species Parnassius smintheus. The sequence goes on from JAUPFT010000007.1 coordinate 40,661,446, forward strand.
GTTTCACGTGTCATATTATTGACGTGGTCTTTTCAAGTGGAGTTCGTATTACAAACATTTAAGTTAAAATGAAATAAAATTCTCAATTCATAATTTCTCAATTCATGATTCATTGAGAACAATTCTGAAGGATTTATGAAAAACTTTTATTACGAAGTTTTTGATACAACTACTTAAACCGGAAAGTTCAGAAAGTGTCGGCCTTTGAAACAAAATTGTGGCAAATAAAGAAAATATTAATTTATTAAAATTGAAAAAAATCTTTTCGTAATAAAATATCTGTTAGATTTTATGTAATTTTAGTTTTAAGTCTAAATACTTATTTATTAAATTAAAACGTAATGTCTTAATTTAGTAAAAACATGCGTGTCATGCTTATCCAATTTATAGCTGGGCTTGCTTATCATGCTTCCATTTCGTAGACTAAAACAAATATATTAAAAAAGTGAGAGTTATAAACGAGTCTACCTGATGGTAAGTGGATGATGTGGCGCATAGACAACCACACCTATCCTTGTTTTATAGAACAGAGATGACAAACGAGCACACACCCATGTTGGTATGTGGCCAATATAAATCAAAATGCAGATGCTTTATTCTGGGTTCCCAGTAAAAAAGCTGTCCGATTCTTTTAACTCTCCATGTGTACGAAACACGGCAGCATTAAGCTGCTATTTCACGCTGACATTCTGAAAGAGCGTGGTCATTCCCCGGTCGAGCCGACTACCCGTAAAATTCAGTCGGGTCTCGGTTAACAATGCAGATGTCACTCCGAAGGACTGTCATAATGGATTGCTAAGTAGCCAGTAAAAGTCTCTCTCTCTCTCTCTCTCTCTCTCTTTCTCTCTCTCTCTGACTTTCACTGCTCGGTAGCATAGTGAGTAGTGACTATGCATTTGTCCTAGGCTAGGCTTCGGGTTCGACTAACGCTCGGGATAAGTATTTGTAGGGACTATAAGTAGTTGTTAGGTCTGGACTTGTGGCATTTGTTAGTAATATAATATAAAAATTATCCGCGAAACAGGAGAATATCCTTGTTCAATCTATATCAATACTGAAACGAGATATAACTTTTATTTCGTAAAACCTTTTTATTTCAATCTTCATAAAAAAAGAAATCTGTAAGATACTTCTGTTAAAGAGCGCTCAAAACATACTATTTGCAGATATTACGAACGTTTTGACTTTGTTGTTTATATTAAATAAAGGAACCCGAAACTGTTACATAAATAATAAATTCAAGCCAGTAAACGGATGAACATTGAATAAAATGTGAAATTTAATTTAATTTTAACCAATTGCAAAAATAATTTTTTAAAACGTGTACTCCGGCAGACCGGAGTAGCTAGGTGCTCGACGTAAATTTCCTAGTATGAGATCAACCAGAATTAGATCCCTAATCCCTACAGATACTACGGCAATTGTCAATTCCAATTTTAAGCATATATATTATCGCTGAACTTGTAAAGAAAACATCTTCAGAAAATCTACACATCTGAGAAGTAAAATATAAGAAAATGTATGCAGGAGATAAGCTCCTTTTAAAACCTCAGAAGTCACAGATTTTTCTTAAATTATATTCCAAACTATGATGCTGGAAATCATCCTTATAACTTAAAATTAAAATTACTCTTAAATTTAATAACTCATATTGAAGTAATTCTAAGAAAGAATGTGCACCATCATGAAAACATCACCATGAAAATGTACACAACCGACTGTTAAACATTTAAATAATACTGTGTTTTAAAATGGGAAACATTTCGGTCTTAATATCACTGTTTATAAACAAGCAAACAGACTTAGGTCTACAGCATATGCTGTATAAAAATAAGAAGCCTTACTTATGTTAAAACAGTCACTTTAGTTTATTTAAAATTTATTAACAAAGCATAATGTCGTATAGGGTCTTGATATGAGGCAATATGTCTGCCATCTATCTTCGTTTTTTAGAAGAGAGCATTTTATAAACTAAATCTGAAGGTGTCTCTTAGATAAAATAAAAAAAAAACAAATATTTTAACTTTGGTCTATGAGTATTTTTACAAAAAACTTATGTAGTGCACAAAGACATAAATAGGTTTATTAAAAATAGTGAAGTACATTCTGTTAATACTAGGTAAAACTACAAGTTATGCTTAAAGTCCTGACATATTTATTACCTATGTATTTGAAGACAGAAGTCCGTGACGTCACTTCCATTTGCTAACTTCGAGGGTACTTTCCATCCAGATGCTGCGTGTTTTTTTACTCTATTTACTTACAGTTATTGTCACTAGAGCCCCCTCTCTCTGTTTGTGTTAATAATACAATATTGTTCATTTCACCTACTTTGTAGCTATTTAAGCTGGCAATAGTAAATGTTGTGTCTAAATAAAATTGTGACTATTATTTGTGGCCAGTTATATAACATACTAAGAGATTGGAAAAATTTTAAACCTACTTCTCAAGATATACAGACATATTGGAGAGTCACCTGAATGGTTCACCGTTGACTGTTCACGATATTATAGAATTACTATTCGATATATATTCAGTTGATTCAGAATGAACCAAGCTTTTGCATTGATCATTTAAACTTGCAGTGCGCTGAAATAATTTAAAAAAAATATATACAATTCTGGCATCGACTTACTCATATGGCGAGGCACTCGATTCGACTCGAAGGGTGCGAATGGCACGGGCCCTCGTGGAGTGTGTTTACGCGAACGCTTCGCACTATTCTGAAACCAGCTTATTTACACCGGCTTTCAATTTAAAAATTAAGTTTCTTTAAAGTTGTAGTACTAAATATGATATTTTTTAGAATACTGATTACAGATGACTCAAACCGGTCGAATAATGTTGTTTTTTCATTTGACTAAATATCGCAATAACCAAAAAGGGTTCGTAAATGGGCTGAAACATTGCATCGTGCTGGAAATATTAATGAAAACTCTAACTGAGTAGAATTGTCAGCAACACTTTTGCTGCAATGTTATTTTGCAACACCCCTTAATGTATTTTCCAGTAAACAGTACCGGAAAACACTGCTTTAACTGTGAGCCTTTCAATTGAGTCTATAGACGCGAAACGACATTGAGGATATAAACTGCTTAACATTGAACTGTGTAGTGTAATATAAAAGGTTGCCTTTTGACGGCTATGTAAATGCAGCTAGAATTTGCCATAAAACTAGCCCCAGAAAAAGCTCTTTAACTAGTGCAATGAGCGTTATCGCGTATCTATTATTTTTATAACAATTGCAGCAAACTGAATGACTTGGTTAGCAGCAGCATATCAGTTGTTAATCGTCATCATCATCATCATCATTACAGCCCTTTACAAGTCCACTGCTGAACATAGGCCTCCCCAAGGTATGCCACAAAGCACGGTCCTGAGCCACCTGCATCCATCGACTTCCTGCATGTCTTACCAGGTCGTCACTCCATCTAGTGGGGGGTCGCCCCACACTTCGTCTACCGGTACGAGGCTGCCACTCGAGAACCTTTTTTCCCCAACGGTTGTCGGTTCTTCGAGCTATATGGCCTGCCCATTGCCACTTCAGCTTACTAATCCGTTGGGCTATGTCGGTCACTCTGGTTCTACTGCGGATATCCTCATTTCTAAGTTTATCACGCAGAGAAACTCCGAGCATAGCCCTCTCCATAGCTCGATGAGCGACTTTGAGCGTCCTCATACGGGCAGCAGTGAAGGACCACGTCTCAGTTCCATATGTCATCACTGGCAACACGCACTGGTCGTACAACAACTGGTTTTGAGGTATACCTGACGAGAAGATGCGTTGTAATTTCCCGAACGCTGCCCAGCCGAGTTGAATCCGTCGATTGACCTCTCGGTCGAAGTTGGACTTACCTAGCCGGACTATTTGTCCCAGGTAAACGTACTCGTCAACAACTTCGAGCATAGTGCTCCCAACAACTACCGGCATAGGTGTGACATGGACATTAAACATGATTTTTGTTTTGTCCATGTTCATCTTAAGACCTATCCGTTGGGAGGCACTATTGAGGTCATTGAGCATAGTGCTTAAGTCCTCCAGCGATTCTGCCATAAGGACTATATCGTCGGCAAATCGAAGGTGAGTGATATACTCGCCATTGATGTTAATACCGTATCCTTTCCAGTCCAGTAGCTTGAAAACATCTTCCAATGCAGCGGTGAAGAGTTTCGGGGAAATAACGTCACCCTGTCTTACACCTCTCTGCAGTTGGATAGGTTTCGTACTCTGGTTCTGTACTCGGATAGCCATCGTAGCCCTTCTGTACAAACACTTCAGCACTTCGATATACCGACAGTCAACTTGACACTGCTGAAGAGACTGTAGCACCGTCCAAATTTCGACGGAATCAAAGGTATTCTCATAGTCCACATACGCCAGGCAAAGTGGCAGATTGTACTCTTCGGACTTCTGTACAATTTGCCGAAGGGTATGTATGTGGTCTATGGTGCTAAAGCCTTTTCGGAAACCGGCTTGTTAGGGAGGCTGGAAGTCGTTGTGTCTGCGTGCGAGACGGTTCGTAATGACTCTCGAAAACAGCACGTAGACGCGGCTCAGAAGGGATATCGGTCTGTAGTTCTTCAAGAGGGCGTTGTCACCTTTCTTGAAGAACAAGACCACCGCACTTCTGCTCCAGTTGTTAATACATACATACATATAATCACGCCTCTTTCCCGTAGGGGTAGGCAGAGACCACTTCTTTCCACTTGCTACGATCCTTACATACTTGTTTCGCTTCGTCCACTTTCATTATTCCCTTCATACATCCTCTACGGTTTAGGGTACTCTTAACCTGGCCTTTTTTCAAGACGTCCCTAATTTGGTCTAGAAAAGTCCGCCTAGGTCTACCCCTTCCAGCACTTTCGTTCACACTCACCTTATACACTTTTTTCGTCAATCGTTCTTCATTCATTCTCTCGATGTGGCCAAACCATTTCAGCATACCTTTCTCAATTTTTGTCACTACATCTTCTTTCAGACCACAACGTTTCCTTATCTCACTATTTCTTATCCTGTCACTCAGTTTAACTCCTATCATACTTCTTAGTGCCCTCATCTCAACTGCATTTATTCTACTTTCATGTTTCTTCTGCCATACCCAACTTTCACTTCCGTACATGAGTGTCGGAACCAACACCCCCTCATGCACAGCCAAACGAGCCTTGTTAGACACCTTCCGACTGCTCATAAAGGAGTGCAAAGCTCCATTCACCATGTTTCCTGCATTCACTCTTCTTTCGATATCACTCTCACACTTTCCGTCTCTTGTAAACTTTGACCCCAGATACACAAACTCTTTCACCTGTTCAATTTGTTCATCTTCAATCACGATATTGCAGTCTGTCACTGCCTCATCTTTTTCAAACACCATCACTTTCGTTTTCCTTACATTCATCTTCATTCCCTTTCGAACAAAAGCTCCACTCATAGCAGTTACCATCTCCTGCAACACCTCGGCCGAAGACGCAAGTAATACTTGGTCATCAGCATAGAGAAGACATTTGACGAGTAACTCATTCATTCTCAACCCACTTTCATTCTCTTTTAAATCTGTCAAACAATTGTCCATGAACAGATTAAACAGCCACGGTGACGCTACATATCCCTGTCTAACACCTTTTTCGATATTAAACCATTCAGTGTATGCCCCGTTTATCCTTACACAAGCACTAGAATCCCTATAAAGAGATTGCAATGCTCGTATGAGGACACTGCTCACACCGTACACGGACAGTGCTGACCACAATTCATTCCTCACCACTCTATCATAGGCCTTTTCTAGATCTACGAAGGCGCAGTAGATTTTCTTGTTTTTAGCCAAACACTTTTCGGCTATGCACCGCAAGGAAAAGACCTGATCCGTACATCCCATTCCCTTTCTAAATCCCGCTTGTACATCCCATATTTTCTCGTCTGTTTCATTCACAACCCTTTCAATCAACACTTTCGCATACAATTTACCGACGACGCTAAGAAGGCTTATACCACGGTAATTTATGCAGTCCTGCCGTGACCCTTTTCCCTTATACAATGGCACGATTACGGCTTTGCACCAGTCTCCCGGCACTTGCCCATTTCGCCAGCACAGATTGAAAAGGCAGTACAGCTGACTAGCCACCAGGCCCTGTCCAGCCCTCAGCATCTCGACGGTAATCCTGTCATACCCTGCAGCCTTACCTAATCTCATACTTTTCAACGCTTTCACTATTTCATCCATGCTTATCTCATTTTCATCAACATTTATATTCGTTTCCATGGAAGGTGGCAGATGCTGTACCTGCACTTCCTCTCTTTCAAACAAACTTTCAAAATACTCTTTCCATCTCTTTAACACACATTCTTCTCCTTTTATAATGCTCCCATCTTGACTCCTGATTGTACTCACCTCCGAGGTAGAAGTTTTTCCTATGACTGTTTTGATGGTTTTCCAGAAAAACTTAATGTTTGACTGGAAATCTTCAGTGAGCCTCCTATCGAAATCATCTTTTCGTTCTTCTTTCTTTCTAGACACAGTTTCTTTCGCTGCTGTTTTCAATCTTTTATACTTCGTTCTTGCTTCCTTTATCTCGTCATCCGTTGCTTTTTGAACTTTTTGGTTAGCTTTTGTTGCTAACCAATCCAACCACGCTTTCTTCTTTTCTTGCACAACCCTTTGTACATCTTTATCCATCCACACGTTATCATTCTTTCTCCCTTTCCTTCTTTTAGCTACCCCGCATACCTCAATCGCAACATTTACAACCCCTTTCTTAAATGTCTCCCACAAATCTTCAATCCTTCCTGTCTCTTCTATCCCTTTAAAACACTCTTTCAGTTTCTCTACAAACTCGTCTTTCTTTTCTTGTAGATTTTCCACTTTTACTCTGTCCAAAACACTCGTAGGCTCGGCCCCTCGGTGTCGCCACCGTATAAAGAGGCCACGCATTCGGGCTATGACCAGGAAGTGGTCTGTGTCGAGGCCTACACCGCGGTATGCCCGAGTGTCTAGCACTTTCTTCTTCAGTCTTTCATCCACAATTACAAAATCAATCATACTTCTAGACTCACCCTCATCTCTTGTATACAAATGGATCTTTTTGTGGTCAAACATTGTGCTGGCCACGCACAGATTCCATTCCAAGCATACTTCAAGCAGGCTTCTCCCATTGTCATTCACTCTCTCGTCCCCAAACATACCCAGAACTCCTTCATACCCATCACGCTTTACTCCAACCCATCCATTAAAGTCCCCTAACATCACGATCCGTTCATTTTCTCCGCATTTATTCAAGACCTCTCTCATGCTATCCCAAAATTCCTCTCTCTCTTGTTGTGATTTTAGTGACCCACCTCCACGCAGATCCGTCGGTGCATAGACCCCAAGGATAAACAAGCGGGTGAGTCCAACTTTTAACCTAATCCAGAGGAGTCTTGGGCTTACACATTCATGCTCCATCACACATTCAACCATTCGAGATGAAAGAATCACACCAACTCCCTGACATCCTCGGCTGGTTTGGGGGACTCCTGACCAGTATGCCGTGTAGGGGCCATGAACCGTGGTGTCACATCCTTTCCTCTTGGTTTCGTTCACGCACAGAATATCAATGCAACGTTCATCCATCATCTGACACACTCCATCTACCTTTCCATCCATCCCTCCTCTTACATTCAACGTAGCGAAGCGGCTCTCCGTGGGCCGCTTTTCGCCCCCGCGAGAAACGAGACGTGATGGGTGGCGAACCACATCGCCGCCATTTTGGTTAATTTTTTGAAAAACCATTGCGTTCCCACGAATAGCGAAGGAAAGGTTTGTCCCCAGCAGAGCCCCGCATGCCAGGGTAAGGCTAGCCTAATTCTGGGGTCGCCCGGTCCCAGGGCAGTGTGGCACGCTAACGACTAGGCTCGCCCCTAGCCATGCATCCATCCGCACGGCCGACGTTGGATTGGCGGAGGGTAGGAATAGGAAAACGGGAAGGATAGGTGGTGTGAAAAGGAAGAGTAAGGTAAGTTAGGGTAGGAAATAGGAAATGTAGGATATTACCGTCCATAAGGGCAAGGGATAGGACAGTAATAGCTAGGGTAGCCGGGGTCGCATACCCGTATACCATACCACAACTACCGGACAGGTAAATTGGGATGAGTATCCCTCGACTATAGTTACTACTACAGTTGTTAATACAATAATTTAATTTTTTATTTAATATGAACAACTTTGTTCAGTTAATAAGTGTAATTTTTATTTGTTAAACATAGAAGGAATCATATTTGTTACCATAAAAAAGCTGTCAATGTAATTAATTTATGACTTCTTTTATTACACATAAAACAAAATTACAGTAAACACCTACTTAAATTCTTGTAAATCTAATTTGTGTAAATTGTTCAATTTCTCAAAAATTTTAATTATTTAAATACTTCAATTATACAAACCCATTTAAACATATTTATCAAATTCATAGCTCTCGCTATAAATTTCGTAGTACGCAAGCGACCAGGATTCGACACCCGCCGGCATCACTGAAATTGTTAATTGCAATTTTAATGCTGATTTACGTGGCAAAGAAAAGCTAAAGAAAAACATTCAGCACTTTTATGGACTAAAATATTTCGGGGATATGATATAAAGTCTGCGAACTGGAGTAATGAGACAGATTAATTGCTCAACGAAAGAAGTTTTATGCCGAGCAGAGAGAATATATGCATATATTATAATAAAAATTTTCTTTCTAAGAATGTAAGAACAGTTTAATAACATAATACAATAGTACATATATTCATGGCGTTGTGTGCGCTACACTCTGTCTAGAAATGATGAAGCAATCACTGCAATTTGGTTTTGTTTTCAAGCTTATCGTACTTGTTGTTTCTAAACTAAAACAAATAAGGAAAAAGATTTTACAAATTGAAGGTTTAAATAATATATTTCAGATACGAATTATAAATATTCGGAATGCATTCTGTAATCCAGGACACTACGCGGGCATAAATAGTATTTTTTGTCGATTATGTAGATAATAATATACTACTAGACAAATTATACATATATGGAGTTAGAGGAAACGTGCATCATCTAATGCATACTTATCTAGAGGGCAGAAAATAAATAACACAAATTACCAGAATAGACATCAAGTCAATTTTTTTTTGTGGTAGAGCCATGCTGCAGTTATATTAGTAGTATAGTTGTAGCACGAATGGGTCGGCTCGACCGGGGAAGGACCACGCTCTCACAGAATACCAGCGTAAAATAGTACCTTAATGCTGCTGTGTTTCGTATGGTGAGTGTAGAGAACCGGAGACCCTTTTTACGGGAAACGAGGCATTCCATCTTAGTCCTCACGGGTGACAACGCATCTGAATTTTGATTCTTCATCAAGGATAGATGTAGATGTCTATGGGCCACAGCAACCACTTACCATCAGGTGGACTGTGTGCTCGTTTGTCACCCCATACTATAAAAAAAAGTCAAAAACCGAAAAAATATACTCTTACGAAACACTATTGATTAAATACAGATGCGATCCTTTTTTGATGTATATAAATAACTTTTCAGATTGTACAAGCCACAAAACGTCGTTATTTGCCGATGACAGCACTGTAATTTAAAATTGTAATAATTATGATGAAATTGAAAGTGAAATTAATAATAGTCTTATATTAATCTTTAAAATCGGTAAGATGTAGCTGCTTTTTGCAAAACTCGGTAGCTCCAGCCATACTTCGACACAAGAGTGGCGTAGCTAATTTTACCTTCATTATTTCATTTCTAAATACTATGTGTCTGTAAGATAATTTGTTGGCAAGATGGAGTCCCTTTTCTTCCTGTAAGTTATGAAGACGACCTATTAGATCCCATCTTATAAGTTTCTGATTGGCATCCTTGATTATCTTTTTGGACTCAAATGTGTTAAGCATAAGTTTAATTATGTGACATGCATCTAGAAACACAGTCACATCGTTGTTATCTGAGGGGTGTTTGAAATGAGTTTTCATGTTTGAACAATCGTCAATGTTGCAACCAAGGATATCCATACAAGAAATATTTGTTTTATACCCATCAAAAGTCAACGATACCATTTTCACGCCGAATGAATGACATTTTTCTAAAGCAGTTTTAAGTAAATTGGCCTCTCCTTCAGCTGCCAGACTTGAAATAAAAAATAAGCTATAGGTATTTTAAATGATTTGATTACACCTACTTACATAATGACATATACTTGACCGACAATGTCATTTGTGTTGGCAGCACGCCAAGTCCCATATCAATTAACCCTCATAACGTTAACCAGTCCATATTTACTTTTGTCGTATTGACATTTCGTTAGCAATTATAGCATCTATTACTTCCTTTTTGGCTTTACCTGTATTTCTTTCAGTCAGTCAAACTCTTCTCCTATTAAACATACACTATAAAATATTAATTAACAAAAATATAATTATTATATTTACTTCTTACTTGTGGTTGCAAGCAACATTATTCAATCGCTTTTTTATCAAAAGAAGACATGAGTCTTTTTTGACAAAAAAGCGTGAAGATGACTTCTACATCATGATCGTTTGCTCCCTAAAAACAAAACACATTAATAATAATTCATGTGCGTGAATAACTGAAACCAATATATTAAAATTTCACATACTATTCGAGGTACAGTTGTATTGTGTAGCCTTCTAATGCCTTTCGTAGTCACATATTCATCACTTTCTAAAAAATGCTTCGAACATGCAACGCTTCCTTAGGTCGGCTTGGTGAATTCTTTGGATCTTTGACGTGCTATGACTGATATCCATTCTCCACACCTCACTGTATCTCAAGAAAAGGTAAAAAGTAAAAATAAAATCTCACATCTTTAATTTTTACATGCACGAATTCAAAATTAAATCTATAAATTGTTGCTATAATATTTAGAGAAACAATAAACAAGTCTCATTAAACAAAAAAAACAATCATACTTCCATATTAAAAAAAATTACTTCTCCAATAAATGGAACAGAATCAACGCACATAACTTGAGCAATTATGATCTAAATGACTTAATTTAAATTTTTTTTTTACGGGGATTTCTTGACATAATATAAGTATTTACTATAAAGTGATAACAATTAAATAATGATCGTATTAATACTTACAGAAAATAGGAAATTCCATCTTTTGTCAAAATCACACATCCAGGACATCTAATCCTGGATGTGTGATTTTTACACATTTTAAACGAGCACTGAGGCATGTTTATCGTCGGAGCATTCGAGTGCACCCAAATGTTCGAGTGGGCGCTCATTCAGTGAGGACATTATTTGTCACTGATTTTGTATCTAGATTTTTATTAGAGATCGATGATAGCTGCGCACAATTTACGCGACGCAAAAACTAAGCCAAAACATACCTGACTTATCGTAAAAACACGCACTCACGTACACACACATTCGCATCTAAAATCATTTTCAGCCAACGAAATAATTTTAGGTGCATAAGCATGATTCCAGCAATGAAATATTACGTGATAATAAAGAAGGAAGAAAGCTGTGTGCATGTGTGCGTATCTAGAATCTGAAATATACGTTGTACTCCACCTATCTTCTTTGGTCTGAAATTACTAACACATAATTTTAATTGTGTATTATTCAAGTGGTTTTCTCCAATAAAAATACTTCTATCTTTTGTTCTTCAATATGAAACATTATATAAGGACGAAACAGCCTAGTCAGTCCTTACGTATTTATAATAATAATAATAATATATATCGAACGACTACGACGTGAGGCCATTCCCTCATCGAATAAATTGGCTACGGCTGGGGATGCGGCTCCTCAGGCCACAGAACAGCTGCGACGCGTAGAAGCCGCCATGGATCTTCCAGTTGTGGTTGATTCAGACGATGATGAAATGGTCTCCCACGAACTAGAGCAAATGAGGAGTATATTGGAAGAGGTGATTTTGGAAACGCGCAGCATGCCTCTCGAAAATCGACCGCGACTTCCTCGCATACCCCTAAGCAAGCGAAATCGGGCTGTCGTGAGGGCTCTTAACCCAATGCTGGTAACCTATTTGGAAGCCAGCCGGGACCTTTGCGAGACGGATTCAGTTCTTTTTGGCGCCGCAGTGGCAGCTTGCCGTATTATTGGCGCCAAACTTCCCATGGTTGGACGCGCTACTAAACAAAGTAGCGCCATCCCAGCCTGGAGAAAAAGAATTGAGGACCGTATCGCAAAGGCAAGGGCCCTTATCGGCAGACTGATAAGCTTCCGGTCGGGTAATAATAGACCGAGGGTTGTGCGCACCGTTAGAATGGCGTTTGCTGGGACAAATATCAGTTTGTCCCAGCCGGATATCACGCAGAAACTAACGGAGCGCATAGACGACCTGAAGCAAAAGATTGCTGTCTCTTCCAGAGTGATCAGAAGAGGCTCTACAAATCATTTCAGCGACCAGAGGTATGTGTCACACTGTCGTATTTTGGCGTGGCCTGTGGTCAGAGCCCGTAAACCACAACGAGGGCCCTTGGACGGAAGTTGTGGCGAGTCAGTTTGCGAGAATTACGCCTACTGGGATCACTCATTTGGTTCCTAAAGACCAGGTTAACACAGACCCGAGCAAATACCGCCCCATTACGTGTCTACCCACCATATATAAGACACTCTACCCACCATATATAAGACACCATATATGAGACACGAGCGCGAGAATCACTCGTCACCTGGAGCTAAATCAGGTGATGTCAGGCGCTCAAAATGGATGTCGGGGCGGTGGTCGTGGAACTAAGGAACTACTCCTCATTGACGCGGTCATTGGCAAAGTGGTGAAACGCAACCGTCGGAACTTCTCCGCCGCCTGGATAGACTACAGAAAAGCATTCGACTCGGTGCCCCATACATGGCTAAAGAGAGTCCTCGAGCTGTACAAGATAGACTGTACAGTGAGAGACTTCCTCGAGCAGTGTATGGGGCAGTGAAGTACGATCCTTTGCTTATATTGTTTTGCTTATATTGTATTATCCTTGCTTATATACTTGCTTACATACTTTCTTATATACTTGCTTACATACTTTCTTATATACTTGCTTATATACGTGCTTATGTACTTGCTTATTTACTTGCTTATAATATACTTCCTCATATACTTGCTTTCATACTTGTTTATATATATGTTTATATACTTGCTTACATACTTGCTTATATATTTGCTTATATATTCTCTTATATACTTGCTTATATACTTGTTTATATACTTGCTTGTGTTCTTGCTGAAATACTTGCTTTTATACTTGCTAATATACTTGCTTATTTACTTGCTTATATACTAGCTTATATACTTGCTTATTAATTTGCTTATATACTTGCTTATACACTTGCTTTTATACTAGCTTATATACTTGCATAGATACTTGCTTATGTACTTGCTTTTATACTTGCTTATTTACTTGCTAATATACTTGCTTATAGACCTGTTTATACACTTTCCAATATACGTGCTTATTTACTTGCTTATTTGCTTAATTATATACTTGCTTATATACGTGCTTATATGCTAGCTTATATACTTGCTTATGTACTTTCTTTTTTACTTGCTTATATACTTGATTACATAATTGCATATATACGTGCCTATATACTTGTTTATGAACTTGCTTGTATACTTGCTTATATACATGTTTAAATACTTGCTTATGTCCTTGCTTATTTACATGCTTATGAACTTGCTTATTTACTTGCTTATATAATTGCTTATATACTCGCTTATATACTTGCTTATATAATTGCTAATATACATGCTTATAAACTTGCTTATATACTTAAATACGTACCTGCTTATATACTTGCTTATATACTTCCTTATTTACTTGCTTATATACTTGCTTATATACTTAAATATATACCTGCTTATATACTTGCTATATACCTTCTTATTTACTTGTTTATATACTTGCTTATATCCTTGCTCATATACTTAAATATATACCTGCTTATATACTTGCTTATATACTTGCTTATTTACCTGCTGTATCTCGCTCTCGCCGCGAGCAGACGTATCATTTAAGGCTCCGTACATAAATATTCGTTTTTATATAAGATCTTTGAATTAGTAAGCGTTTAATCAATATAATTCAGTTATCATTACTATAAGTGATCTATTAACACTAATAAACAAAAGACATACAGTGTTTAAGTGCTTAAATAATTACTTTTCTATCTACAAAACAGTGCAGTGGGTGTAAATTAGTTGGTGAATCATCAGTCCTCAAGTCGCTATGATTGGTCTAATAACCAACTAGCGAGGATTACCTTATATGGCAATATAAGTTGCATGATCGACGCCTAACACTATTGTCGGATCGCTTGACAAATTTCATCGTCTAAACTTAAATCTCCGTGGTACAACGGGTAAGGTTTACGAAGACCGCCTCACCGGACTCGGAATCGAATCCAACATACACAGTTGATTTTCAACTTGTTTTCAACACAAATTTTTAAAATTCGGGATTTTTGATTTGAAATATTTCATTAAAAATTATAAATTGTATAAACATAATCAGAATGGCAGACTCAAATAAATGTAACGCCTGTTTGAGTTAAATAGCAAACATTCCCTCAATATATTGCACACGATGTAAGGCGGGTTATCATCATTCCTGCATGAACTATACATTAACTGAGTATAAGGCGCTATCAGTTGAGTTTAAATCTAAGTGGATCTGCGCGCAATGTCAAAGTAGAGAACGCAAAGGAGGCGATAATTCAAACACCTCCGGTTCATAACAAAACTGGCAACGCCCCGATATCACCTCAGCTGGAGTTTGTTACGAAGCGAACGAAGTCACGCACAGGCAGCAATTGTTCTTGTTTAACGGCCAACAACATACGAGATATAATCCGGGAAGAACTACAATTTCATTTCACTCACAAAATCTACCCCGAAATACAGGAGGTACGCATTGCGATGTCTTCTCTCGAAGCGTCGGTAGCTCACTTCGATGTAGAACTTGAGAAAGTAAAGGCTGATTGTGTGGAGCAGGCGAAAATAATTGATGTTTTAAAATCAGAGACTGAGCTCCTGAAAACTACCAATGAAACGCTTTCATCTCGCCTGTCCCAATCGGACCAGCATGCGCGTTCTTCAAACGTGGAAATTCAATGCGTCCCTGAGAATAAACAGGAAAATTTGATAAATATCGTAATGCAGCTAGGAAAAGTAATCAAGTGCCCAATCAACGACACACAAATTCATTATTGCTCGCGACTAGCTAAGATGAATAATTCTAGTCCTCGCCCTCGCTCGATACTAGTCAAATTCAACAGCCCGCGACTACGCGACGAATTCCTTGCGGCATCAAGTAAGTTTAACAGAAACAATCGAGATGACAAGTTGAACACCAGCCACTTAGGCATAGTGGGAGTAAGAAAACAGCTGTTTAAGTAGTGGAACATCTTACACGCGAGAACAAGCACTTGCATGCTGCAACACGTTCCAAAGCCAAAGAACTTGGATATAAATTCGTTTGGGTGAGGGATTCTAAGATATACATGCGGAAGGATGAGCAGTCAGGACATATATGTGTAAAAGACATAGCTTTATTAAATAAGTTGTCATAATGTCGCTAAATTTGAATATGTTTGTACTTAGGGGCCCCTTAAGCTGTTTCTATCAAAATGTAAGAGGCTTAAAAACCAAAACAATTGAGCTATTTAGTAAGGTTGTGTGCAGCAATTATGATGTTATAGTTTTTACAGAGACATGGCTAGATAGTAGTGTTTCGGACACGGAATTATTTGAAGATCGTTATATAGTCTACAGACGTGACAGGGAAAGTAGTGGATTTCACAGTAAAAAACTGGGGGGTGGAGTTTTAATAGCTGTCTCTAAGCGTTTTATATCCTACCGAATGTATGATTGTCAGTCGGACGGTGAGGATATCTGGGTTAAAATAGAAATACTCGATAAGAAGGGTGTAATTGATTATTTTTTATATATGTGGCGTTTATCTTCCTCCCCCTGTACAGAAGCATATTTTGGAACACTTTGTTACAAACACCAACTGTATGTCACAAAAACTCAGTTCTAATATTGTTGTTCTTGGTGATTTTAATTTGAGCAATCTTTGTTGAAACAAGACGCCTACTCTTGCACTAACGCCTATAACTACAAATAGTTTGTTAAACAATATGATAGTGGATTTCATGTCATTAAATAATTTATTACAATACAATTCATGCCTAAACATAAAAAATCGAATTCTGGACCTAATAATGAGCTCTTTGACAATCTCACACGTTTGTAAAAGTGCTGACCCTTTATCCAAAATTGATCCGCTGCATCCTCCCATCGAATTCTGTGTTGAAATCCACCATAAAAGAAAATTTAAAGTCCCAAGATGTAGCCAGATACCGCTTCCACAAAGCAGACTATGAAAAGATAATAAGCGAACTAAACAACATCCAATGGGTAAAAGAATTGTCTAACTGTACTAGCGTTGACGACATGGTGACATATTTCTATAAAATCCTTGGGCTCCTCATAATCAAACATGTTCCAAAATACAAACCGCGCTCTGGTAAATATCCAATGTGGTTTTCCACTGCATTAGTTAGGGTAATCAACGAGAAACTGAAGTATCGAAATAAATACCGCAAATATGGCAACCCCAGAGATTTAATCACCTTTGAAATACTAAGGGATAGATGTACAAAACTTCACAACATAAGCTACAAATTATAAATAAAGCGCCTAGAGTCATCGTTGTCTTCTAACCCTAAACTTATGTGGAGCTTTATTAAACATAAAAGAGGTGGGACCAATTCTTACCCTGCGCAAATGTCTTTCGGCACAATTTCGGTCCTTCATCGGGGACAGGCATTTGCGATCTATTTGCATCTCAGTTTTCCTCGGCTTACAACACTGAAAACTTACCCACCCCAGGTCAATCTCATTTGCCACTAGGAGCTAATTACTTAACTACAATATCGGTAACTAGAGACCAAGTTTTCAGAGTTTTAAAAAGACTTGACCCTACTAAGGATGCCGGCTCCGATGGAATACCTTCTATTTTTGCCATAAGATGTGCTGGAGCACTTGCACTGCCACTTAGTATTATTATTAATAGCTCCTTAAATTCTGGCAGATTGGAAAAGTGCTCTTGTGATACCTTTATTCAAGACAGGTGACACGAGTGCAGTAAAAAATTATAGGCCTATATCTATACTTCCAACATTTGCGAAAGTTTTTGAATCCCTTTTGTGCCCAATAATTTTATGTCACTTGAAACAGGTTATCGCACCCCAACAGCATGGCTTCGTAAAGTCGCGTTCCACATCAACTAACTTGGTTTCATTCGTCGAGGACCTTGTTGAGGGGGTCGATCACGGGAAATCATACGATGCAATATACACTGATTTCAGTAAGGCATTTGACCGGGTAAATTATGAAACACTGTTGCACAAACTTTCCTCCATCGGAATAGCCGGTATGTTTTTAAACTGGTGTAGATCATACCTTTCAGATAGACAATCAATAGTTGTGGCTGGGGGGTATAAATCCAAAGCATTTACTGCTAAATCCGGAATACCTCAAGGGTCTCACTTAGGTCCTTTATTTTTCAACATTTTCATCAATGACATTGGAAAATTTTTTCAGCACTCTGAATTCTCAATGTTCGCTGACGACTTAAAATTATATAGAATAGTTCTCATCTGATGATGCATTATTACTGCAGAGGGATTTAAATAATTTAGCGATATGGTGTACTGAGAACGGAATGAGCATGAATCGTGATAAATGCCTATACGTATACTTGCTTATATACTTGCTTATGTACTTGCTTATTAACTTGCGTATATACTCGCTTATATTCTTGCTTATATACCTGCTTACATACTTGCTTATATACTTGCTTATATACTTGCTTAAGTACTTGCTTATATACTTGCTTTTATACTTGCTTATTTACATGCTTATGTACTTGCTAATGCACCTGCTTATATACTTGCTTTTATACTTGCTTATTTGCTTGCTTATATACTTGCTATATACTTGCTTATTTACTCCCTTATGTACTTGCTTATATACTTGACTATATACTTGCTTATATACTTGCATATATACTTGCTTAAATACTTAAATATATAATTGCTCATTTACTTGCTTATTTACTTGCTTATATACTTGCTTATATACTCGACTATATACTTGCTTATATACTCGCTAATATACTTGCTTTTATACTTGCTTTTATACTTGCTTATTTACTTGCTTATATACTTGCTAATGTACCTACTTATATACTTGCTTTTATACTTGCTTATTTACTTGCTTATATACTTGCTATATACTTGCATATTCACTCGCTTATATACTTGCTTATATACTTGACTATATACTTGCTTACATACTCGCTAATATACTTGCTTTTATACTTGCTTTTATACTTGCTTATTTACTTGCTTATGTACTTGCTGTATACCTGCTTATTTACTCGATTATATACTTGACTATATTCTTACTTATATACCTGCTTGAATACTTAAATATATAATTGCTCATACACTTGCTATATACTTGCTTATATACTTGCTTATATACTTGCTTATGTACTAGCTCATATACTTGCTTACATACTTGCTTATATACTTGCTTATATACTTGCTTATTTACATGCTTATATACTTGCTAATGTACCTGCTTATATACATGCTTTAATACTTGCTTATTTACTTGCTTATATACTTGCTATATACTTGCTTATTTACTCGCTTATATACTTGCTTATATACTTGACTATATACTTGCTTATATACTAGCTTACATACTTGCTTATGTACTTGCTTATTTACTTGCTTATTTACTTGCTTATATACTTGCTTATTTACTTGCTTATATCCTAGCTTATATACTTGCTTATATACCTGCTTATATACTTGCTTATATACTTGCTAATATACTTGCTTATATACTTGCTTATATATCTGCTATAAACTTGATTATTTTCTTGCTTATATACCTGCTTATACACTCGCTTATATACTTGCTTATGTACTTGCTTATATACTTACTTATGTACTTGCTTATTAACTTGCTTATATACTTGCTTTTATACTAGCTTATATACTTGCTCGTATACTTGCTTATTTACTCTCTTATTTACTTGCTTTTATACTTGCTTATATACTTGACTATATACTTGATTATATACTTACTTATATACTTGCTAATATACTTGCATTTATACTTTCTTATTTATTTGCTTATATACTTGCTTATATACTTGCTTGTATACTTCCTTTCATACTTGCTTATATAATTCCTTATATCCTTGCTTATATACTTGCTTTTATACTTGCTTACATACTTGCTTATATACTTGCTTATATACATGCTTATAAACTTGCTATATAAGCAAGTTTATAAGCATGTATATAAGCAAGTATATAAGCAAGTATGTAAGCTAAGCAAGTTTATAAGCATGTATATAAGCAAGTATATAAGCAAGTATGTAAGCAAGTATATAAGCAAGTATATAAGCAAGTAAATAAGCAAGTACATAAGAACTTGTTAATATACTTGATTTTATACTAGCTTATATACTTGTTTGCATACTTGCTTATTTACTTGCTTATTTACTTGTTTATATACTTGCTTATATACTTGCTTATATACTTGCTTAAGTACTAAATTATATACTTGTTAGTTTTTAGAGATTGAGGTATACCTGACGAGAATATATTATGTCGTAATTTCCCGAACGCTGCCCAGCCGAGCTGAATCCGTCGATTGACCTCTCGGTCGAAGTTGGACTTACCTAGTAAGACTATTTGTCCCAGGTAAACATACTCGTCAAGAACTTCGAGCATAGTGCTCCCAACAACTACCGGCATAGTTGTGACATGGACATTGAACATGATCTTTGTTTTGTCCACGTTCATCTTAAGACCTATCCGTTGGGAGGCACTATTGAGGTCATTGAGCATAGTGCTTAAGTCCTCCAGCGATTCTGCCATAAGGACTATATCGTCGGCAAATCGAAGGTGAGTGATGTACTCGGCATTGATGTCAATACCGTATCCTTTCCAGTCCAGTAGCTTGAAAACGTCTTCCAATGCAGCGGTGAAGAGTTTCTGAGATATAACGTCACCCTGTCTTACACCTCTCTGCAGTTGGATAGGTTTCGAGCTCTGGTTCTGTACTCGGATAGCCATCGTAGCCCTACTGTCCAAACACTTCAGCACTTCGATATACCGACAGTCAACTTAGTACCGCTGAAGGGACTGTAGCACCGCCCAAATTTCGACGGAATCAAAGGCTTTCTCATAGTCCACATACGCCAGGCAAAGTGGCAGATTGTACTCTTCAGTCTTCTGTACAATCTGCCGCAGGATATGTATGTGGTCTATGGTACTGAAGCCTTTTCGGAAACCGGCTTGTTCGGGAGGCTGGAAGTCGTCGAGTCTGCGCGCGAGACGATTCGTAATGATTCTCGAAAACAGCACGTAGACGCGGCTCAGAAGGGAAATCGGTCTGTAGTTCTTTAAGAGAGCGTTGTCGCCTTTCTTAAAGAACAAGACCACCGCACTTCTGCTCTACGCCTCTGGAGTAGTGCCACCATGGAGGACGGAATTGAAGAGCTTCTGAAGGACTTCAAGTACCGGTGTTCCACCCGCTTTCAGAAGCTCCGCTGTAATTCCATCCTCGCCTGGGGCCCTGCCGTTTTTAAGGTGCTGGAGAGCCATTCTAATCTCGCTTAGACTGACGCCCGGGATATCATCGGAATAGTGTCGGATAAGACTTGTACTTGGATCGTTACTCACACTTGCGTATGGCTCCAACGATGATGTGTACAGCTGCCCATAGAACCTCTCAATCTCACTCAAAATCTCAGGTGTCCCAGAAACGATGCTGCCACACTCAGTCTTCAGCTTTGACAGTTGGCTCTTACTGGCAGACAGATCTCTGGCAAAGACTTTGGAGCCCTGGTTCTGCTCGATCGCTTCTTTAATACGAGCAGTATTAAAGTTGCGTAAGTCTCGCCGCATGCATTTGGAGATCTGTCTGTTCAGTTGCCTGTATGCTGTCAAATCTGTTGACGATTGCAGCCTCATCTCCCGTCTAACAGCCATGAGATTAAGAGTGTGATCGGAGAGTTTTTGTGTTCTTCTGCGGCGGGTCTTGCAAAACTTAGCTCCGACCGCATGGACAGTTTCCACGAGCTTGTCATTCATATCGTCCACTGAATTGCAATCTTGTAGGCACTGAAAGCGGTTACGTAACTCGAGCTGAAAGTTTTCAGGATTCTGGATTAGAGCACGAGGGGGACGGAGCGTTGACTTCATTAGACGAGACCTCTCCAACTTAACGTTTAGGTTCAGTGTGCCTCTAACCATTCGGTGATCGCTGCAGTTTTCACCCTTGTGATCACTGAGACATCACTGAACAGTTGGCGTCTGGTCGTCATAATGAAGTCAATCTCATTTTTTGTCGAACCGTCGGGGCTCGACCAGGTCCACTTCCTGTGGGGCCGCTTCTGGAAGAAAGAGTTCATCATAAAGAGTCCCTCTTTTTCCATAAAGTCGGCCAGCTGCTGGCCCCTTCGGTTCCGTTGCCCTACTCCAAAATTCCTTAACTTCAGCTCACCGTTTTCTCTTGTGCCTAGTTTTGCGTTGAAGTCTCCCATCAACACGTGTAGTGAGTTTTGGAGGAATACATGGCTTTGGAAATATCCCCATACATTTCCTCCACCTCCTCATCGGGATGTGCCGAGGTTGGTGCGTTGGTGCGTTGGTAGTTAGTTTGTTATAAACTACTCGTTTCATGTTTCTTTCTTTAATATTAGTTCCATTTTACATTCATTTGATTAGAAATGGATAAACAAAACTACAGGTATTACTAAAAGAAGAAAATGCGTAAAAAATTAAGGAAACAGAGCTCAGGCTTTGTTTTGAAAACCTTAAACTAGGCGGTATTTTAACACGGCAATTTCTTTTTTCTCATTTCCGGTTGAAAGAGAATCCAACAGACCAAAAAAAAGATGCTTTTCAATAAACCAGCGTAACAAAAAGTTTGCAGGGATTTAAAAAGTCAAAATAAAATAACGCCGAGGATTCAAATGAAAACATGGTTACTGCTGTGTTTGATTTTGAAAAAGTATTGCAGTGCCCTCATGGCTAGATAAACATATTTTACTATAAGGGAGAGCTATCTTCTTTTAACTTCACAGTTTTTGACATGGGGAAATGGTAATCCATTTGCATTATGTGGCATGAATCTGTGGCAAAACGTGGTGCAAATGAGGTAAGCAGTTGCCTCTTATATTTTATCCTGGCTAATGTTGACCAATTAAAGTATTTTTATTGTACATTTACGCACCAAAAAAGTTCAAAATATGCATAACACAACGTTTTTTACAGAAGGGATACAACCAGATTAAGGGGGACAGTCTCCACACTGTGATCGAAAGAGCTTCTCAAACCAAACTTATCTATACCCCTCATGAATGTTTATTAGTAAGATAGGCCAATAATGAAGGAGAACCCTATGTAGCCTGCAATGTAACCCAGAATGACCTATTTGACTTTAAAGGTCTTGTTATTAACAAGGTTTGGATGAAAGATATTAAGACATATTCATGCAGACATTAAATTATGTATATACGCGCAAATGGATTATAACGTATCATTATTGTTAAAATATGTATTCGAAGATAACATACTTTTGTATTTGTTTAACTGGGAGGGAGACCTGATGACCTGAAATACAGGTTCGTTGCCTAGTTTAGGCATCAGTCTCTCACATTAATTTGTGCCTTTTTTTGTCAAAATTCGATATTGTTAATTTAATGTGGAGAGAAAAATCAATTATTATTATTATTATTATTATTATTATGTGGGGTACCTATATAGTTTTCTCATCTGGTTGGGTTCTATAAATATATAATTATAAATTAAAATGAAAAATGAATATACATAAACATAATGAAAATAAAATAAATACAAAAATACATAAATTATTAAAAGCCCAACCAGATGGAAGCCCTCGGCAGGGGAGATCAAACGGCCGAAAGTTAGGAGGAAAGGGAAAGAAACCGGCGGACGATGCGGGCGGTATCGAGGAGCACCGCTTTCTGCATTTGAGCCTGGAGCGGTCCACCACGTAGTCCCAGCCGCCTCAGATGACCCGAGAGGCCGACTGGGATTAGCCCATTCGCAGAGACGACTACAGGAATAATTTCGGCCGGCATACCACCCCACATGTCGGCAACCTCGTGAGCCAGGTCCAGATATTTTGTTTCGAATTCGAGAGCCTCAAATTTCTTGAATTAAAATTGAAGCTTGATTCTGATGAGGATTTGATATCGGAGCCCGAGTATGTAAATCAAAATCGTATTGATGAACCTAAAAGCGAGTGTTCCGTCACTTGCTGACGCCAATCTAGTTCTCATTTAATATTCGCTTTACAATTATAATAAACTGGATGAAAAGGCAGATGATATTGCAAAAATCCTTCCAAGATTGCAAATGCGGTTGTTATTTTTTTCAATTTTGAATATAACTGGATCAATGCTCAAATAATACACAAAGCCAAAATACACAAACTTTGGTTCCTAAAAAAATGTGGCTCTGGAGTTGGTAAAGCCAACAAGTTACTCTGCTCGGAGCACGTGAAATTCATGTGTTGCACATATTGTAACAGGCATCATATATATGTTCCTGCCTTGTCGGGGGGGGGGGGGGGGGGGGGGACTTAATAGCCGTGGCTTGGTCACCCGTGGTGAACTAAGATTAACCCACATGGTTGACCCAAGATGTAGGGCCACCACCAAACACCACCGCATAAGTGGGAGTTATAAGCGTGCTGCTTCTACTTCCCGTTACTGTATTTTTAAGTTATGAAATTATTCATCTTCTTAATACTTAAACTACTTAAAGAGAGGTTGCTGATTGATCACTTATTTTATATGGCACTGTGCGCTCGTATTTATAAAATAATATGTCATTCTTCAGAGTTAATAGGCACAGCATGTGTATTGGCGTGCTCTTAAAATTGAAGATCCACATGGAGTACAAATATTCCTGTACCCAAATCTTCTAATAAAATGAGCAGATGCAACACTTTCTTGCAATATTCTTAGGCAGTTACAACGAACTGCATCAAGTGGGTGTAACTGAAAAAATCAGGAACTAAAATAAAAAATAAAAGAGTAAATAAATAAGTTCAGATAAATGTACATTTTGAGGAGGGGGGGGGGGGTTAAGCGAAGTTGGTACGAAAGTGAATGTTTGATGTGGAATAGTATTTGAAATACAATATATTTACAATTTAAAAAAATTGTAAATCCGGAGGGTAGGGAGAGCGACGCCTCGCAATACTGACACTCCTCTCCCCCCGCCGCCCCAACACCACCGCATTAATTAACGGTGTGGCCCCGTCAGAGTCGCGGAGGGTAGGGCAAGTGGCGCATCGCCATAACAACTCTCCTCTTCTTTCGCGACTCTACGTCGATTGCAGCGGTAGGGGAGAGGGCACCCCTTTCGCCGCAGCCCACCAATACACATCCGAAGTGGGCTCGCCAAGCCCATTCGGAGTGGGCTCCTCGGGCCGGCCCTACATCTTGGGTCAGCCATGTGGGTTAATCTTAGTTCACCACGGGTGACCAAGCCACGGCTATTAAGTCCCCCCCCCCCCCCTCCGACAAGGCAGGAACATATATATGATGCCTGTTACAATATGTGCAACACATGAATTTCACGTGCTCCGAGCAGAGTAACTTGTTGGCTTTACCAACTCCAGAGCCACATTTTTTTAGGAACCAAGGTTTGTGTATTTTGGCTTTGTGTATTATTTGAGCATTGATCCAGTTATATTCAAAATTGAAAAAAATAACAACCGCATTTGTCATCTTGGAAGGATTTTTGCAATATCATCTGCCTTTTCATCCAGTTTATTATCATTGTAAAGCGAATATTAAACGAGAACTAGATTGCCGTCAGCAAGTGACGGAACACTCGCTTTTAGGTTCATCAATACGATTTTGGTTTACATACTCGGGCTCTGATATCTAATCCTCATCAGAATCAAGCTTCAATTTCAATTCAAGAAATTTGAGGCTCTCGAATTCGATTACGATACGATAATAATTTTATATAAATATCATTACTTAAAACATCAGTATTTAATTAAGTAGATGTAAATAAACAATAATAAACTACCTTTTATTTATTTATACCTTTTATTATATACGACTACCTTTTATAACATGCTACTTATGAATGGATTGTCGGTCATCGAACACTTTTTCTGTCCTATGATTAGTCCCATTTTATATCATTTATTTAAAGTTTACTGCTTGAGGTAACTCTACCTCAATATCATAGAACAGCACATCAGGCCATCCCCAAGGAATGACAAATAACACGGCCCCAAGACAATCTGTATCTATCGCATTTCTTACTAGGTCGTCATTTCATCTAGGGCCTTACATTCCGCTTAACCGAATGAGCCTGCCGCTCTGGAACTTTTCTTTATTGTCGGTTTTTAATTGCAATATGGCAGGCTTTACTTTAGCTTATTAATCCGTTTGGCTATGGTAGAGTAGGTATGGTAGCCCTGTCCATATCTCACCGAGTGACCTAAAGCTTTCTCTTACGACTATTGGTGCAGGATCACGTTTTAGATCCAAATGTCACTACTAGCAACACGTACCGGTTGTATACTCTTGTTTTTGAGTTTTGTGGAAAGCGCGACGAGTAAAAGTTACGGCCTATATACGTCCCACTGCTGGGCAGGCCTCCTCTTATTTCTGAGAGGATTTTAAGGAAAGGAATAGTCCGCCGCGCTGCCCCAATGCGTATTGGCGAACTTAACATGTCTTCGAAATATTTTTTTTATTTCTCAGTAATGCAGGTTTCCTCACGACGTTTTTCTTCACCGCCGAGCACGTTGTAAATTAGCACTTAAAATTGCAATTAACAATTTCATTGGTGCCGGCGGGGATCGAACCCGGTTTGCTCGCGTATCGTGAAATTTACAGCGAGCGCTAACCACGGCTCTTGCGCTTGGTGATGAGTATGTAGATATAATAATACTGCAGCCAACTTCAGATGAAGAAAAGATACAGATGCGTTGTCATCTCTGAGTTCTGAGATGAAATGTCCCACAGCGTATATTTAATTTTATTCCCCTCAGCCCGGAATACGCACGGTGGAAGCACTGTCACTATACAGCAAAAATAGGTGTAGGGGTGGTACATACACAGACGGATCCCTGGACGAAAAAGGAGTCCTACTGTCTAGTATTTCCGGTCATACTTATTCCGAGGACTTATGTGAAGATTTGGTTATCGAAAATAAAAGTTACCACCCTTTACGAGAACAACACGCACCAGTGTACAGTTTATTCTAAGCTGCACTAATGTTAAATCTAGGCTTAAAAATTTCTACAACTCTCAAGCCTAAAGCTTTCTTCAGAAGGCTTCCAATTATGCCCTCAAGGTTATTTATATACGTACTTCCAGTTCTTGATTCAATATGATGAAAAAAAGAATAAATTTGATTAAAATTGAATATCTAAAAAAAACAAATAACTGGAATGTATTCTTCCGTTGGGTTTCAATTTTATTTTTTTATTTCAATGTTGTAATTCTAGTTGTACTCATACGTGTTCCACGATTTTAATTAAATTGCTAACGCCCAGCTGTTGTTAGTATACACACCTGAAGGCGATACTTTCTATCGCTGATTTCAAAGTTTCCGCCACCACAGACCACACAATATCTATTTTGACGATCATTCACGCACGATATAATATTAAAGGAGTGGTCAACTTCAAATAATTTTGATCGAAGGACACTTACAGGTAAGTTACTTTGATCAAATAATTCAACATTTATCCCGAAATAGCATATTTCTGGTGTGTTTTCATTTGATTATCATCCCATACAATAAGATAGTTAACAATACAAACAATAAAAATTATATTTATATTTAGATTATATAATTTCCCATTACGAATTACTGTTTATTTAATTTATACTATTTCAAATGCGAACGCTAACATTACTCGTAATTAATAATGGCCTATTATAAAAAATGAAAAAGTTTTGAATGTAAGTTTGTTGTCTTTCTAATATTTTCAATATCAATACCACCTATCAATACCAATACCTGCTATTGGAGGAATATGTATTTAAGTAACCCTGCTGGTTATTTAGATATTATTTAAAATTTATGAATTTATATATAATTATGATAAAAATTATATAAATTCTACTTACAGACGCTCGTTCTGTCTCATATACAGATTTCACATTTTACATTATTATTAATCTACCCTACAAGTTATTTAAATGCAAAAATTACATACATTGCAATCATCCAAAACATTTATGAGTGTTTGAATAAGTTTTAACCTCTTGCTAATAATAAACTTTCACTTGAAAAACTAATTTTAAACTTTTTAATTTGAAGATGCGACTCTCCGATTCGG
The DNA here is from genome assembly GCA_036936625.1 of Parnassius smintheus behrii. Lineage (NCBI taxonomy): Eukaryota > Metazoa > Arthropoda > Insecta > Lepidoptera > Papilionidae > Parnassius > Parnassius smintheus. The sequence continues at coordinate 40,688,889 of JAUPFT010000007.1, forward strand.
CACGAAAAATTCGCAATGACATGAGGTGTATAGTGTTGCTAGTGGGAGTTCATGTAGATTGGGTTAACAGTAAAAGTATTGTTATTTTTCCCTTGGAAGGTTAAAACTCGTGTGATTTGGTCTGTCAATTCGTGACTACATAGTATACAAACACAGAGGAGGTCAACGAAACGTCACGTCAACGTGAACGAAAACAATAACGCATGTATGACATAATGCCTTATGGGTATTGCGACTGCAGACTGTGTATGCTATTAAGTTCAACCATTTACTTCCAATGAAACTTCAGAGATGTCACATTTGGCTTAAAAAACATTTTTTGCATACTAGCAAAACCCGATATATGTAGCCCTGCCTGTATCTAACAATTTCATTGATATTGGTGGAACAGTTCAGAAGTTGCATGTGCCGCTGCACCATCTGGTGATGAATAACAAGTTAGTGGATAGCATAAAAAGCTCCAATAAAATACACAATATTTGTGCCAAGTTGTGCAGTGACTGGTCAAACGGGGTCGGAAGTTTATTAATCTGAAACAAATATACTAACGTCTCATATATGTATACAGATGTAAGATATGGTATCTTTTTTTAAGAAATGCTCTTTTCAGTATTCCGTTAAAGCAACTATTACGTTAAAAATATAAGCCAACTGGTGACTGCGGTTAACTATTTTCATTATAACGCACTGCCGCAAACTACGTCTAAATGTGAATTATATCCTGTTATTCATTTTGAAGCTGGCTGTTTCTGTTTTTAAATATTTTAAAAATTTAGTTGACCAGTTAAAGATCTTTTGACCTAGAGGAATTATACAAATAAATATTTACTAGGAGTTGAAATTGCAGTTACAATACCATGTATCCACTACCCCATGTCCTTCTGTGGGTGTCGTAAGAAGCTACAGACGAAAAAAGCTACAGAAAAAAAATTCAGAAACCAGCAAGAGCAAATAAAAAGCAACAAATCGCTCAACTTGACACCTATGGCGAATATCCACCCTAGGAGGTAATCTGTAGGAAATGCCTAGTGGACTTTTGATAAGTTGAAACAGTAACAATAACAGAAATCGAAATTTTAAATTTTAGCATTATGTATTAATATTAACAATTTAAACAATCTGAATTATAAATTTCATTAAACCATTGCATGCAGTAATACTAAAAATACTAGATATTTAAGATCGTGTTAAAGCCCATCGTGTGTGCGTGAGTGCTTACTTGCGTGAGTGCATGCGCGAGCGCGTTTGCGTGCATGTATTGAATGCGTACATTAAATGATGATTTTGATATTCTACATTCACTCAGTTGCGTCGAAGTTTCTGCTGCAACTTTGCTTTTGAACTTTATTCAACGTCACGCTGTACTAAAATTACATAAAGTATTTGATTTTGAGGTAATAGAAGCCAATATTGGTATGTTTATACTCTAAAATGCTCTAAAAACTTACTTTGTAATTCAAAATACAAAAAGATAAATCTTAATACCTTGGGTCCAATATAATCGTTCAGATACAAAAATAGATCAGGGAATATAATAAATAGATCAGGGAGGGGGAGCTTGAATAGTACTAAATTGAGCTTGATAAATCTATCAATTTGTATGTATTTGGTAAATTTTTATTTTGTTTTATTTCTATTGTGTTTTATTTAATTTTTTCGTGTACTAACATTAGTTCTTAAGTTTTATTTGTATTACTAACATGCTATGGGCCTACGATACCTAAAAAATAAAACATTTTTTTTTATTTATTTAATATTATCAGAGTTGCGTCCGGACCGAGTCGTCGCCTGTCACCGTCCGTCGGTTGTAAGCCCCGCCTGGGAGTACGGTGCGTCGCTTAGCAGTGGGAGTATGCGTCGAGTCGGAGCGACATACTCCACGTTGAGATTCGTCTCCGTGAAGCTTCGAGGTCGCCCCTGATTCCTCCCGGGATGCAACTGTCCCAACCGTGAAGCAATACGCAACATAACCTCATCATTGCACTTAATCTACACACTGGAAAGCGAGCTAAGGCCAGGTGTGCCGCTGTTTAGGAGTGCTTGTCGGCACACTTGTTAGCAAGACTCTCGACTCTAGGTGGAGATCCGTCTCGGTAAGGTTTGAGGTCAATGACCTCACAGCAAATTCCATTCACAGGGGTGCGAAATACGCCAAGAATGTCAAGATGGCCTTAACGTACACACTAGGTAGGAGCTCCTAGGATCGGGTGTGCCACAGGTGCTATAGTGCACACACTTATCGGTAAGATATACTCGACCAATGTTGAGATTCATTTCCGTAAGGTTTGAGGTCGCCGACCCTTAGGTAGATCCTTCCCAGGGACGCGAAATACGCCAAAAAGCCAAGATGGCCAACAACACCGTTCTTGCAACGGCTCTCAAGACCAGCCCACAGTATTGGACTGTGAGGAATAGCTGGGTAAAGGGGAATGCTTCGAGGCCCGAGGCTCTGCTGGGCAGAAAGAGAGTAAGTATGGTCCATATTTAAATAAATTTTATACTATACATTTTTGTTGCTGTATCACTAGACGCAGCGACGACCTGCTTATAGATACAAGAAGTCGATGGATGCAAGTGCAAGTGACCTGTGATAGATGGGTTATAATGATGACGATGATGATAATGATGATTGTTACATTTTTTAAATAAAAATAGCTCAAAATGCCTGTTTTCTTCTTTTATATTAAAAATGTTTGCGACTAAAGTAACTGTGAACGCTAAGAAAGTATTCAAGAAGACTTGACGATGTCACTGATTTATTGAAACCATTTATCTTGCCCAACGAATTGTAAACATGCGACTTACTCAACAGATAGTCTAAAATGCTCTCAAAATTCGCATTCCCTTTTCCTTAAAAATACTGCCTAAGTATATTCGTACGTAAACGTATAAAATGTTGTACGTTTTTAATTTTAATTACAAAATGTGCAAAAAATAAAAATAAATTGTGTAATGCATTTAATGATATTATGCTGCTATTTTAAGTGTTGATGATTTACTTGTAAATTAAACTGTCGCGCAGACTTAAAAAGACACTCAAACAAAGAAATGGACCCACAAATGTACCTAGAAACGAATAGGGCAAACTGTACGCCAGTGTTTTATTTTGTGAATAATCAACAAAATGATCGCAATAATGTAATCCCTAATTTGCTCCCGAATGTCTCCAGCCATTACATGATTTCTATACAACAAATAAGAAATTGTCTTATATAAGCAAGCACCCTCACCAATTATTGATAATTATGATAAAAAATTCAAAATGAAAACTAAAATCCAATGCCTACCTAAAACTAAGTACCTACATTAACTAAATAAATGAGATTGCGCAAGTATCTATATTTTGACGCATCCTGCAAACAAATGAAAAATAAAACAAAACTCAACTTAGGAAAGTTTTTTGACCTTTGAGTAATAGATTTTGTTGGATTATTTATCAGTTGGGTTTTTTATCAAGAAATTCTCAGTAACAACCCGGAGTCAAGAGATTAGCAGTGTTTCATCCCTATGCCTCAGAAAACAAGTAAAGCCGTTTGAAAAAGAACCAAACGGGAATCCTCTCAATCGGCCCCAACGGAAATTGACGTTCGATTAAGAAACAGAAGGGAGGAATCGAGGCTTCTCTCGATCCGGCCTCCTATAACGCCTACGTTGGGTTCGGGAACAACGTATGTGATCTCCGCAACGGAGTAACACACAAGGGCGATAACCTCTTTCTTTTTCAGCAAGTAGGTTCAGACGGGGATTACGGGTCTTCCGAAGTCGTCCCGGTCCCGACGCCTTAATTCTTCGATGTGGACTGTATAACTTTGAGGGATGAATTCCTTGGGAATAAAACAGCAATTATCTTCAAACCGTTCCGTGAGAGAGTAATCACTTTTCCCTATCACTTCCCTACACTTTTTCTTTCTTCTTCTTATTGACTGCTGGTTTGATTCCCGAACTATTTCCCCGAACTATTTCCCCGAACTATTTTCCCGAACGAATTGCAATAAAACCCGTTCACTAAGCTACCCCCAGAGCTATACGCGAAAGTGAACCGCGCCATTCGCGTGCTTGCGCAACTTAATTACATGAATTTGTTCTATTACTCTCTCACGTTTCACCTAATCTCTTTATTCGCATAAGTCATACATAAATACAATTTATCTATATAGATAGCACAAAACAATATCTACACTACGATATACATTATATTTTCGTATCACAAAAAACCTTTTATTTATTAAACAAAATATGCCTATTTTAATCACAAGTTCAAAGTCAAAATTTCTTAAATATTTAACACAGAAAGTTAAAACAATGTTTCCCACTTGAATTTATACATATGTTAACTAATACAATAGTTTAATTTACATTTTCTCTATTTATTTCACTATTTAAAACACTTTTAAATTTCTTATACAAAACTATCATTATTTCACTTATACACAGGAATTTTCACATAAAAATAACACAGAATTCACCTTTTTAGCACGTACAATCAACCTGAAATGTTTTACAAGTCATTTTTACATAAATTGCTGAAATTACAAACATTTTAAATTTTTACATATTCGGCCTCCTAAGGGCGTGGCCAGCGTGCTTCCGTGAACTCACACTATTTGAACAACTAACTTTGCACGCCTCTCGGCTATCAGAAAAAATGAAAATCTGAAATACACCAATTTTAACAATATTAGGTAAATAAGGGCTTCTACATAATTTTCGAACTGTAGGAAACTATCTCTGATAGGATTCTTATCAGTTATCATGTTTCTTATCAGAAAACAATACAAGTGAATGTTCTCATTAATCAATCATAACAAATAGGCATTTGTTTTCGTACAAAACATATCAAACTTATACAAGACAATACTTATGCAATTAATTTCCGTTAATTCTGTTTATGCACAGAGTGATCATCTCGACCGGGGAACAAATCCGATCTCTAACTTCACTTTAATATTCCTTTGAATTTACATCGTTGGAAAGACGATTTCAACCGGGGAACAAATCCGGTAACATAATTTATATCATAAAATTCCCTATATGAATTTATTGAAAGATATTACTTAGAAAACAGTAAACTAGTCCGGCCTGGGAGTTGAACCCAAGACCTTCATATCATTAATTCGACATTTCTTTAAGATTTAACTAAGCATTTTCTTATCAGAACATTTCTATTGGACAATGAGTCTTTGAAAAGTTATTCGTCATCGGTTGACTTAATAAACTGAAATATTCTTATAGGCGCGTCGCCAACACCGTTTAATCTGTATCTGATCTCACTATGTTTGTCGGTTTACTAACTCGGACACAATGATAAATAGACAATTTTTAATATTTTATATATAATGATCAATAGGGGCTGATTTTTGTAAAGTTCTATAATAGATATTATTCATAATTTCGTTTTTTCGAATTTTCCCACCACCATGGAATTAAAAACCCTTTCTTCCACGCAAACCATGTATCCTGGTTTTAACACTTTAAGATGAGATATTAGAAAACTTAAAAAAATTAATTGTATTACTTTAGTCCTGAAGTATTCGTACTAATTTTCAAGTTACAAATCGTTTAATAATGTTTCTCTATACAAATATGAAATCACCCCGTAAAAAAGATTCTTAAAAACCTTATTTTATTATGTAAGGATTTAAATTTTCCAAAAAATTCTTTCTTAGTGAATGCCTACTTAATAAAAGGAAGTTATTGTGCCAATTTCACGCACCTACGTCCAGCGCTTTGAGCTGTAGACTTAATACAATATTTTTCATACAACATTTGCACCTTTGATTTAAAACCGTAAGAGGCAAATTTTATCGTTTAATTACTTTAAAGCATTAAATATTTTTTCTCCCCATAAATTGAACATTACCTACCCCTTTCTCCCTCCCCTGGTAAGTGGTTGTTTTAGGAAATGCCAAAATATTAATAATATGGATATAACTTCATACAAAATCGCAAACCTCCGCCCCTGCTCCCTCTATCTACCGTAACGGTTGAAAGGTCAAAATACGTATTCATTTATTATTTAAATACAGCACTCTCAATAAGTATCGAGTCAATTGCCCTGTAAAATATATTTTTAATAAAATAATAAACTGTAGCACCCTTATTTCTCCCTTTTAGGGATTGAATTTTCCAAAATTATTACATAGCAGATTTCTACGTCATAAAAGGTAGCTACAGTTCAAATTTTAGATTTCTACCTCAAGCGGTTTTGGTTGAGCTTTTGCGCTTGTAGATTAGTTAGTGACTCAGTAGGATAGTATATTATCTATGACTCAGTATGTAATGAGTATATAGTAGATACACAGTAAACAGTGACGTCTGTCGGTAAATGGCAAAACTATGTCCAATATAAATGAAATGAACGCTACATATTGCAAACGAAGTAAAAAGAAGCTTCTGATATTAAATATTATTTTATCTAATTTTAAGTATCCATTAACTTAGCAAATAAAAACCAAAATTATTAATATGCACATTATATACATTTCATTGAATGCCTCAACACAGCCGTGGAACATATGATATTGGCTGTATATTATAATATACAGCCAATATCATATAAACCCTCTTCTTCAGTTCCATAATCGGGTAAAGCGTGCGTGATAGA